>JAJAGP010000277.1:0-522428 GCA_025084515.1 Ancistrus triradiatus | reverse complement strand
TGGGTCATGCAGCAAGACAACAACCCTAAGCACACAAGTCGTTCTACCAAAGAATGGTTAAAGAAGAATAAAGTTCATGTTTTGGAATGGCCAAGTCAAAGTCCTGACCTTAATCCAATGGAAATGTTGTGGAAGGACCTGAAGCGAGCAGCTAATGTGAGGAAACCCACCAACATCCCAGAGCTGAAGCTGTTCTGTACGGAGGAATGGGTTAAAATTCCTCCAAGCCGGTGTGCAGGACTGATCAACAGTTACAGGAAACGTCTAGCTACAGTTATTGCTGCACAGGGGGGTCACTCAATAAATAAATGACCAAGTATAATATTTTTGTCTCATTTGTTTAACTGTTTTCTCTTTATCTACTTTTAGGACTTGTGTGAAACTCTGATGATGTTTTAGGTCATATTTATGCAGAAATATAGACAATTCTAAAGGGTTCACAAACTTCCAAGTACCACTGTATGTCTATGGTTGGTACTATCCTCTTATTTTCAGCATCAGATTCTCGACTGATTACGGGTCAGTGTCTTCCAGGATGGGGGCTGTAGAGTGGCCCATTTCCATCTGCTTCTGACCTGCATTGTCCTGCATAGCCTCCTAGCATTTTGACCCTGTTCACGCTCCATAGCCTAATGGCAGCCGGCATTACTGTACACACATCGGCCAAACCATTACACCTAGTGGCAGGTGATGTGAATAACACTTACAGTGTGATGCTCTGATGCTGGGAAACCTTGGGTCCTAGCATTCATGTGGTTACGTTCCATCACTAACCTAGAAAACCATGTGCAACAGTACATCCCACCACAGAGAGTTTTATATATATATATAAGAAACATAAATGCACGCGTAAGAAGAATGAAAAAGGATGATTTGGTAAACTAGAAATCAGGAGGATCATATGGGGATTATAAAATAATCCGGGACTTTTCTCTCTCTGTTGTCTCCAAATGTTGTCTTGACATTTACTCAAGAACGCCATTACTTCTGCCATCCTACAGAAACATACCTTTTAAAATGTGTTAAATCAATCAAGCACTTCACCAGATGCCCTTTCGCACCGACTATTTACAGTGCGCTTACACAACAGGAATCTTGACATTTCACGAAGGCCTGCACGCTGAAGCTTTTGTTTGCCTTGCCGTGTAATTTACATGCTTTTGTTTTACTTACTGAACAAGGCGAAATATCAAAAGGACAAGACCTATCATGGTAAAGTGTGTCGTTTGCACCGACTCGAAGCTCCACCGGCCTCGAATCGTGAACACGCGGCCAGTTCAGATCTGGACATTAATCAGTTGTGACAACGCAGTGCTACTGGTTAAATATTTCTGTTCCTGCCAATTACATTTATCATTAAAGGCCCCGTGTGTAACCCTCACCCCCATTAGTGTTTGTACTGCTCAGTCATGCACAGCCAAACTCCCACACTGCATTACCCTCAGTCGTGCACAACATTAATCAAAGCGCCGCTCGAACGTGCATCACCGGCTCACAACGTCACGAGTTAATGACTGAAATTTAATCCTACAGTGCAAACTTCCTACGGGCGCTTTCATATCAACAAAGTACTGCGAACGCTGAAAAACACCCCGAGAGTTAATTACACGTTGACGAAGACACAATGCGGAGTTTATCCTGCAGCCAATGACATGAGGGTTTTGCTTTGCATACCTGATCAGTCTACGAGGTTCGATCAGAGTTTGCGTCCAGATCTGATCAAGACTCATTCTACTTAACTTCCAATTCTTATAAACTTCCGGTTCTATAATAAATAATCCTAGTGGAAATATTCTTAAAGAAACAGCCTTAGAGAAAATACATATAACTACATAAAAAGATATACCTACAGTGGTGCTTGAGAGTTTGTGAGCCCTTTAAAATGTTCTATATTTCTGCATAAATATGACCTAAAACATCATCAGATTTTCACACAAGTCCTAAAAGTACATAAAGAGAACCCAGTTAAACAAATGAGACAAAAATATTATACTTGGTCATTTATTTATTGAGGAAAATGATCCAATATGACATATTAGTGAGTGGCAAAAGTATGTGAACCTCTAGATTTAGCAGTTCATTTGAAGGTGAAATTAGAGTCAGGTGTTTTCAATCAATGGGGTGACAATCAGGTGTGAGTGGGCACCCTATTTTATTTAAAGAACAGGGTTCTATCAAAGTCTGCTCTTCACAACACATGTCTGTGGAAGTGTATCATGGCACGAACAAAGGAGATTTCTGAGGATCTCAGGAAAAGAGTTGTTGATGCTCATCAGGCTGGAAAAGGTTACAAAACCATCTCTAAAAAGTTTGGACTCCACCAATCCAGTCAGACAGATTGTGTACAAATGGAGGAAATTCCAAGACCATTGTTACCCTCCCCAGGAGTGGTTGACCAACAAAGATCACTCCAAGAGCAAGGCATGTAATAGTTGGCGAGGTCACAACGGACCCCAGGGTAACTTCTATGCATGTAGATGTTTTAGGTCATATTTATGCAGAAATATAGAAATTCTAAAGGGTTCACAAACTTTCAAGCACAAAGACCTGTGAAACAAGACGTTGACTGACAATTACCTTAGTCACTTATTATTTCAAACAATAATAATAATTAAAGCATTTAGTACAGTACTGTACAATATAGTAACTCTTATCGTTGTATCTTATAAAATTTGAAAAACCTACTGAGAACGAAAACAGAAAAGACAGTAGAACGATACCAGGTTGTTTTTATAATTTTCAAAACTGTGATTCTCTTTCCTGTCAGCAGGTGTCACAAGGGTGTACTAGTTTTCTGCCATTCAAATGTGAATTACATGTATATAAGACTATTTGCCTATTATAATTCTTAAGACCTCGGTCGCTGATCGGATGGACATTAAACGGGGCTTAACTCTATTAAAAATAGACGCCTAAGAAAAAAATCCCCCAAGCTAAACAGCCTTAAAGGAAAAAGTTCTATATGATACTAGCTTATCCAAAGTAGATCTACAGGAAATAGCCTTAAAGGATTGAGGTATACAGAAAATAGCTTTGTAGGAATGACCCGTACAACCTTGAAGAGTATGGAAAATAACCCATATTTAGGATATGACCTTATGAAGGTAAAGCCTACACAAAACAGTGATATTAAGAAATGAACATATGGGAAGTAGCTTGAAAAGATAAGACCCTATAAAAAGTGCTCAATAGGACGTGGACTTATGGAAAGTGGCCCTATAGAAAATCACTCTATATTAAAAGCCTCTTTATCTGTTAATTTTTGCTATAAGGATGTTTCACAGCCTGTTAATTCCTCACCTTTATATTTAAGCTGTTTTTTTTTTTACGCCGTAATAACACTGTAGACTGGGACAAAACTCGAGGACTGCTCGCGATATTAAATGTCACATCTCTCAGGTCCCTGATGATTTATCTACAAATCGGGCTCAAAAGCCAGTCCATGCGGCCTTCACATTTTGACATTTTGATTAATCCGACTGGAAATCAATTTCTCCATTGCTGCTGATTTTATGCTCGTGGCGCTCAGATAAAGCGAGGTGTGGGCCGGGCCGAGTGGGCAAGCACAACACAAACTGACCTTCCAGCGAGATCTGTTATTGTAACCCGGAGCGGCGTTACGTGTAATGAGACGTGTACACGCTGAATAAACCACGCGTGAGCTCCTAAATCCAGAAGGTGTGAGGGATGCAGGATGGACGTCGGTATTAATGAAGTCGTTAGTATCATGCGCTGTACACACATGGTATGGAGTAACACAACACCAACGATCCAACAAACAACACGGGAATAACAGAGGGCTCAGGTTCTCACGTTTTGTTCTTCCGTTTTTGATATTTTGTCACCATGTCTTGCAAACTGTCTCACACACACAGACGGAAAAGAAAAGAAGAAAGAAAAGAAGAACATTTCAAAAACATTAATAGTATCGTAGGTAGTGTATGATCTCATAGGGCCATAAGAAACTATAGGTAATAATAGCCCTTATAGAAAAAAGCCCTATGGTAAATGGTGCTGATCCAGAGCGACTTGCAACTGATATCACCTTATAATCCAAGCAAATTGTGGGTTAAAAGCCTTGCACAAAAACCCAACAGTGGCAGCTTGGCAGTAGGGGTGGGTATTGGAAAGGACTATGCATCACGATACGATGCATATTACGATATACTGCGATATTCCATAGAGTTAAAATATGAAAACAGCTGGAATGCAACTTAAGACAAAATTCTGAGTCAAAACACTGTACTGCGACACCTACAGGACTGGAAATGTTTTTTCTTCTTTCAAAGAAATCGATATTTAGAGCTGAAACTCGTTGTAGTATATCACAAAAATAAATATCGCAATATAGTGCTGTATCAACTTTTTTAGCACAGGATGGGATTTGAATCCTGGGTCTTCTGGTCCATAGTCCAGCACCTAAACCACTAGACCACCACAGTTCCAGTAATTAGTAATGTTGCCTTTTATCTTTACTAGCTGAATGCTGTAAGACGAAGGCTACATGTAGGCACTGTATAGCTAAAAGCCCCATATAAAATAGCACTCTGGGAAATAACAGGACATATTTAACAGAATTTGTCGCTCTCATTCGGACATTGTATATCTTTTGCTTTCTTTTTTCTCTCTCATTCCTTTCTTTTTAGGTCATGCACCAGTATTCCTAGACAAGAAGTGATTGGCAATAAACCAGATTCTGATTCTGATGTTATAAAGCCCTATAGGAAATAGGAACTGGCTTTAGAGAATCTAGCCCTGTAGGAACAAGTGCAGTAGTGTGGGTTGTGTTGATTCTTTAGGACCTGCTGATCGACTCGGTGTGATCTATAAGCTCTTATACTCTAAGATGTTGACTTTCTACTCAGCATAAAGCTCTGAACGGTGTGGACCCTGGATACTCGATGTAAAGCCCCTGTAGCCATTACGCCAGTGCCAACCGGTAGCTCTCAAACTCACAGCTGTAATGCAGGTCAGCAAAGCCCCACGTCCGATGGAGGCACGTACCTGTTGATGAGATCGTCGTTATCGTCCGTCTCCATCTCGTCTTCGATGGCCGCCTGAAGATCGCCGATCCTCTTAAAAGCCAGCTTGAGGTCAGCCTGGAGGCTCTGGTTAGCTGCTTCCAGGCTCTCGATGTCCATTTCCTGATGGAACAGGAAGCGCTTCCTCAATCTCCAGTGTTAGCTAAGCTAAACTTCAGCCTCCCACCTAGAAACGCCCACGAGGCCCAACCCGGCTAGACAGCACGACCGGAGACTATGGTACTAGACCGTATAATCCCAATCTGTTTATTTCTTGGGATTTTCATCTTTTCCCTCAATATGCATATGTCCAATTCTAAAACTAAAACCAGCAATCATAAGGTTTGTATGCTGAGGGTTCTCCTTACCAGTTCATGTTTCTTGCGGCTGGCCTCAGTTTCCTTCTTGGCCAGCTCCGTCATCTCTTCCTTGATGTCGCGGTTTTGCCTCTGCATGCGCTTGTTCTGCTCCTTCTCGCGGTTCTCGGCGGCGGCCCGGTGATCCTTCTCCTCCGTCATCTTCTCCAGGTTCTCCTTGAGTCGTGCCGCCAGGGTCTGCCCATTGAAAAAGAGCAAAAATCCTAACTGGCTTACTGAAAGTTTCCTATTTGCTAAACCATACAGAACTGCTCACAGCCTGGTCCGGTATGCAAAGCAACACCCTCACTTCACTGCCAAGGAGACGCAAGTATCTACTTACGCTGAACGTTTGCCAACTCCATTCAACCATGGATTCTTCCCTAATATAATCCTTACACTACAGGCTGCGTCACCATGTATTTGAAGATGAGGCCACAACAAAAAACCTTACCAAGCCTGCTCTACCAACCTTCCACCCGCACCCCATCACCAGCTCTCGCTCTCTCACCTCCAGTCGTTTGACCTGGGTGCGCTCGTACTCCAGCTTGGTCTCCAGTTCGCGGATCTTGGCCTCCTGCCTGCTGACCAGTGACTTCTCCACCATGGACTGCTCCTGGAACTCGAGCTGGTTCTGCAGTGACTGAAGCTGCACGGAACACCACAATGTTCAGTTTCTTTCATTTGCAAATGCCCCATAGGAGCCTCACTGGATTTGTGGACCATATAAACCCAATATATTTATTACTTGGGATTTTCCTCTTTGACCCCGAATATAAATATAAATTGTAAACAAAATGTTTTATAGCAACTTCAGCTTATATTTCATATACAAGTGAAGACATTCCTTTTTTTTATTTCTAAAGAATAACAATTCAGAATCATGTGTACTTTTCTTGTATAGAAATTGAAACAAAAAATAATCATTAGTGCCCTGGAGCATTAAATATTGCTACTGCAAGAAAATGGGGTATTGTAAGTAAATGCTATCTTAGAAAAATAATATAATACATAAATATATATATATATATATATATATATATATATATATATATATATATATATATATATATATATATATATATATATATATATATAGGATGGGCCATTTATATGGATACACCTAAATAAAATGGAATGGTTGGTGATATCAACTTTCTGTTTGTGGCACATTAGTATATGGGAGGGGAAACTTTTCAAGATGGGTGTTGACCATGCCGGCCATTTTGAAGTCGGCCATTTTGGATCCAACTTTATTATTTCCAATGGGAAGAGGGTCATGTAACACATCTAACTTATTGAAAATTTCACAAGAAAAAACAATGGTGTGCTTGGTTTTAAACGGAACTTTATTCTTTCATGAGTTTTTTACAAGTTTATGACCACTTACAAAATGTGTTCAAAGTGCCTGCCCATTGCGTTGGATTGTCAATGCAACCCTCTTCTCCCACTCTTGACACACTGATAGCAACACCGCAAAATAAATGCTAGCACAGGCTTCCAGTATCCGTTGTTTCAGATGCTGCACATCTCGTATCTTCACAGCATAGACAATTGCCTTCAGATGACCCCAGAGATAAAAGTATAAGGAGGTCAAGCCTGTGCTAACATTTCTTCTGCGGTGTTGCTATCAGTATGTCAAGAGTGGGAGAAAAAAAAAAAAGAAAAAAAAAAAATATATATATATATATATATATATATATATATATATATATATATATATATATATATATACATACATACACATACACACATGTATATATATATATTTATATAATGTATTATTATTATTATATAACTATGATTCAACCTGTTAGTTATAACTTTCAAATACTCCAGCATAGCAGAGTGTTTCATCGTTTTGCATGATCCTAATTTTGCACACTCACTCTTGAGTCATCGTTATGACTTATAAAAGTCAGAAAGTGAAGTTTACGCGTGCTGGCCTTAATAGTTATTTATGTTCGTTGCCACGGTCCAGCAGCAGCAGTGATTTAGCACTGTGATTAAATTTCGGATCTACTTTCGAAGTCAGGATTAGGAAACTAATTTTCTGTGGCTCTTGTATAAGCAGCGCTAGTTAAGGAAGCCCGTAATAATTTAATATATGTACCCCTAAGCTCCTTTCACATGTGATCTTCTCAGACAGCTATTATGATAAATATCCTGCTGCTCTAAATAGGGGCTTTGCGTGAGAACAGGCAGGGCACAGGGCTCCCAGTTTGCAGTCATTAAAAAAAAAAAAAAAAGAAAAGAAAATCCAATCTCTTCTCCCAGCCAGCAGATAAACACTCCATGCCTGGTGGGTTTAGATAAGATCTGAGAAGATCTGAACCGTCTTAATGCCCGCGCACACTCAAACACAGACCAGACGCACGGCTTGGAGCGGCCGAGGGCGACCTGTTTTAGAGCTAAACGTACCTTGTCTTGAAGCTCCTGCTTCTCCTTCGCCACTTCTTCCAGCTGAGCCTGCAGGTCACTGATCTGCACCGAGTCCCTGGCAGACTGAAAACGGAAAGACGGGGGTTACAGATCAGCCTATCGTGCTGGATGCGGAGACTGGTGACGCCGTGAAGAGGCGAGTGAGAGCAGAGTGATGAACCTGAGCCACAGCTGCTTTGTGCTTCTTCATCAGCTCGTTCATGTCCTCTTGATCCTCCTCCAGACGTGACTGCAGGTCGTTCTTCTCCCTCTGCAGCCGGCTTATCTGCTCCTCCAGCTGAGGCGCACACAGAGGAACACAGAGAACCGATTGTATCACCAAATATACTGAACATACGCACTGAACTGCAACACCAATAGATACACGAATGAACTTCATCAGATCTGCATTCTAATGCTTGAGCTCAGAAAGAATTATCTGAGTCCCTCATCCCTCAACAACCCCTGTTGGCCTTGCAATGAACTGGTGTTTTATCTACGGCACACTTATGTCTGCACCCAGCCAATTCTAGTATAGAATTCCATCATCATCCCCTTTAAACCCCCAAAACCCCCAAATCAATGACCAGGAAAACAGGGGTTAAAATAGTGGGGGGAGAAGCAGAGACAGCTAGACACATCTAATGGTAGATGCACACGCTACACATCCATATTAAAAAGACCTTCCCAAAAGACTAAAACAAAGGAGCCATAATTAAGCAGACCAATTAGCAGCTCAAAGCCGACCAGCAAGTAGTCCCAGATGAACACAACTGTCAGTTATTAAAGAGCCTGCTGCCGCACTGCCACTCAGAGGAGGACGGATCGAGTCACAAACGGCATAAAATCAACATTCGTTTCACAATCATTTGCATAATCGTGAATATAATGAACGGAAATTCTTCTGTTTGTCTTTTAGTCAAGGGGGTGATTTAGTCGAGCCCTGTAGGAGCTAAACCTTTTCTAAAACCATTCCGAACAGTTCAGGTGATCCCCTGATCTAACTCAGATAGAGCTAATTATGTCTGTATGTGACATGGCCAGACGGCACTGTCCAGATATGCCGGGGTTGGCCAGCTTATTAGACTTATTAGAATTGTTTCAGAAACTTAACTACTTCCTAATTTAGAACAGTTCTCAATTGGTAATAGAATGATTTCTGAGGGAGGCTCTTGCAATTCTACTGCTTTACCAGCACAGTATCTCTGGTTCCCAATACCGTGTATTGTCTATCCTATAGTGGCTTCCAACGAATAAAAGTATCAGTTATTTCAGTTACTCATCAATCACTCGCTGATCACTCTCTGATCCAGTTTTCTGTGGAAACACCCTTTAATATTTACATCGCAGTAGCATGAAAAGACTATGTGACCATGGTAATGTCTGGTCAACGTCGCCTATATGTTTAGATTTACAGCATTTCGCAGACTTGTATTTAATTTGAGCTTTGTAGTTCGATAAAGGGCCTTCTGATGTGGCCCAGAGCCTTTACCACTCAGTCACCACGATCCAGTACCGCTGATAAAGTGAAACGAGAGCGCCATGTTCCCTTTCTCTCCACACAGCCACTACGCGCGATCGCTATCTAGATCAATCAAACGAGGAGAGCACATGAAGTTCATTTCTTGCTCTTATTGTCCTCACAAAAGATCTGAACAAAGTTTCAGTCAGACCCGAGAACCAAACTGAACTGAACGTTCCCTGGGACGTGATTTTATGCAAAAAAAAGCCCGGATTCTAGTCTGGTGCTTTGTCAGGAGCGTCGCGCAGGAGACGTGCGCAAGACAAAGCGGAAAGGGTCCCCGCTTTGCCTTTAAAATCGCAGTCGCTGGCGTAATGACCATGTTTCCACCGTTTTGTAGTAAGAAACAGAGCGACGCCGAGCACCATAATTACACCGAGTAATTACATGTTGCTGACTGTGGAAGAGACGAGGAAATTACAAGCTTTAACTCCAGTTGTCTCGGTCATAACGGCGCACAATAACACCCAAAAACACACAATAACCAGCCGTGTGGCTCCGAGGGCTGCACCTGCATTCGCTTAAACGAAAGGTTTAAGGGCGACGAGAGCGCACAGACCCCATATACGAAACTACCTTAAAATTACACCAGGCGTCTCAAGCGTCTCAGCTTTCTTTAGGGACAAAGAATGACACTTTGGAGTGGTGTATCGGAGCCCCCTCTTGTGTTGGACACAATGTCCAGATACAGCGTATGATCACCTTGACTATATGCTGGATGACATGTGTACAAAAGGATGGAGATTCCCCATCTCCCCATTATTAATACCTTCTGGGCTGCTGGACACCAAGACCAGAATTTGATTATTTTTATTCATGTATGAGAGAGAGAGAGAGAGAGAGAGAGAGAGAGAGAGAGAAAGACTGAGAGAGCGCAGTTGGACTCACAGCCATCTTGGCCTTAGAGACGTCCTCCATCTGGATGTGTAGGTCCTCGATCTCTAGCTCCATGGACTTCCGAGCTTTCACAGCAGCTGCAGAAGTGAACTGTGACTCCTCCAGCTACCAACACACACACACACACACACACACAAAACATTTCATCAGATTTCCATAATTCCTATAAAAGGACAAAAATCATTAAGACAGGAATGCTGCTCTAATCATTCCTTCAGTTCCCGTTCTGGTGAGACCCACCTGATTTTTGAGCTGGGAGATCTCCCTCTTGCTCGGCACGTTGCTCTTCAGGTGGTCCAACATGACCTGTGCGTCCGCCAGCAAGGCCTTGGTGCGCTTGAGATCCTTTTTCAAGCGCTTCTCCGTCTCCACGTCCCTCTGGCCCACCTGAGACAAAAAAATTTAATTTTTCTAGAGCCTCAATTCTCAAACCGGTAACTACTATCCAAACATATCATCGAAGTGTTATGGCCAGTTTCAGCCAGCGTAACCGTCCCAAATGCAGGCGGATATGTAGAACGCTATTGTACCTGCTTTTTTTAAACTTCATTCTTATGAAAAACATGACGAAAAATTGTTATTCTTCGAATTACTTCTTAAGAGTGATCTTTTTTGAAGCTCTTTTCTTGAGAACAATTCTAAGAACAAGTGGTATTCTTGAAAATGTTCTGTTCTGTAACCTTACGATAGCCTCATGCTTGTCTCGAGCCAGGTAAGCATTGAAATTGACCAAACTTTTAAAAGTTCATTCATTGGAAAGATCTTCCTCGTCTGTTGATGTCCACTCCACAATTATCATATTTTCTGTTGGCTGTTTCTTCCATCAGCACCTCTATTTCTTGTTGGCTATTTTTTTTTAAATACTTCGTTTGACCTTTTATAAATACATAACGGAATTAACAGCAAACAGAAATTCAAAATGCGCCTCACGCTGTATATTGTAAGCTGCAAAATGCAACCTAGCCTCTATAAGAATTATTAGTAAGGAAATAATAAAGATTTTCTTAAGATGATATTAAGGTTTTTCAAGAATTGCAGTTAAGAACATGATGAACTTCTTAGTGTTTGTCTTAGGAACCTTCTTGAGTTTTTTCTGAAGAATCCTGTCCCTGGTTGGTTCCTTTAGCCTATAGGCATTTACCACTGTTAGCTTGTAGTTTTTAGCTCTTTGTCAGTCTGTAGCCTTACAGTGTTTAGTCTGTCCTTATAAGGTTTCTTCTTTATAATGTTTAGGGAGTTTTTCCTCGCCACTGTCTCCCTAGGCTTGCTCAATTAGGGCTTTGGGCCTAGATATTAGTAAAGCCGATTTGAGATAATGCTCTGTTGAAAAAAGTGCTATAGAAATACATTTTGACTAGGTTACAAGTCCAGGTGGGTCACTGACACAATAGAAAGTGGGGGCTGGGTTTGAGTGTCAGTGGTGCCTCTCGCTCAGACACAATTTCCAATGTCTAAGGGAGGGGAGTCAGGTCGGAGGGGATCCTCCTCTGTCTGCAACAGTGAGCCCTGGCCAATCCTGATACGGATGGGATTAGGCTTTTAGGTCATTCTGGGATAGGCTAAAACCCCCAGGCCAAAACAAGAGAAATCCGTCAGGGTTACATTTTTTCTTCTTCACATTAGACAAAGTCGCTGCTAATGTGAAGGCGGTTAGAGCAGAAATAGCACGGCTGCAGAAAAACGCATCCTTGTTGCTCAGCGTTAGTCATGTCGTGTGGGCAGTCACGCCACGAGCACTACTGCAGTCGTGTCGTGGGCTGCACCTGGTCCTGAGCGCTCAGCAGTCTGGCCTCCAGCTCGCGTCGCTCTTTCAGAACTTTCTGTTTATCGTCATACTCCTCCTCCAACTGCAGCTCCATCTGTTTCAGCTGTAACACACACCACCACCACCACCACACCCACAGCGTGAGATCCATTCCTGTACACCCACATGGCTCAGGAGGCGTCAGGTAAAGCACAAGCAGGGCCTTACCTTCTTACTGCATGACTGTCTGATCTCCTCCACCTCTTCGTCTTTGCTGTCGATCTCCTTCGAATGGGTCTGCCTCAGCCTCTCCATCTCCATCTCCAGCCGCAGCTTAGCCTGCATCACACAGCGTTCGGTCAGCCTCCGCATTCACACAGCCCGTGTCAGTTCCAGTCACCGTATCTACCTGCTCGAGCATCTGGATGGTTCCTGCCTGCTCGTCCAGCTCGTCCTCCTGATCCTTGACTTTGGCCTCCAGGTCGCGAAGCTGCTTCTTCAGCTTGGCCAGCGAGGCCTCGTCCTTGGACTCCTGAGACGAGAGATCCTGCAGCTCGGCCTCCAGCTGCTCCACCTTCACGTTCAGCCCACACAGCTCCAGCTCCTTATCCTGCACATACAGCAGTTGTGGAGCATTCAATTCCTGTTTTGCTTTGGGTTGGCTCTTATAACCTTTTTAGGGCCCACGATTTATTTGCACTAAGAATACAGGGCTGTTGATGTAACAATAAAGAAAAACACAACAAACACAGTGCAGATCTTCACTGAGTAAGAGCCATTGTGAATCTGAATCACTGAATCACTTTGTACTGAATCGTGAATCAAGAAAAACACTCGCGCAGAGTACCGAGCAAACGATGAGAACCGAAACAAAATGTTCTAGTCAAAATGCTTCGACAAGTTCCAAGGTGGTCCAGAACCGAGGTACCACTGTATATCTTATTCACTGCTGATTGACAGAAAACTAGTACGAGCAAACCCCGTGACACCTGCTGCCAGAAATGAGAATTGCAGTCATGAAGGGACAATAGAAACCTACTTTCCTTTTTGTTTCTCATTTTTCACGCACGTGTTTCAAGTTTTATGAAAAATACAAGGATGCAAAAAGTCCAACGAAATGTTATCATGTTGCATTTTAATTAATGTTGCAGTTTGATAATACAACCCTACTTGCAAAGTATCTAAACTACATGACTATGGTAATGTCTGGTCAACATCCGTCTTCAAAGAACTATACGCAGTCGTCCCCATGAGGTCAAAAAAGACAGCTTTTTCTGTCTTTATGGGGACAATTGGTCTTAACAAAGATACACACACACTTAATCATTTACCTGCTGTTGCTGTCTGAGCATAAACACCTCTCCGGTCAGCATGTCCCGTTCTCTGGCCAGTTTTTCCCGCTGAGTCCTTTCTCTCTGAACCTCATCCTGAGCTTGGTTCTGCTCCAGATCAAACCTGCCCCGCACAACACACACACACACACACACACACACACACACACACACACACACACACACACACACACACACACAGAGCAGTGACAAACCTTTATTCCAGTCCTTATTACTTTGTCCTGGACACTTCGAACAGTGAGAGCCGCTCTTCTCTTTAACATTACACCACTGTTAGGTCCGTTTCTGACTTAATTTGGGTCGTTCTGATTGGTTAGACGGTGCTGATTATTTCAAATCATACTAGCTAGTTCGCCAAGCCTCGTTCTACTGCCGAAGACATTCTATGAAGAAGCACGGTGTTCCTTTCGGCGTACCCGCTGTACAGTAAATCCTGGAGGACCTGTTCAGAATAACGAGTAGCTTTGCTCTCTTATCTCCTGAAGGATCACTCTCGATTTGTTTTCATGTCCGTCTCATTATCAGCGCTCATCTCTGGTGTCAACAATGGCCTCTTAATTTAGAATTACACGCCAGTCACGGGCTTTTCAATTGTCGGGTGAGTGGGCTGGAGGCTGCTCATCAGGACGCTGAAGTGGTGCTCTCATCTGACCTCGGCTATCTCCATGAAATTGGACACGAAACGGGGCCCAGGCACGAGGCGCAGTGGAATGTAATCATCTAGAATTGTTGGAACTGTTAGAGCCACAGTAAAGTGACTTCATTCCAGAAGATGCATGACACGCACTTCAGTCTGAAGCATCAGCAACCCTAGTACTGTCGCTGCTCGGTGGTCCAGCTGCGTGAGCCTTCATCTCTGAGCTGTTGCAGCCAGTGACATCTATAGTCTACAGATAATACAGATGAATGACTATACAGTCGTATGAAAAAGTTTGGGCACCCCTGATCATTTTCATGATTTTTCTTTATAAATCATTGGTTGTCCAGCTCAGCAATTTCAGGTAAATATATCATATAGCAGATGAACACAGTGATATTTGAGAAGTGAAATTAAGTTTATAGGTTTTACAGAAAGTGTGCAGTAATTATTAAAACAAAATTAGGCAGGTGCATCAATTTGGGCACCCTTGTCATTTGAATACCTTTAGCACTAATTATTGGAACACAAAATTTGTTTTGTAAGCTCATTGACCCTTGATCTACATACACAAGTGAATCCAACTATGAGAAAGTGTTAAGGTGGCCAATTGGAAGTTTTTCTCCTCTTTGCATCTTCTCTGAAGAGTGGCAACATGGAGCCTCAAAACAACTCTCAAATGGCCTGAAAACAAAGGTTGTTCAACATCATGGTTCAGGGAAAGGGAAAAGCTCTCTCAGAGATTTCAGCTGTCAGTTTCCACTGTGAGGAAACATAGTGAGGCAATGGAAACCACAGGCACAGTTCTAGTTAAAGAACTCCCGAAGTGGCAGACCAAGAAAATCTCAGATAGGCAGAGGGCGAAGGATGGTGAGAACAGTCACAGTCAAGCCACAGACCACCTCCAAAGACCTACAAACCTCATCTTGCTGCAGATGGTGTCACTGTTCATCGTTCATCGTTCAAACACAGCATCCCAAGACAAACACTTGCCTACCCACAGTAAATTTGGTGGTGGTTCCATCATGCCGTGGGACTGTGTGGCCAGTGCAGGTACTAGGAATCTTGTTAAAGTTGAGGGTCGCATGGATTCCAGTTAATATCCTCCAGATTCTTGAGACACAATGTTCAAGAATCAGTGACAAAGTTGCACCGAGGCCAACGACCCCAAACCCTGCTCAAAATCTACTAAGGCATTCATGCAGAGGAACCAGTACAACGTTCTGGAATGGCCATCTCAGTTCCCAGACATGAATATTACTGAAAATGTGGGCTGTCCATGCTCGGAAACCATCAAACCTGACTGAACTGGAGATGTTTCTTAAGAAGAATGGTCCAAAGCACCTTCAACCAGAATCCAGACTGGAAGCTGTAGGAAGCGTTTAGCGGCTGTTATTTCTACAAAAGGAGGATCTACTAAATATTGATGTAATTTTTCTGTTGGGGTGCCCAAATTTATGCACCTGACTAATTTTGGTTGAATAATTACTGCACACTTTCTGTAAATCCAATAAACTTCATTTCACTTCTCAAATATCACTGTGTTCATCTGCTATATGATATATTTAACTCAAGTTGCTGATCTGAACAACCAATGATTTATAAACTAAAATCATGAAAATTATCAGGGGTGCCCAAACTTTTTCATACGACTGTAGTTTTCATTTGATGCACCCGTAAGAAATGAGTGTGACTGAAATATAGTCTTAGGCCACCATTACATGGATTTGTCACTACATAATACCCTTTCCACTGACCTTCATTCCAATCTTTGTGAGTTTAAACATAAATTTGGTTAACCCAGAGCCTTAAGCAACGAGCGGCCATTATCAGTCTTCAAGGTAGTAATCAGAAAGAAGGTCCGCATACTTTTGGCCATGCGCTCTAGTGTTACTCACTTTCTCTGGGATTTGAACTCCGTAACCAAAGCATGACCATCAACACTAGTTGTGGCCACACGCTGAGATATATTTGAACTCGCAACCTTCCAGTTACTAATCCAGAGCCTGAACCACTATTTTACCAAAAGCGGATGACCACATACTTCTGGCCATGTACTGAAGGGTAACTCACTTCCTCTGCTTCTTCTCCAGTTCATGGTTGCGGCTCTGCTGGTTCTCCAGGTGCAGTTTGGTGTCCTGTAGTTCTGCCAAGAGTTTCTGGCTTTTCTTCTTCGCTTGCTGCACAGACCGCTGGGTCTCCTCGTGATCTGCCTGCAGATCTGCTAGCTGTATTGAAAGAAGAAAATGGACACCATGAGACGAGAGCAACTGGCCTGGTAATGTAGGTGCAATGGGGGCACACAGGAACGCACCTTCCTCTCTATGGTCCTCTTGTTCTGCTGCTCCGCCTCCAACTTGTCGTCGAACTCCTGCTGCATTCTCTTCTTGGTGAAATCGAGTTCTCGGACAGTTCGGTCATATTTCAGCTTCCACTCGCCGCCTGGAACAGACGTACATGTCATGGAAAATCATCGAGGACTATGACCTCTTCCTCCCAAATACTAGCAAAGATTTGAAAAATTTCAAATGAATAAAAGTCCCTGCAGTGTCGGGCTGGTCTATTAGACCAGTTTTTCCCAAAATTCTTCCTTGCAGCCTCTCTATGAGTATCTAGGAGCATATAAAGCTGCATCCCCCAGCCCGCACACAGACAGACCAAAAGAATAAAATGATTCAATATAAATCTTTATTGCCAAAAAATGAAGGTAAATTACAGCTTTATCCCTTTTCTCGAGTTTATTTCATAGAATTTTTCCCCTTTTTTCAATTTGGCTCCTTTTCTCTTTTCAAGACAGCTAAACAGTGAGCTAACAATCAAACATAAAGCTTATTAAATATCTTAAGTATGTTTTATACTTTTTTCTAATGAGTTTTATTTTAGTTTGATTTAAAATGTGCAAATTGTATTTGGACAAATTTTTACAGACTTGAGCACTCCCTGTGATGTTTGACGCCCCATGAGGGGGGTACAGACCCCAGGTTGGGAGAGCACTGAGACATGTATTTCAATACCACAGCCTATTTGTTACGTAATGAAAAATATAGCCCCTGCTTTCATGACTTCTTTCGATTTGAAAACTAAATGGTAAGTCCTTTTGGCATCCAACCTTAAACCTTTAATTCTGGTGCTTTTATCAATCCGCAACCTTCCCTTCTCAAGGTCTTTCTGTCGATATAGGATGAGGTCAATGTTCTCACCGGTTTCATCATCGTCCATCTCGCTGTTGAGGTCAGACGCCCTGAAAAGCCGCGCCTCCATCACCTCCATCTCCATGGAGTCCATCTGTTTCTTGACATCGTCAAACTTTTTCTGGAGTCACAGAAACACACGGTCATCTTTTGATCATCTGGACACCATATCTGGGAAAACTTCCGGTTGTTGTGTCCGGGATCTCCACATGTACTCCTAATGAAACTGTACCTGCAGGTCCCTCATGTCCTTCTCCAGCTTCAGCCTCTCGGCCGTCTCCGTCTCCAGCAGCTGGGATGCCGACTCGCTGGTGTTCCTCTCGTCTGCGAGCTCTGTCGTGAGTTCTGTGATCTGAGATCAGAAAGAGCGCCACGGTATGAGCACTTGACACAGATGAATTCTGACACGAGACTAATAAGGATTTATTAGTTTTCACTTCAGGTTTTCTTCAAGGCTAAAACTGCTGTGTTTTATACCCTGCTTTCCAAACGATCGGTGTTGAGCCTCAACTCGTTTCTCTCCTTCTCCACCCTCTCAAACTTGCCTTTCAGCTGCTGGATCTCCTCCTGTAATGACGGTAACAATCAACGGACTGTGCAGATTGGAGTGCCTTCATTGAAAATGAGAGGAGACAAACACAGGTAGGTGGACAGACTCACGTCTTTGCCTCGGATCTGCTCCTCAGTGAGCTGCACCTCGATGAGAGGACGCACAGTGGTGAAGACCTTCCACCAGGGCCAGTCCTTCACGCCCCGGTTCTTCTTGATGTTCTTCTGAATGCAGCGAATGGCCAGATCCTGGACCTGTTCAGTAAAATATCAGGACACGATTTGGGCGTGGACCCGAGAAAAAACGTGCAGTAGATTCTCTAGTTCAGCTAATAACAGCCCTCTCTCAGCTGTCCACTGAATGAAGGACTGGCCAGCCCTCACCAGATCCTAAAAATCATTTTATATGCAGAAGCCAAATGTGGAAAAAGAGCCCACTGTACTAACCCTAACCCTAGAATCCTAACACTAACCTTAGAACCCTAACCCTGGAACCCTAGCCCTAACCCTAAACCTACAACCTTAATCCTAAAACCATAACCCTAACACCCTAACCCTAGAACCCTTACCCTAACCATAGAACCCTAACCATAGCCCTAATTTTAAGCCTAGAACCCTAACCCTAGTATCCTAGCCCTAGTCCTACAACCCTATTCCTAACCCTAGCCCTAATCCTAACCCTAGATTCCTAGCCCTAATCCTGGAACCCTAACCCTAGAATCCTAGCCTGAATGCTAATCCTAGAACCTTATCTCTAACCCTAGCCCTAATCCTAACCCTAGTATCCAAGCCCTAATCCTAGAACCCTATCCCTAACCCTAGCCCTAATCCAAACCCTAGATTCCTAGCCCTAATCCTGGAACCCTAACCCTAACCCTAGAATCCTAGCCTGAACCTAATCTTAAAACCCTATCCCTAACCCTAGCCCTAATCCTAACCCTAGAATCTTAGTCATACCCTAGAACCCTATCCCTAGCCCTAATCCTAGAACCCTAACCCTAATACTAACCGTAAAACCCTAGCCCTAGCCCAAGAGTCCAATCTTTCCAGCACTGGCCGACCCATAAAAAACTGATGATCAGAGAACAAATCTTTAATTTCCACCCATCCACAGCTTCAGTTATGGAGCTGCAGAACTAAACGCTTAAAAGTTGATGTTAAAATCTCTACTCTGAGTCGGAAAAAACAACACATTCTGGAACAGACCAGGAAAAACCTTGTTCTGTGTTAAAATAATATGCCACATTGGCTTAAGTTTATAAAGTGTTATCTGAGCAAACATTATACTTTCTGGAACAATAAGCTTTAGACAGATATAAAAAAAAAAATAACACAAACACCTCAGCTATCAGATATGGTGATAAAAAGAGGGGGCTGTTCAATTTCCAAGTTTTAACCTCCTGAGGCCTCGTGTCCCCACAAGAGGACATGATGTTTTGGGTTTGCTACACCACATACTTCGTTCTGCTTAACTCAGTCCTCATTTGTAGACACTCGTGAGCATTTCACAAAAACAAAAATATCTCCTGTTCAAAGACGGTGCTCAGTTTTTATACATAAAAAATCAGAGCTCCAAGGAGGGTAAGGAGGTCTCAAGAGGTTAAGTCTTTGGAATAAAATTACATGCAAAACCTGAAAGAAGGCGTACATTTTTTCTAGTAGGTCCTATATACAGTACTGTGCAAAAGTCTTAGGTCACCATTAGATTTGTACTTTTGCGAAATATATAACGACCACATATAACACACTGTCGGCAATTGGACCCAAAAAAACGTGGATTCATCATTCCGTAATACTCGTTTCTACTGATCTTCGTTCCAATCTTTGAGCTTTAGCATATCTTCGCCTGGTCCCCTTCCGAAAAAGTTGTTTATCGGCTGCTACACTTTCAAAAATACCGTTCCTGATCAACCTATTCAATGAAGCTAACAGATGCTTCTATAGCTCAAGTGTAAGGGGAGGTTTTTTAATACTGAATGCAAATTTCCTAATAATAATAATATTATATGGTCATTATACCATTGCTAAAAATGGTGTATCTAATTAATGGTGGCCTAAGACCTTTGCACATTAGTGTATGATACAGTTAACCAATAAAGATCTATAAATAAAGGCTGAAATCTGAGCTCTAACTGTATTGATGATTATATTCAACTCACTCGACTGTACTCGGAACATGCAAGAACGTTTCTTGTTTATCATTATCATCAGCAGCACACATGCGCAGCTCCAAGTAACTGCGACCTCGTTATAACGCACTAAATTATTTCATTCTCATTCTTTTTTGTTCCACACTGTTTCACTTCAGGATTAGACACGGAAAATGGCAACCTTTTTTTGGGTCCCTTTTGGTATTTTAGCATAACATTACTAATGCTGCCAACCCAACTCAAATATGGTGCCCATTTGCAATTAGACTATCAAAAACATTTCATTTCAATACTAACGTGCTCAGTCCTAGAGTGTGTTTGAAGAGCTTCATTCCAAATCCATTTGCCAAAAACGTTGCTGATTGCGTTTTCATTTATTTTCAAGTTTATTAAGGTACATTTCCTTCATTTTTAGAAGCCGAAATTACTTACAATATAGCACTGTTATTATGTGTGGTCTGTGTGTGTGTGTGTGTGTGTGTGTGTGTGTACCACTCCCAACACTTTCTTTACCAAAAACAAAACAGATCTTTTAATGTGTCTCGTCCTGAAAGCCTTCATTTACAGGTAGGCTGATTCCTTCTAACTCATAAAATACACGTGCCACTTTTTTAAACAATTGTGATTTTACCAAATTAACGTCACGTTTCCCAAATGTACACACACACACACACACACTGTACAACAACAGAGCTGGCTCTAATGCTCTGACTGCTGCTCCGTTTGCTTAACATTAAATACACACTAACCGGCCACTTTATTAGGTACGCCGCCTTGTTTCCACAATCATTGTCCATTTTATGCGTTCCATTTACCACTTTGTAGTTCTGCAGTTACAGACTGTGGTCCCTCGTGTTTCTCTACATATTTTGTTAGTGCCTTTCATGTGTTCTCTAATGGTCAGGACCCCTGAAGTGTGCTGGTCCTGTGGGGGTCCTGACCATTACAGAACAGAGTAAAGGGAAATAACAAAGGGTGTAGAGAAGCAGACGGACTACAGACTGCAATTGTAGAAATACAAAGTGCTTCTATATGGTAAGTGGAAATGATAACATGGACAATGAGTGTAGAAACAAGGAGGTGTACCTAATAAAGTGGTCGATTAATGTATATTTAAACAGCTTGGCTTAGGGTTAGTATACTGGTAGAAAATCAATTGCCAAACTATAATAATAATGGTTTCAAACGTAAGATATTCGGGGCACCTTGATTTACTCTTTTTGCTGGTGGTTGTTCACTGATCGTGGTTGGCCAGTAGTTGTGTAGATTTATAGAAAATATGCATTGCACTTTATAAAATGGCAATGAAAACTTTAGGAGTGTGAAGGAAAAATCCCCTCTGCATACCATGAAGCGTAGTAGACATAACAAGTGTGTGTGTTGTCTGATTTGTTTGTTTGCATCTGCGTATTTGAATCTGCACTGTAGCAACTGCCAGGCAAAATCTATCAGCTTTTCAGCAGGAGACACAAAGGCTGAAGGCCGTGCGCTTCTTTGATTAATTAAATCAAACATACTGGCAGAGAGTTGCGGATTTCGACGGATTTACACACAGCCGCCGTTACGCTGAAAACCCCAATTAAAGCAGCATCAAGTGGTTTGCGCCCCGAAGGCAACCTGTGCGGCCAATTACAATTTGTCACAGCGTGAAGCGCTACAGTCGGAGACACAGAGAGACTAAATGGCCGAAGAGAGCCTCTCTAACAAGCCTTGTTTTTGATGGCAAATGACAAACAAAGCCGACAGCAGAGTAAACAGATTGCAGGACAGGCCGAGTCATCAGCGCAGTCAAAAGCGGTCTCCGGCTCAAAACAAAAGCCTAGTCAGGCCAGCGTTCATCTGTTAGACTGGAGGACTAACCGATAAGACACTCCGAGGGAAAATGGTGTCTCAGAAGCATTAGGCAGAGGTGCCTAACAGGATTGAGGTAATTTTCCAAACCAGGTAGCATCCTATCTCTAATGGATGGCACCTGACTGGTAAAAATTCCAGATCTCCCATTTCTCTCCACACTCCAAAAAGGACCGGCTTCATCTCCAAGTGCATGTCAGAATAAATGAAGGGAGCTCGGCGTTCACAAAAACCTGTCGCTGCTCGCTCCTATTAGGAGAAGAGACAGCGAAAATGAATTCAAAAACAGCAAACTCGCTGCTTCAGCGTATAACAGGTGCCGTGAGAGTCGATAATGCCTCGCACCCCAAAACAAATCAATCAGCAAGAAGTTCCTCCATAAATCTAAAGGACTCTCATTAAACGTAGGCTCCGAAGCTCCTTTACATCCCACATAAGGGACATGGAATTAAATCGGCATCTTAATATAAAGTATCAAATACAGTCCTTGGTCTCTTAATATCTTTAATAAACCTGCTATTCAAAACCACTGAACCAACACTGACACCATGTCACTGGAAAGAGGTGCTAGAGCTAGCCTCATTATTGCCATGGCAGTCTATCAAAAACAAAATCCTAGTACTAGTATTATATTATCCTGCTTAAGATACAGATGCAAAAACAATAAGGCTTGAAGCAGGTTGAAGCATCCATTATCATAATTGAAGTGACTCGTCTATGCTTCCTCGTTCTGGCCTTCTCACATCAATAAAGCTTCTGGTGGTTCACTCCATGAACAAAGACAGTTCACTACCTGCATCTCTATTACAGCTCCTTTACCATTACTCGTGAGCCCTACACACACACACACACACACACACACACACACACACACACTGAAAAGTGTTCCACAAAGCCGAACGGACACAAAAAGACATAATGGAAATATCAATACCAGAAAAATGACTTACAGCAAGAAAAATAAAAGGCGCAACGATAACAATAATCCGCTAGTGAATTCCGGACATGATCGCTGGCTAGACCGAAATGCAATGAAACTGATAACATGGTGTTGTGTTACTACAGAGTACTGTGTGGTGTGTGATTACAAACCATTCCATATAAGTCGTAGGTAGCGTCTTATCTACAGTCGAACCTCAAACCACTTTGACAATTGGATAAATAGTTTAATCTGCTGCTTGGGTGTACTTTTTGTGTATTATTGCTACCGTTTCAAGCCTTTGTTTGGAATTTGTAATATCGTACATCTTGTTTTTATTTTGCAATGTACAATCAAGTTATATATTTCATATCATATACTGTTATTAAAAAAATTGTACAGGTGTGGTGATGCGTCGCAAGGCAAAAATGTCGTAGAGACCCACGATGTCGTCTAATCCAATTGCATTTTTTGAAACCAGAGGGCGCAGTCTTACATCATGCCTCCATATGCATATGTATTCTTCAGAAATAAGAAGGAATGTTTTCAATACAAGAGAACATTTTATTTACAACTAAACCTCTGTTTCTAGTAATTCCTTTTACATGCAGGGATTCAATGTTTTTGTTTTGTGTAAAAAAAAAACTATTAGAGAAAATGTGCATTGTTTTGCATTGTTTACACTTCAAAAATAAAAAATCAATCAAAGTATGAGGTCAGTATTGTGAATCGAATCAAATTGAAATGAGAGTGTATCGTTACACCCCTAATTAATTGGATAAATACTTGTTGAGAAAAATATTAATTGAATATTAGATTGACCAATCAAGAAAGCTCCCATCAATGCAACCCACCCATTTGGCCACCCCAAAAACACAAAGTCATTTTAAATATGACTACTTTAAGTAACCTTGTGTCTGTCACAAATACCCAGTGACGCTGAAAGCATCGTTAAATAAACCAAACATTTATGGTCATTATGAGTGCCAAACCCTTCCTGGACATTATAGGTGCCTGAAGAGGGCAACAGGGAGACCCCTCCCATTCCAAAATGGATCTTAAACCTCACCTCACTAGAGGTGAACCAGTGTGGCTCAGTGGTAGGGGTTTGCGCTGCCCATATTTTGGAATTTACTGCATTACTATAGTTTTACTAAAGCTGCACTTTACTTGTTCAAACAACCCAGGTGAATAAAAGGATATTTGTTAAAAATACATCTTATAAACTGCCACTATTTCAAATAAGGGGCTTATCCCTGCATCGAGTAAACTTCCCAGCAAACAGCCCACCCATCTGGGCATAGAAAGATGGCAGCTCATTGTTTAATCCACCTGAGTGACATTCTATAGCGATTACCTTCCTCTTCTTGAAGGCCTGGCGGGAAAGATAGCCTCTGCAGGCAGCCTGGAACAGTGTGATATTACGTTTGGTCTGCTCATCTCTCTGCTCCTCTAGTTTAGCCAAGGTTCCTGCTCTGAAGAACACCTAAAACACACACAGGCATTACCATACAGGATTCTACCCTTAGTCATCCAAATATAACAAGTTGTGACATCTATAGACATACAGTATACATACAGCAAAAGTCTTAGGCCACCATTAGATATAGATTAGATATATCATTGTTTATCAGAACGCAGCCAGAAAATGCAGGCAATTTGTATTCTGTATTTAAAAACTGGAAAAAAACAAAACAGCATCTATAGGCTACAAGTGTGACCTCCCCTTATACTTCAGCAATAGCAGCACCAGGGAGGTACATCGCCAAGTTGATCCTTCTACAGTCCGAAAAAGCTTGATCAGACTTTGTTTTTGAAAGGTAACAGCCAAGAAGCCACTTTTTCAGAAGGGGAACAAGGTGAAAAGGCTAAGATATGCCAAGGATTGGAATGAAGTTCAGTGGAAAAGTGGATTATGCAGTGACGAGTCCAACAATATAACAACATGTTATATACGGTCACTATAGCATTGCTAAAACAACAAATGTAATGGTCTAAGACTTTTGGACAGTACCGGACACTTATGTATGTTTTTCTCTGCTTTGTATCTGCCCTAGCCAGATTGTCCGTTCCTTTTTGGTAAAGCTAGTGGTAGTTGGAAGCCACATGTAAATCAAACGCCTACAAAGACGGACCCAGGAGCGACAACAATGACGGGGTTAATCTCCACCAGCATGCCGTGTGTTTTTCCTCTGCGCCTGCAAGATAATTTACGTCCATTACATAGAAATAATACAGCATAATAAATCTGCTGTTTTACTGGCAGACGTTGTTTAGATGCCATTTGTTCTCCTGATCTTGTTTGACTCCTTTCCATCTGAAGGGATTATATTTGCACCGAGTGGCCTCGGTTCGGTCTGTGATTGGTGAGTGAGTGGCAGGATGAGATGTGGCTAAGAGCCTCTTCGCCTGCCAATGATGGCCCAAACAATGGCTTGGGCGCGAAAGGGAGACATTTACAAGGGAGATTATTGTGTGGGTGGGTGGGTATGAGTCGCTGAAACCAGTAATCTAGATGGTGACAAATGCATCGCTGTGAAAGATTTGCTTTTTTGCCATCATGATCTACTGAGACGTATACTGGCACAGCAAACGCAGACAGGAACTGTAGAATAAAAAAGCAATATAGGGATCCTATTGCTGTAACCAGTATACTGTTACTGCTGATCGGACTTGCCGTGGGGGCGGAGCTTAACCTGAGGAGGTAGGATATTTTGGTGATCGCCATATTGGTCCAGGCATCTTCTACTAATTCTCCAATAGATTGTATATGATAAAACACACATGGTTCAAGTCTAATAATTAATAATATAAAAACAAAATAATTATAATAGATAGATAATAGATTTGCAATAGTACATAGTAAATGCAGTATAAATAGTAATATAATAGTTATATAATACAGTATTCACTGCTTGATATACTGTATTATACTACTATAATATGACTATTAATACTACATAAACTATATGTACTATTGTTAACCTACCATTTCATTAATGATACCATTTATTAGACTACATCTTATAGTATTCATAGGTTAATAATTTGCTGTACTGTACTGTATATTGCCTGTAATTAGATCTGTATCATTTCACTGTTACAACAAACACAAAGCAGACTGACTTGATTTTTTTGTTGATTTCATTACATTTTTGTCAACGATGGACCATTATCAGAACTTAAAGATGCACAATTTAGATGGTTTTTTTCATCAGGTTTGTTCAGAGTTCTGACATTAAATTCATATACATTCAATTATAAACGGACGTTTCCACAGTATTAACCAAAGAAAACAATCCAAATCCATGCTTGACAAAAAACGTGAGTTTTTACAATTTCTTATGACAAGGAATTATTTTGAACAATGTTACCTTGCCTAACGCTGATACACACTCCTCTCTTTCGAGATTTGAAGTAACCGGAGTCAAAACCTTTTGTGTGTACTCCACGTAGGTCAAAGGAATTGAATATCAAAATGAGTCATTAAAATCAGTTGAGAAATAATGAGGTTTTTGTGCATTTTAACCAGAATACGCAGCTCCTCTGTTTTCTTGTACTTGTGTACGAGCCAGTCTTGCCTGGAACAATATGGCGGATGCCCTTTACCCTCTGTCATCTGCCAAATGACTACCTGTAAAGGTAAGTGTGATAAAAGTCCTCACCCTGCTCAGACCCATGTGGTAGCTGGACTTTTCCAGATCCAAAGACTCCAAGAGTTCTTCTACAGCCTGTAAACACACAAACACTTATTTCACTCGATTAACAGTTGGCTTCACTTCATTTCTTCATTTGAGTTATGAAGTCTCTCTGTGGAATTACCAGGTCAAGTGTATAATCAGTCTCAATGAGTCCTTTATTACTGTGCAAAAGTCTTAGGCCACCATTAGAACTGTTGTTTTACCAATGGTATAACGCCCATATGTAACATATCGTCCTGTATGTCCAGGTTGTATTCTATTACAAAGACTGACAGGTAATTATATACTGTATGTTCATTATACTAATGCTAAAACAAAAGTATTTCTAATCAAAAGGTGGCCTAAGACTTTTGCACACTACTGTATGTAGTGCAATTGAACGTTTTTGCACAGAAACAACAAACTATAAGATTAAAGAATGACCTCCACAAATAAGTTCACAGTGAAAAAAAGTTTAGTAGTGCAATAATGATGCTTTCTGGGCAGTCTCTGAATTTCTTCTTAATATTTTGAACACTTACTGATTAGTTTCTGTAACTAACAAGTATTGAGTAGCAAGTAATCAACAACTGGTGCTTTATTTAAGAAGCGTATACAATATTTGTTATTTAGGCTCCCTTACAAATTCAAGAAACAGCAACGAACTAGCTAAAAATAAAAAAGTAAACATCTAGTCTGTATTGAAAAGTTAAATCTAAATGCAGGATCTATTTATTTTATCCAAAATCACTTAAAATCAAGACTGTATCCAATCCGAAAATATTATGCAGAGTTATCTGTTAAGATTATTCTAATTTTGGCTCCATACAGCAGCCACAAAGTCAACATTAATCAGTAATCAAGTCTCTGATCAAGACTCTGTAAACAAGCAAATAAACAAAACTAAAACTAACCAGACCATGTATCCACTTCACCAAAGCAAGCTTACAAACATCCTACTACCACCCAGCGTCTCCACTCCTGTCCCTGCTGTCTCTCTGTTTCTCGGCCCGACTTATTTCAGCTGCCTTTAGAGAACGCAGGCCTTGAGAAGCCAATCTGAAAGACCTCATCTAGATTACAGACTGAAAAGGGGGTGGAAACTCTAAAGCACCATTGTCCCAGTCAGTTTCCACAGAAACCCATCAGCGAGACGCTGGCACAGGGGAAATCTGCTCCTCATACTTTTTCTCTCGGCTAAACTCAGCTTTTGTGAGAGCTCCCCCTCTCTCTCTCTTTCTCTCTCGTCTTCCCAGCCTCGGAGCTCAGCGAGGCTTCTTCCGCGGGGAATTTAAACACAATTGACCTTCCTTTCTTTCTCAATTCTCACAGAAACTGGAAACTTTACACAAATTCGGGCGCCGGAGTGCGCGGCGGAACGGACCCGCGGTTCAAGGCGACGGTCCGCATTCCAGAGCAGATCATTATGCCTGAGATGGCAGCCGCATTTTTCAGCTGATAATTGCAGTAAGTTTTTGGGCCTCTTTCCAAGCCCTAAGCCCCAGAGCAATTAATACATTTCTCCTGTCTGCACCCGTTATTGATTCGCGAAGGGAAACACAGCTGGGAAAGCTTGATTAAGCCATCACAATGGTCCAGATTAACAGCGGTTTATTTCTGTCACGGCGCCACAAAGGCGAAAAAAATGAACTCAAGGCTCGGTCTCATTTCCCAAACCCTTACAGGAGCATCTGGAGCACCTTTTACAGCAACTCGCCAAAGCCCGGGTCTTATCGGTGAAATTTCAGAAGGGAGTCACACTTCAAATCCTTCCTGTGCAACAGACTGACCAAGCCACACTTGTTAAGTTCAACTGTGGTGCTGATGGCCAAGAGCTGTGCTGAACTGACCTTTGGTAACGAAGTGGCCACGGATTACTAAGCGGAAGGCTTTGAGCTTAGATCCCAGTTCCACCAAGCTGCCACTGTCGGGCTCTTGACTAAGAATCTCAAAGGTTTAGCTTCATTTTATGTCAACTGCAACGACTGGTCAATAGATCCCTTAGACAATGCCAATCATCGACCCAGCCAGAAGGAACTGCTGCTACTCAAATCAGTCTATATTTATGAATTACCTGGTTCACAAACATGTTTTACACATGAATAATTGAAGAAAATAAAAAAGTAAAGATTTTAGTAAAGATTTTATATAATACACTGCAATTCCACAAGAAAAGGGTTCACATCAGACAGGATTAGATTAGTTACCTATCATTTTAGTCCTTTTTCTTACCATTTATGCTATTCAGATTTTCCACTCACCCTCTTCTCGTCTTTTACAATGTAGTTGCGGCCAAGTTTTTTGGAGAGGTGTGGAGCGAGGACATCAAAGCGGCGCCTGAACTCCGAGAAGACCATGTAGTCTGGGTAACCTGACACAAACAACAAAAATATTAAGGTACAGAATATTTTAAAGGTATATAACCTTAACCATGCCATAATGACCATATGTAACATATTGGCGATGGCTGGACCCAAAAAATGTGGATTGTGGATTAATTATACCGTATTTTTTGGACCATAAGGCGCACTTAAAATCCTTTAAATTTCTCAAAAATCGACAGTGCGCCTTTAAATGTGGTGCGTCTAATGTATGAATTAATTCTGGTTGAGCCTTCTGACCTAGAAGCAATTGTAGATGGTACACGGCGCTCATAAATCTGACAAAATGTTTTAGCACGGTCTTGGTAGGTTACGAAGCTCACGGCCACCGTAGTCAGGAAACATCGCTGAGTAATACGGTATGTGCTTCAGCATTAGCGTATGTGCATTCATTCATTTATTTCCGAAGCGGATTTCAAACTCAACGCTATCGGTCACACAGTACAACATGGACATAGAGCAGCTGCGAGAGAATTCAACATTAACGAATCAATGGTACGGAAATGGAGGAAGCAAGAAGACGCCCTGCGCCAGGTAAAGACCAAACTGAGCTTCCGACGGAACTTAAGAGTTTTGTTTCATTTCATGCGTCTTATAACCCGGTGTGCTTTATGTATGAAAATATACCCGTTAGCAGCCGATCGTTGATATTGCGTCTTATAATCCGGTGCGCTTTATGGTCCGAAAAATACGGTATATGGTCGATATACTATTGCTAAAACGATGTCAAATCTAATGGAGGCCTAAGACTTTTGCACAGCACTGTAGTCCACTCTTCAACTGTCAGGGATCCATTGGGGGATTAACCTGAATTAGGTGCACTCATCTGCAAGGAATATAAGGCCAAACAATCCTATTGTGCATTTTAGAGGGATGGCCGGTATGGAGTATTAGGATATTGTTCCTAATATAGAAAAAGAGAACTGAAGGAGTATAGCTTCAGGTCTGAATCTTCTCATTGTATTTTGAAGTTTGCCCTTTACAGAATTTATTTGCGTTGCTTAATAGCTAAAGAGAGCTCCCACGTTTAGATCACACTCCGAGCTTTTTCATGCAAATTCACAAAACAGACACTTTTGCTCTAAAATCGAGTCCAACCCCGCTACCCTGTGATAAATCACAGCCCTATAACCTATCTATTATCGACCAGTTTAAGTAAGGCATCCCCAGAATTCACAGACCAGCTAATAAATAAGCTTGACCATCAGCGAGGTTCCTTCTAACCTTGTCTGTAGATGCGGAGGGCGTCCAGGAGCTTGAGGCCACGGATCTGAGCTCTCAGCAAGGGCACGTCCAGCTGCATGAGACCCGAATCGACGCTCTCCCCCTGCAGGTCAGAGCTGGAACCCCGTAAAGCGTCTGCCTTAGGCAGCAGGCAGTGCACAAAGTGAACCTGTGACCTGCGAACTGTGTCCAGCAGAGCATCCTGAGAGAGAGCGCAGGGTGTGTAAGGGGCGAATCGAGTCGACGACAAGACACGGAGATGTTAGCGGCAAATCCTCACCACTTGGAGCTTGATCTGGATGCAGAGCGACTTCTTTTTCACTGCGGCCACACCGGTGGTGAAGGTCTTCCTCATGCTGGTGGCGCGACGCAGGGCGAGCTGGGAGCCGCCCTCAAGCCCGGCGATGGAGCCCGACAGCACGGTGGCACTTCCGGAGCGGTTCATGAACAGCGAGCTGATATTCTTCCTGTGTGGAGGCAGAAATGTGGCATTGTTTTTTTAAGAGCTTACACCCAGCATCGGCAGAGCAAAGGGAGGTCTTACTTTTGCGAGTTTTGAAGCAGACTCGGAGCGTTCTGCGAAGCTGGGTTGTGCTTGGCGTGGTTCAGCCACCCGCCGACGTCGTACTCCACCCAGTCTGTGCCATGGCTGTGCCCGAGCAGGAAGTGATGATGCCGCTCGCTCTTTAACAGCAGCGTGTGGCCTGCAGGGGAGGAAGGCATTAATGAGCACAAGCCCGAGGTTGGGTTAATGATCGTGTTTGTGCCTGGCAGACCTTTGCTCTCTCCCTCTGCAGGACCGTAGTAGCTGAAGAGTCTCTCGAGCAGAGTGTCTTCGGTTCCTGCTGACTGGAGAGCCTCCTCCTCCATCAGCCAGAGAAGCCCTCTTGCCTCGTCATTCCTAGCCAGAGTCCGCACCTAACAAGTCCAGTCAAGTCAGATTTATTCCTATAGTGCTTTTTACAATGGGGCATCGTCTCAAAGCAGCTTTACAATTTTAGATTAGCTTCTAATATCTAGGACCAATCCCAAACTGAGCAAGGGGGCGACAGGTCGACAGGGGGCAAGAAAAATCCCTAAATGTTATAAGGAAGAAACCTTGGGAGGACCAAGACTCCAAAAGGGATCCGATCTCCTTGGGTGGCTTAGATGATAAATACAAGAATGAAACAAATGTATCTAATCAAATATGTCTGTAGTAATAGTTCGAAAAACAGAAACTAGGTCAATATCAAGAGACAAATAAAATATTGAATAAATTGGGGGGGGGGGGGGCTTCTGGTGACTATGTTACAAGGGCTTAAATGAACATTGCGGACATTAATTAATTAATTAATTAACTAACTAACTAACTAACTAACTAACTAACTAACTAACTATCTCCTCATTTGGGGACTAGAGGGGGTCAAACCTGTGTCCCCCTAATAGAACCATCCCTGAAAAGACCTGTGCACCTACTCGTTCATACAATTATCTAATCAGCCAACCGTGTGGCAGGTGTTCCCCTTCAAAAAAGGGGTATCTTGGCTGCTACCCTTCCAAAAAGGCCATCCCTGATCCAGGAATTTGGATCTGAGGGGGTCAAACCTGTGGTCCTCCCAATAGAACCACCTCTGGAAAGACCTGTGCACCTACTGGTTCATACAATTATCTAATCAGCCAACCATGTGGCAGGTGTTCCCCTTCAAAAAAGAGGTATCTTGGCTGCTACCCTTCCAGAAAGACTTATCCAGGAATTTGGATCTGGAGAAACTTCTCCAGACTGTAAAGCTGCCAGATCCTGCCACTGCAGTGCAAGTGCAAGTCGAGGTCACGCTTAAGACTTGCCACTGTAGCCTATAAAAGCATTTTTCCCCCCGGATTTTCAATTTTTTATATTAACACTGCATACAACTTTCCTGTATTTTCTGGTTGCATTATAAAGAAGAGACTGAGAAATTATTACATATGATCATCATGCTATTGCTAAAACAAGGGTATATCTAATCGAAAGGTGTTTTTTTTTTTTGCACAGTACTGTACTGAATAGTTCATTTTTATGCACGTTTCATACTACCATGTCAATGTCATTGACGTGTTAAGAATGGCACCCAAATGGCGTCTGGTTTATATTAGTCGTGGTTGGGGGGTTCACAATAACCGATTGCCTACTTTAAAAAGTCACTTTTATGGCGGGGGAGCCTGACATAATGTAGCAAAGACAGGAGAGACAGGCTTGAATTGTTAAATCTTTAGTTTACAGAGTTTACTCAGCGTGAATCCAGGCTCCTGCCAGCATGGAATAATCGCCAGTAAAGACCCAGCAAGCGCTGAGTCTGCTATTGACTCCCAGACACCGGCGCACCGGGAAAGAGAAACACTCCCCCATCAGCGCTCGCTTCCTCCAGCCTGCAGCAAGCCTCGTTCCGTACAACACCAAAGGTCTGGTGCACAGCAAGCCTCCTTGAGCATTCGGAGCCACCGAAATACAATTGACCAAATTCTCAATAATAGCAAAAGGTACGCAGTTTATCACGGCGCTGTTTAACGTCCCGCTGTTTATCAGCACTGAGCTTTTAATTTCATGCTTTATTGTGCGATACCCACTGCTAAACAACAACCCTTCCGTCCAAGCAATTAAGCTTCTTAAAAGGCGCAAATGTGCCGAGCTATTAGCAGCCGCGTTCTCGTTCGGAATCAAGACGACTCCTACATGGCCAGACTACAGGCAGGCCACTTTAGCAATTATCAGGGAAATCGTTTTGCCAGCGTGCTCCCTTTGTCTCACTTAACAGGAGTTTATCGCAGCTACAATACACACGTAGGTGCAATACTCCAACGGCGATGCTCGATTTATACACCGAATTATTCCTGAATGTCTCTTTTTAACCACTGAATAATACAAGTAGCGTTAAACCTCCACATTACACTCTGTGAAACAGGACTATAACAGGACTATATATTTTTCTATAGCGCTTTTTGTGATGGAGCATTGTCTCAAATCAGCTTTACAATTTTAGATCATCTTCTAATATCTCGGGTCGTTCCAAAATTGAGCAAACCTAGGGCGACAGTGGCAAGGAAAAACTTTAGAAAAATAACATTAATCAGAGCGCAATCAGAGTGAAAACATTTATTAAAGTCCTGAAAAAGACAATACAGCATTTCTTATCTTTTGTTGCTTTTATAAAACTTGAAACACTGAAAATCAAAACGTTGTTTACTGCCTTATTCTCTTCTCTGCCAACAGGTGTCGCAAGGTCTCACTCGTACTAGTTTTCTGCCATTCAGACCTGAATCGCTGTATATATACACAGTACTGTGCAAAAGTCTCAGGCCCCATTAGATTTGTCTACAACAGATAAAACTCATAATCATACTCATAATCCTTTCCACTAATCTTCATTCCAAGCTTAGCCTTTTCACCCCATTCTCCTTCCAACAAGATCATTCCTGATCAAACTTCTTGGATAGCCGACTCCCTATCATAGGCGTCCCGACCTTATGCTTGAGTTACAGAGTCTGGGGGGCTGGGTCTGTGGTAGCGCAGGCAGACCAGGGGTGCCCCCATATGACGCATACAGTGGCTCATATCAGTTGCCGGTTATGCGCCTGCAATGCAAATGTTTTCTTACCAAGGCTTGACTGGACGCCTGGTCCACAGCGGCGATAGACAGCGAAGGACTCGGCTCCAACTCGTCCAACACAAGCTCAATATTTTCCTGATTGAAACACATAGCCTGGTTAGTGACGCAAACATCTGTGGCACGTCTGAGACAAAAGCGGGAGATATATATCAAAATTCGATTTGGTCGGTCTACAGGAGGCAGGCTGAGGTTAAACGCAAAGACATGGCACTGCATTTGAGAAGCGCGGCTTTGAGTATAAAGGCATAACGCAGACATGTTCAGATTAGCTCGGTGACGTCGCTGCCCTCTTATTACAGTGTTTTGCATATCTATAGACGAGAGACCCAGCTGATTATATGGCGGAAGGCTGAACTGCTGATTTTGCCAGCCCATTGCTTTTGACTGTCGCGAGAATAAAGCAGACACGTTAAATGTGGAACAACTGCATGTTTAATTATGCAATGCTGAAGGTTTCTGATCGTTATTCAGGTCGTGACTGTGTGTTTTGCCCCCACAGGCAGTGAGCAGGAGGGTTAGGGAGGTAACCATTTGCCCACAGATCACTGTGGGAGTCATTGAGTTTTCAACTATTTGAAAGCCTGTCTTTTATCAAACCACAAAAAAAAGCACCTCAGATGCTAGTGGACTTCAGTTCTGTGGTGACAGAGACCACAAATACAAAACATGAATTTACCTTTATAAACTGATATGTTGTGTATATGTAACTCCTGGAGACTGGAGAAATTTTTGTATTATTTATTGTCTGTGGTAGAAATAATTCTATGTTTGATTTAATACTTCTGATATTTTTCTTATTCTATTCTTCTTTGTATAATCTGGGGTGATTCTTAAAACTTTTCTTGTTTTGTAAAAACCTTGTCTGGAGGACATAAGTATTATTAGAACCGGCAAAACGCATTATTATATTACTTTAACATGTTGAGGACGGACTTTCTGGCGCTACTCAGGGCAGCACTGATGATACAGACATGGCCGATGTCATCAAGGACTCTGTGCTTGTTCGTCATTTTCAAGCTCAGTGTGTTAGTTCATTAGCGTTTAATCAACATGAAAGCAAATCATTTGTAGATTAATTAATAAGCAAATGAACCTAGAGTGATCTTTTCATTGTAATGACTATGAATTGTAAGTGTTGGTAAGCTCGAAGCCTATTGAAGGTCAATGATAAGGGAAATTCCAGAGAGAACTGTAGGTGAGCCCGAGCGCCCTCTGGCGTTTCTAATATGTAATATTCGATGATGAATCGTCCAGTATCGTCTTTTTGTTTTCTTGAATGTGTTTATAAGGGGATGTCTGTTTAAAATACGGCATAGCATCCCGAGGTAATTTTTGGTACTGGTTGATGCTACCTGAGCTCATTAAATTTAATAATAAATGATTATTGAGGAGTATTTAACTTAATTTAAGAGGTAAATTTCCACCACATCTCTGTCGCACCTTATGTCTGAATGTCAGGAATTTTTGCCTTGTTAATTAATCATGGAGATTTTCAATATGCATCGGATCATGTCTGTCAAGTAGCTACAACTGGTTTGTGGTTGGATCTTGAAGAAAGATGAACCCAAAACTAGTTGAATAAGCACAGAATCAATCTTTTCCTGGTGCCACTTCAGTGTTCTGACCTAAGCACCATTAAAAACCTGTGGCTTGAGTTGAAGAATGGAGTTCCCACACAAGGATGTGTGAGAGATTCTGAATTGAGGCTCTAAGAGTGACAGTGATGTGTGTACCTCCTTATAGCGCTCCAACTCTTGTACGAATGTGCGCTCGTGGAAGAGAGCCTGCAGACGCTCCTGAGTGTAGTTGTGGCAGAGCTCCTCGAAGGTGCCACCTCTCTCGCTCTTCACCTGTCGTGGGTTCTGGAAACCCGGAGTGTCTACGATCAGCAGCGAGCACAGAGAGTGCTGGCTGGACTTGAGGGCTCTGAGATCGAAATCGAGATCAACCAAAGGGCAGAGAAAGAAGAGGGCGATAGTGAGTTTATTCGAAGTCTGGATTTGTGCTACTCAGAAAATTACTCAAAACATTTGCGCTTTTGAGAATGTGGTTAGATTGCCTCCAAAACAAAGCAAAAGCATCAAGATTTACCCTGGTCAGGGTCTGGAGCCTAACCTGGAATTCACTGGGAGCAGGCACACCCTGGACTGAGGGTTCCACAACTTTCATTGTGAAAGCCCCACCTGGGATTCAAACCCAGGCCTTCAGAAACTGCGTATTCCGGCATGGGATGACAAGGATTCTAACAGGTTTGCATTCAAACGAAACAAAACGGAACCAACCCACCTGTTGATGAGGGAGATCAGGAGAGTGAAGAGCTCGGAGTATAAACCGGTAGCCATGGCCTCTAAGCACTCCGTCGCTGTGGCCTTCGATCCTACAACCAGATAGTAGATATAGTAGATGTAGTAAAGGATAAGGGACTAGTTCTACAGCCCAGGTTTAGTGGAGTCAGGCTTTGAGCTCACTATCTTCTGATTAGTACTTCATAGTATAGTATTGAATTTCTTTGGAATCTGCCCCATCTTTGAGAGGCTTTCGCAGATTTTCATCTCTCTCTAAAACCCACAAAACTTCCATCCATCACGCAGATTAAAACAAACAGCTTTGCCATATACTGTCCTTATGTAGACAATGCTTGTATTTTAAGGCTCATCTTCACTCGAAAGGATTTTAAACTTCTGAATTGAAAGTATGTACCTTATTTCTAAAAACTAAACCCCTAAAAATAGCAAAAAAACAAAAACAAAAACAAAGTCAAGTGTTTTTGCTTGATGAATGAAATGAAAGTTGTCTCTGATAAGCTGGAAAAAAATGTTCAAACCATAGAAAGTACACGGCTTAAACATAATATTATAACATCGAAAATACAGCAGTAGAATTTATAATTTAGAAGTGATGTCTGGAACATCAGAATTACAATTGTAGAGCTTAATATGAGATTAGAACGAATAATTTAGAATTTATCCTAAAGGAGATGAGAATTAATATTTTAGAAGTGGTATCAATAGGAGATTATAAATAATATTTTGAAACTTCTCTTAAAGGATGCTAGAATTTGTATTTTAGAAGTGATATCTATAAGAGATTAGAATTAATATTTAGAAGCGATATCAATAGGAGATTAGAGTTGGTATTTTAGAGGTGATATCAATAGATTAGAATTAATATTTAGAAGTGATATCAATTTTAAATTAGAATTGGTATTTTAGAGGTGATATCAATAGAATAGAATTAATATTTTACAAGTGATATCAATAGGAGATTAGATCTAATATTTTAGAAGTGATATCAAAAGGAGATTATAATTAATATTATGAAACTTCTCTTAAAGGATGCTAGAATTTGTATTTTAGAAGTGATATCTATAGGAGATCAGAATTAATATTTTAGAAGCAATATCAATAGATTAGAATTAATATTTTAGAAGTGATATCAATAGGAGATTAGAATTAATATTTTAGAAGTGATATCAATAGGAGACTAGAATTGGTATTTTAGAAGTGATATCAATAGATTAGAATTAATATTTTAGAAGTGATATCAATAGGAGATTAGAATTAATATTTTAGAAGTGATATCAATAGGAGACTAGAATTGGTATTTTAGAAGTGATATCAATAGATTAGAATTAATATTTTAGAAGTGATATCAATAGGAGATTAGAATTAATATTTTAGAAGTGATATCAAAAGGAGATTCTAATTAATATTTTGAAACTTCTCTTAAAGGATACTAGAATTTGTAATTTAGAAGTGATATCTATAGGAGATCAGAATTAATATTTTAGAAATGATATCAATAGGAGACTAGAATTGGTATTTTAGAAGTGATATCAATAGATTAGAATTAATATTTTAGAAGTGATATCAATAGGAGCTTAGAATGACTATTTTAAAAGTGATCCCCCCCCACCCTCACAAATGGTGTGATCCAAGTTATGGTTTTGTAGTTATGCTTATGGCTAAACATTAATTTGCATTTTCTCAGATTTGCTGGTTTCTCCTTCACAAGTGTGGGAATGACAGTCCAAAAATGACGCTTAAATGTATAAATGTTTTGTTTTTTAAAAAAAGGGTGGGGTGCTGGTCTCACCCCTAAAGCTCTGATCCTAGAATCATTCCTGACGTCGAGAACATGCGTACTGGCATTATTTAGTCCAGTAGAGTCACTGCCCCAATACTTGACCGTTATCCAGGCCCAAATGGGATTTTAGCTCGCACTCTGATCAGCAGTCCAGAGTCTTAACCGCTGGCAACGCAGCCGAACGATTCACGCTAACACACCGTTCGTTTTAAACACGATTCACCCGAGAGGTGTAAAAGCAAAAGTCTGAATAATCCTCCAAGTTCTTCAAGGAGGCAATAAAGATGAGCCGGAACGTAGGCACAATAAAATAAGGTTGCACCAGAGAAAACGTTGGTATTATGCACACAGCGCCGGCATTAATTCTGAATCAGCGAGCCGAGTGACTCAGGCCTGTCGAGAGAAATCAAATCGGACCCTGAGCACCCACACGCCTGCCTCCTAGCACCGTCACGCGCCCATTAAACACTTCTGACACCAAATAAATCTCACACCTGCACCGACGCCGCATCCAGACACACCCTCGGGACGTAGGGACGTGTCAGCGGATACGGGGGTGAGGCGACAGGCACATCACACGGAATCAGGGAAGGGATCCGCGCGAGATAAACACACCGCATTTATTACAGAACGGCACAAGCCTGTTTCATAAAGCTCCTGGATAAACAGAAGAAAACACGTCGCCGTTCGGGTGCTGTTTACTCTGGACTGCTTGAATTCTTTGCATGCACGGATGTAGATTAAGGTAGGGAACACAAACGCAGGGAAGTGATTACAAAAACATCGCTTCTTCACGCGCAAAGATTTACACGGAGTTACAAAAAGGTTTTTCTGCGCAGTCTAGTATCCCCACTAAATTACACCTTCATTTCAAATCAAAACGACTATGGTGAATTTAGTTTGAGCACTTTTTTAGAAAAGCCACTTTCTCTTTTACCTCATCAGCAACCTTATCTGAACACAGTACTGTGCAAAAGTCTTAGGCCACCATTAGACTAGATTTGTTTCTTTAGCAATGCTTTAATGACCAAATATAATAATTTCTCAGTCTCTTTATTAGAATACAACCAGAAAACACAGGAAATTCGAAAGAAGCTTACTCAGGAATGGTCTTTTTTAGATGGGTAACAGCCAAGAAACCACCAGCCAAGAAAGGGAGACATGAAAAATAAAGTTAAGATAAGCTACAACTCGCAAAGTTCACAAAGAATGGAATGAAGATCAGTGGAAAAGAGTATTATGGGGTGACGAATCCAAGTTTTACATTTTTGTGTCCAATCATTGACTACATGGTATATGTGGTCATTATCCCATTGCTAAAACAAATCTAATGGTGGCCTAAGACATTTGCACAGTACTGTACATCCTCTAGCCTAAGGCAAGAAGCAACAACAGGGAAACACAATCCTGTACACTTAAGCCCTCAAAGAGCAAACAACAAAATTGGGCTAAGGGGAAGCTCCAAATAATACTCCATACAAACTCTAAAAAAAGAGACTGAGAAAATGATATATGGTCATTATACAGTTGCTCAAACTATGTCATATCTAATCTAATGGTGGCCTAAGACTTTTGAATAGTACTGTATATTAACTAGACACATTACTTCACAGTTCCTTACTATTACCTCTAAGAATGATGTCATTCTGTTGATAAAAATTTTCTGTGGCGGTTCTGGTCGTCGTACCTGAGCTGTCTCCGGGGTCCTCAGGCCCTGGGCGAAGGCTGGAGGTCCTTGGCAGTGTTCCCTTGGCTTGAAGTTTGAAGATGGAGGATGAGAGCTCTTCAAGGCTGCAGCCCAGGAGATACGCCGCTTTCTGAGCCCATTCGTGCCTGGCAAACTGCTTCCGTCCCGCTGAGGAACACCAAATTAAAGAGTTACTACGGAACAGACGCTTATCTACTCATATATTCATTGGGCGGCTGCCTCGCTGAGAAGCTATGAGACTAAGCACCTGATTGAACATTCTTGGACTAGACTACTAAAAGTCTTGGTCTTGACTCGGACTAGATTACTAGGAAGGGTTCCACGTGAGCATGTTTCCCCTTAACGTTTCTTCCTTATGCTGTACAGTGGGGCCAAAAAGTCTGAGGTCTCAGCCACTCCCGGTCTTGATCTTGACGTAGACTAGATTACCAAAGGCTTGGTCTTGACTCGGACTCGATGTGTCCTGGTTTTGACTCTGGCGATACTACTAAAGGACTTGGTCTTGACTCGGACTAGACTACTTAAAATCTTTTTCTTCATTCAGACTTGACTTCTAAAAATCTTGGACTTGATTCGGACTAGACTACTAAAAGTCTTCGTCTGGACTTGGACTAGACTACTAAACGTCTTGGTCTTGACTTGGACTAGACTACTAAAAGTCTTTGTCTTGGCTAGGACTAGATTACCAAAAGTCTTGGTCTTGACTCGGACTCGATGCGTCCTGGTTTTGACTCAGACGATACTACTAAAGGCCTTGGTCTGGGCTCGGACGAGACTACTAAAGGTTTTGTTCTGGACTCAGACTAGACTACTAAAGGCCTTGGTCTCGACTCAGACTAGACTACTAAACGTCCTGGTCCTGACTTGGACTAGACTACTAAAAGTCTTGGTCTTGACTCGGTCTTGACTACTAAACGTCTTGGACTTGACTCGGATTAGACTACTAAATGTCTTGGTCTTCACTTGGACTAGACTAAACTTCTTGGACTTGACTCGGACTAGACTACTAAATGTCTTGGTCATGACTCAGACAAGACTACTAAAAGTCTTAGTCTTGACTCGGACTAGACTACTAGACGTCTTGGTCTTGACTTGGACTAAACTACTAAAAGTCTTAATCTTGACTCGGACTAGACCACTAGAGGCCTTGGTCTCGTCTTGGACTAGACTACTAAACGTCTTGGTCTTGACTCAGATTCAACTACTAGGATGGGTTCCACATCCGAGCATGTTACCTCTCAGTGTTTCTTACCATACAATGGGCGGCAAAAGCCTGAGGTACCAGCCACTCCCGGTTTCGGTCTTGACTCGGACCAGACTATTAAAAGTCTTGATCTCGGCCATAGCAGTCTTGACTACAACTCTAACTCCAGCGCAAGACAACATTGTTTGAACGTTGGGTGAGGGAAATATCTAGGACGCTTATAGCGTTCCTTTAGCATGCACAGCATATTCGCTTTATCTTTCAGGCAGACGATCAAAGTCTCTCCATTCAGCATCTTCTGTTATTCTTATATTCACCACACAGATTGTTAACAGAAGAATGGGGGAACATCAAAACAGAGCAGATAGGCTCTTTATCAGCGGCGCAAGTCTGCCGCTCGGCACAATCTTAGCAAGCTACACAGACCCGGAACGTCATTTAAATGCTAATAAACTGCTTGCTATCAGTGATTTAAAAAGAAGAAGGAAAAAAATCCACACACATTCACAAGAGTAAATATGTATGAGGGTGAATTTACCTTCTTCTGACTCTGGGTTAGGACCAGTGGCAGCATGCAGGAGCAGCATCAGCATGTGGAAAGCACAGTGTTAGAACAACACAAACACGACGGGACCACAAAACTCAGACAAGTTAAGGTTCATTCAATGCCAGCATGCACACACCAAACACACACACACACACACACACATGCTTATGGAACGGCGTGGACCTTCTGTTAAAAACGGGGCGCCATTAATGGCCTCATTACACAAACCTTCAGCAGAAAGCTGAGAGATGAGCGCTCGCTTAATGTCATTATTACCATTAGCGCCCTCAGACATTAACCCCATGTCACACTGCCTGAGAGAGGCTGGGGGACGACACACAACTGAGAGCCACGGGGCTCGAGTCTGAGCCAAGCGCCTCCTCACGAATTACTCTACTGCCACACAGTGGTTATGTCCGGAAACACAACAGGATGGAAGCATAACGGATCTGCGGTTGTCTTCTAACAAGGGGTGAACCCACATTCCAAAAATGTGCAAGTCATTAAGAAGTGTCAAGAGGCAATGAACTGAAAAGCCTGACAGACAACAGCGTGATGAACTTCACAGTATGAAGAGCACTCAGTCACACACACGTTCATTACCGCTCTCATCTATGATCGAGACTGCATGGGGGGGCAAAGTTAGACAAAATGAGCCTCGAACGAGTCACTAAGAAAACACACGCAGACAGTCATTAACGCTCAGTCACTATGCAGAGATGCGAGTACGATAGTGTAATTGCAACTTAATACATAATGCATGTTACACTCAAGCATGCTCGATGAGGGCCTCGGGGGTGTCCAGGGCTCGTTAAATATTAAATAGTACACAAGTACAGCCGGTAATACAAGTGTAAAAGGAATTCTGCTTCTACGAAACACATTTACCTATCGTTTGCCGTTTTCTTGCGAAAATACCCTTCATACTTACATTACAGTAGCCTAAAAATGACTATGGTAACGTAAGGTCAGCGTCCATTTCGGTGAACGACCTGTTTTACAGATGGCGCGTACCTGTACTACTATATCAATAAATAAATCCGAAGTTATTAAAACGTATCTGAAAATTAGCTAAAGAAAAGTTTGAACACCCTGTTTTGTCCCCACTGATCCTGATCAAGGTCACAAGGGCTCCGGAGCCTAATCTGGAATTAATTGGAATGGATGTCAGTCATTAAAATGTTCTGAATAATTTCTAAAAAGTTAACCATTAATCTGGGTGTTAAGTAAATACAACAAAACCAGTGGCAAATCTCAAATCTTCTTGCCTTGCTTTTTCTCGACTTAAATCCTATAAGGCAGTATGGTACCTTTAGTGGCCCCTGCCGCTCCTAGATGGTAAATGGCGCCCAGCACCAGCCAGAAGGTCTTCTGTTCCTCTGCCGAAATGCTCAGCACCTTCATTGCCGCCTGGAGTTTGGTGAACTGCTGAGTAGCCTTCTGCTTCTCTTCAGGCTGCACAGTAACCAAGTTTAGGGACGGTCCGAGGTCCCGAGGCCGGTAGGAACGGATGAGAGCTTACCTTAGAGTGAGGCAGGATTCCGAAGGCGCTGTTCTCAGCAAAGTGGTTGAAGTGGAGCTCAGTCCTGAAGAACCAAAGCTGGGTTAGGAGAAAGACTGAAAACAGAAACTCGATTCTACTGAAGATTTGAGATCTTACTTGAGGGAGCCGTCAGCTCCCGCCATCAGGTAATAGAACACGTTGAAGGCGGCCTCGGCCTCCGGGTGCCGTGCCACCCTGGACTTCTCCAGCAGCATGGTCTGCGGGAAGAGCGTCCATGAAGTCACGGAAGTAATGGAACCTATACGGCCAGGTTCTGATCCCGAGTCCTACCTGGATTGACGCCGACGCCACCTGACCCGCCTGGTCGAAGTCCAGGGAGACGATGTGGGAGAAGCGGCTGCCGTTGCAGTTCATGGACGTACTGCAGTTCCCGAAGGCCTCCAGGATGGTGTAGACAGCCTGCCACTTCTCAGCTGGAGGGGACGGGGAGGGAATATTGTTTATAGAAGCGTATGCAAAAAGTTCTAAATAAAACCCCGATTCAGCAAGAAAGGAACTTATTGAGACCTATTTCTTCAATGCTATAATAAATGCATGTATAAAAATACATTGGACAAAAGTTTGGACACTGTCTGGGTGTGGCTAGAGACAGTGAACTCCAATAGTTATGTTTTAACAAGGGGGGGCAATCACTTTTTCACACAGGGGCATGTAGGTTTGGATTTTTTTCTCCCTTAATAATGAACACCTTCATTTAGAAACTGCATTTTGTCTTTACTTGCGTTGTCTTTGACTAATATTTAAATTGGTTTGATGTTCCCGAAACACTTACGTGTGACAAACATGCAAAAAAATAGGAAATCAGGAAGGGAGCAAACACTGTATACAATGTGCATATCCAAAAGTCTTAGGCCACCATTAGATTAGATATGGCATTGTTTTAACAACCATATATAATTATTTATCAGTCTCCTTAGTAGAATACAACCAGGAAAGACTGTGCGCAGTATTGAAAAACTGAAAAAAAAATCTGAAATAAACCAGCTTCTGTAGGCTACACACTTGAGCAATAGCAGCATCTGGGAGCTTCATCGAGAATCTTGATCAGGTATGGTCTTTTCTGGAAAGGTAGCAGCCCAGAATCTTTTTTTTCGGAAAGAGAACAGGGTGAAAAGGCTACGACTGGATGACGATCAGTGAGAAGTTTTTGGGTCCGATCGTCATTATGGCATTGCTCACACAGCAACTCTACAGATGGCCTAAGACTTTTGCGCAGTAATGTGCAAGTCTTAACTCACCTGAGTAAACTTTGCTGTTGCTGCCCGCGATGGTCACCAGGTACTGCACAAGGTGCTGGCAACTGGTGGTCTTGCCGCTGCCGCTCTTCCCCAGCAGGACGATGGACTGATCCTGGCGTGTGGTCAGGAGCTTCCTGTACGCAGTCTGGGCCACGCTGTAGATATGAGGGGCCGTGTCCTCCTTCCGGCAGCCTTTAAACATGTGCATGACCTGAGGACAGATCCCAAATCGGCTCAACGCTTTATCCATCAAACAGGTACTGATGAAGGGACATTTTGTGTATGTGCAGTGTGAAGGCCTCGGACCTTCTCAGAGTACATCGACGGGGCGCTGACAGGGTTGATGACCACCAAGTTGGGTCCAGCATACATGTGGATGAGGTTTCCTCCATAGCGCTGACGCAGACAGTGCATGATGCTGGACTCGTTCAGGTAGAGCAGTGCGGACAGGTCCTCCACACGGTCATACAACGGAGGGTTCGCCTAGCATAGAGAGAGCGATGAACACATGGAAGCTAAAAGTGGCCGTGCAAAAGTCTTAGGCCACCATTAGAGTTAGTGTGTTAGCAGTGGTATAACGACCATATATTCGGTCAATAATTTTCCAGTCTGTTTACTCAGATACAAACACAAAATTCTGCACAGGAAATCTGTACTCAGATTCTCAGAAAAAAATTGCTCCTGGAGGCAAAAGTCAGTATGTAGTGTGACCTCCCTGAAAAAGTGGTTTCTTTGCTGCTTACCCTCCCACAAAAAAACTGTAGAAGGGTCAACTTGGCTTGACTAAGCTGCCAGTTGCTGCTAGAGGCTGCTGGAGAGGTCACACTAAACACTTGGCACTGTAGCCTATAGAAGCCGTTTTTTTCCTTCAGTTTTTTACAAACTTGTGGTTGTATTCTAATAAAGAGACTGAGACATAATGATACATGGTCATTATACTGTATATATGGCTAGACGGGACCACTGAACTAAGACTTTAGCTTAAATCTCCGTTCGTATACATAATAATGCATAACATTTTGTTTGCTTATCTGCCGATTTTAATGGGTGAGGATAACACGAGGCTAATGTAAGCTTAAGGTGTGGCCATGCAGACCCCGGGTCCGCATGACTGACCTTCTCCACGTCGTCCTCATCCACTTCCAGAAGGGTGCCGTCGTTCTCCAGGCGGATCTTCACTTTCCCCTCTGGGAGGCTTCCTTCCTCCATCTTCAGCTGAGTGGCTGAAACACAGGAACAGAAGAACAAAGGCCACAGAGGGGCTCAGGATGGACTTACACCGTGCCTCTGTTTGGCTCTGTGTACGAGCAGTACTAATGAAGAAATGAATCTTTAATAAAATAGGTCACATCTACAAGCTGGTTCCTGGGTTCAGAGGGATGGTGTTGCTTGAATGTGGTTACCCACCTAAAGAAAAGCCGTCTTTGTGCACCAGCCATACTTTCTCCGTACCGTACCAGGCTCGTTCTGCTGCTATCTGCTCCTCAGTCTTCACCTACAGTAGAGAAAGACAGATTGGACGGACTTCAGCAAGCTGTCTGATGATCTCCAAACCCGCTTACCACTTACCATGACAGGTCCACTCTACTGTGCAACAAAACAGAACAGCAGTGTTTGGCCCCCAGTACAGAATGTACACTAGGATGAGTTTAAGCCTTTCCTTTAAACGCAGTCACTTCGCGACGGAGCATGTGAAGTGAAACCTGCAGTCATCTGCTGAAGTTTCGCAAGCAGTTCTCGTTCCTCTTTTACAACAAATGTGCACACTATTGGTAGTCTGGAAAACACTGGTAGCACGTTACACTCAGGAGAGAGGGTATTGTTTTTGGGGACACCCTTCCAGAGTTTGGAAGCCAACATGAGGTTTCATAGGGCAATTTACTGGGAATATGGAATACCCTGTTTATTTGCAGTACTGTGCAAAAGTCACCATTAGATTTGTTGTTCTAGCAATGGTATAAATGGCACTCCATAACACTTCCACTGAGCGTCATTCCAGACTTTGTGATACAGAAAAGGTGGTTCCTCAGGTGCTACCCCTCCAAAAAGACCAAACCCGATCAAGCTTCTTCACACTGAAGGGTCAACTGGTCAACCCGATGAAGCTGCCAGTGCTTCTATTACTCTAGTAAGGGGAAGGTCGTGCTAAATACTTGTAGGCTATAGAAGCTGTGTTTAGGATTTTCTTTTCCAGTTTTTTAATACTGCATACACATTTCATGTCATTTCTGGTTGTATTCTAATAAAGAGACTGAAAAATATATATGACCATAGTACCATTGCTAAAACAAGAATATATCTAATCTAATAGTGGCCTAAGACTTTTGCACAATACCGTAATTTCACCATATAGACAGACCTTACATGGATAGACCGATGTCCCATTTGCAGTGCCAATTTGATATTCCACCCTCTAGCCAATCCATTAATAGAAAAGCAGACAATAAAATGGATGTCAGACCAAACATAAAAGTACTTCCCTGATTGTCCACCAACCAGCTGACTTGAGCTAACTGGTAAAGCCATGAATTTGAGTCTTGTACCTCTTGAACCTGAACTCTGCACCTACAGCTCTAGCTACAGTACTGTGCAAAAGTCTTTAGTCCATTAGATTAGATATGTTTTGTGTTAACGATGCTATAAAGACTATATATAGTTATTTGTGTTTCTTTATTAGAATACAACCCGAAGACACAGGAATTTTGTGTTTAGTTTTTAAATAATAAGCTTCTTTAGGCTACAGTGGTAATCATTAAGTTGACCATTCTACAGTCCAGAGAAGGTTGATCAGGAATACGTTTTGGAAACGTAGCAGCCAAGAAACCACTTTTTCAGATGGAGAACAGGGTGAAAAGGTTAAAATATGCTAAAGCTGACAAAGATTGCTCAGTAGATGAGAGGATTATGGAGTGACAAACCTAAGAAATGTTTGGGTCCACTCAGCGACAACTGTGGTCATTATAGCTTTTACTAAAACAACAAGTCTAATGGTGGGCTAAGACTTTTGCACTTTTGCAAGTCAGCCAGTTTCTATGGGGATACAGGTCCATTAAAAAGTCCAAGCATCTGCTTAGAAACTTCATTAGTTTGGCGTTTGATTTGGGACCAGTGGTCCAGAATGATACAGTCCATCAGTTATGAAACATGCTTTTAAAATCAGTTAGTGCACTCCATCAAAAACAACCGATATGAGCTCCTACTAGTAAAGGATGTACTCTTGCATGCACAAAATTAGAAGTATCATAACTGTTTAAATATAAACAGCATGCATAGTAATGCAAGGATCACCAAAACAAGATCAGGCACAAAAACGTTATTAATTTCTAACTGTAACCCAGTCAACGAGAATCAAACTAGCACAGTACACACTACAGCAGAATACAGAGAGGATCAAGTTCGTCTGCCTTCATAATTTATGCTACAGCAGGTGGTGAAGCGACACTTTGCCCACTGCCCATCCAAACCCTCCTCTCGGTTTTCCCCTGGAGGAACATCTATTATAGCACACATCACTCCAAAGTCAGATTTTGAGCCCAGACCTTGGGGGGTAAGGCAGCAGCATGGGCTGCCTGCAGGACAGCCACGGGGTCGTCCTCTGCATTGACCTGGGATGAGATGGAGTTTATGGATGAGGTGAATGTCACATGGAGGAATGTAAAGGTTAATGATAAAGCATGGAATTCATGCATGGAGCTGCGGAGGTGATTTGTGCGTCTCTCAAACGAGTTACGAACAAAACTAAAACATCCCAGGCTCAGTAAAAATACCTCAGGAGTTTGCTTCAAGGCAGTAACCTGTTCATTCACGTTTACGACATGGTTATTACCCTCTTCGCTTGGTTTATGAAATGGCTGAGAGTGCTCCTGGTAGCACTCCATAAACCGAGATACTCACCTTCCTCAAGTGCCAGAGGTTCTTACAATGCTCTGGGATCAACTCACAACCTTCTAATCACTAACAAAACTCACCTTGGAGTTACCACCGGACACAAATTCAGGTTTTTGGCAGTATGGTCACATGGTCAGGCAGAGTTTGGGCCCAGTTTAAAGCAGGCAGAGATTAGTGGGCTCTCCATTAATCGGATTTTGTGGAAATGCAAAGAAACAGTGGAAAGCGTTCTAGAGAAAGCGCACAGAATCTACCTGAGAGGCAGTTCGGCTACCGGGGCGAGGAAGCAGCTAGCCAGCCACACAGCATACACATAAGCACAGCAGGCCAAGGAGAGCAGCGTGCCGAAAGGAAAACATAAAGTATAGAGACGAAAACACAAACAGAAAGATGTTACAAAGATACCATAATGAGATCATAATGAGATCACAAAGAGATGAAAAGACATATTCAAGGTAATAAAGGGTACGGGTCCGGGGTCCAAGTTCCTCGTCGTCGTTCTTCAGAAAAATTGGTGAACAAATGCTGCGTAGAAGGCATCTAATAAGGCATCAGCGGTGGAAACTATAGGGACAGTATGAAAACAGTGGTGGCACAGGAGTTAAGGTTCCGCACTGTTGACCAGAAGGTGCAGGGTTCAAATCCCAGCACTGCCAAGCAAGCCCCTTAACAAAGGTTTGTAGGCTGTAAAAGGTGTAACGATACACATCGGTTATGATTCGATTCAGGATACTGCGTTCGCGATACGTTTTTCTCACGATTGTCGATTTTACATTCGATAACAGACAGTAGGGCTGGGAAATTCATCGAAAAATTAATTGAAACCGACATTTAAAACCATTAACTGATGTAATCTTTCCATGTCGATTAGTTCAATTTTTTTCAGTTTAATTCTCTTAAATGCTACACAATATGCTACTACATCCCGAAGGATGATTTTATGTTCTTCAAATATCATGCAGCTTTTTTTAGTCACTTCTAATTCTCATCAGACTGTCTAGGTTTTGCGCCAAACCAACTAGTCCAGGAACAACAAAGTGCTTTAGAGGAAGCCATGAACGTCACAAAGTTTGATTTGAGTAGGCCAGAGCTCACGACTGGCAACGAAGGAAATGCAAACAATCCATCTAGACTGCACGGCTTAATCCTTGCTAAATCTTTCCACCAGGCACAGCTCATCAGTTGCACGGCAAACGAATTCCAGACGTTAACTAATTGGATAATTTTAGCATCTGACCCAAGTGACACAAGTTTTGTGCCTCTCAGTTTTCTAAACAGGCACCGTGTCCTGGGATGCAGGGTTTAGGAAAGCGTCGGGCTTTCTCCGGTCGGGATCGACCACCTGTCGCTCTGTCGGCGAAGCTGAGGGACTTTCAAAGCAGACAGGAAAGCTAAGGAAGAACAGACAGTTACGGGTTTGTCCATGGTCAGGATCTCCCGCAAACGCTTGTGATTCTCCTCGGTCGGGACCAGGGGAGAGCTCTGCATGCGAAACCAGTCAGGGGAGAGATATCGGCAGGACACAGAGAACAGCCAGACGAGCAGATATACCAGACACACTGAACACATACATGCATTCATGACTGGCACAGCACGACACACCTGTTGGCCATGGGATGGACCTGCAGAGTTGGGTTTCCCAGTTTGCGCGGGTGGACGAGACACTCCCTTAACCTTCACGGCGATACAGAGCAACATTAAGTGTCAGCGATCGAGTGCAGCCGTACCATGCAGAAAACGTGATATCACAACCTTTGTGCAACGTCCATACACAACACGATAGCTCACACCAATATATGGCCAAAAGTTTGTAGACACCCCTTCTATTTAGTTGCCATTTCAGCAACACTCACTTGTAACATAATGGAAAGCAGACGTTTCTGGATTTTTCCTAGACAAACAGTAACAGTCGAAGGGGTTGAACTGATACCCCGGAGACTCAATATGTCACCTTTATAGGTTTCCTTGACACCATCCTGAAAAATTCCCTAGAATGCCAAAAGTGTGCCAGGGCTTATTGTATAACATCAGAAGCCGAACTCACAGGCATGTTCCAAAATCTAGTTTAAAGCCTTTTTAGAAGAACAAAGGCTGTTATAGCAGCAAATACCCACATTTTGCATGTAATTTTTTTGGGTGTCCACAAACTTTTGTCTGTATAGTGAACAGGTAGTCCCCATTTTACAATAGTCCAACTTACAATATTACGACCTCGAATCCTATGAGACACATAAATGCACATTCAGCAGAAACCGTATTCTGAATTTTTTATTTTGATTTATTATTTCCCCCATGCAATAGACAGGGGCGTCATCGGTGCCACTAAAATTGAGGGGGTAAAAAGTAAATTTTGCAATTTGCAGAACTGCAAATGCAAATTCACTACAGGCACTACATTTCCCATAATGCCCGAGTGTCTTTCCAAAAGCTGGAACGCTTTCAGTTAGAGCCGGTTTCTTTTGATTTTTTTCTCACAGAGTAATGGACATCTGCAAATATTCAAAAGAAAGTCAGCCACGCTCATAGCTATATTTAGCTATGTATTGCTATATTTATATTTTAATTTCAGTTAATAAAAAATATTAAGCGTTAATTTGTTCTTCATTTCTCATCCATGCCAGTGTAATTAGAGTTTAACAGGCTTATTTTTTATGCTGATTGGGAACCAGGTGGGTACAACTGTGCCCCTCTAAATTGTGTGTGGGCCCCCTAAAAACAAGTAATCTAAAATGCCGCTGCAGTACTATACTGTTCTGCACTCTTTCTTTGCTAAATGAGGAAGTCGGCAGTGCATGATGTAGAGAGTCTCAGGGCGGGAGTGATGAGTGCTGGGAAATGTAGTGGTCTCGACAATAATCGTTTTGTTTTTCCCTTTCAATACATTATTCAATAAATTTACATGAGATGTTCGATACTTTATCCTAAAATAAGCTTTGTGTTAATGATTTTGCTCAACTGTAGTTTTACGCAAGTGTTTTAGCAAGTTTAACTTAACCAAGTTTAAGGAAGGCTTACGAAACGTATCCCCCTGGTAAATCGGGGACTACCTGGACAGGAGCAAACCACTGAATACCCAAAAGTCAAATCTTCACGCTAGAAATCATGAGACTGGGTTAATCACATGACCTTAAATCAGAGTAGTTCCAAAACAGATCTGACTCACGGGTTTATCAAACTTCAATCATTAACTACGTGCTACAGTCCAGGTTAGAATCCATGCTGCTGGATTAATCACACGTCAATCAGGCGAGTTGTGAGTCGTGAGTGCTCCTGAATATCACATGCAGCGCTGTACCTCTGGTTTCCGGACTGCAGTTGGTCGCGGGGCAGGAACAAAGCCTGGAGGGGGCGCTAAAGGATCCACTTTGGGCCTGGGTATAAACCCTGCTACCGGAGCAAAAGGGTCTCGCTTTGGGGCCGGTACAAACCCGGCAGGTGGTGCAAGTGGATCTGGCTTTAAATTAGGAACAGCCAGGGCGGGTGCAGTGGGTTTAGGGCTTGGGATGAAGCCAGGGGGCGGTGCCAGCGGGTCTGGTTTGGTTTTCGACAGCGAGGGGTTGATGGAGTTGGGTTTAGAAGATGGAGGAGGGGTGAGCAGGTCAGATTTAGGTGCGCTGGTGGCAGCTGGTGGAAGGGAGGTCATGTCAGGCTTCTGATCTTCTTGCTTCGTCTCGTCAGCCGGTTTTGGGACCTCCTCGCTCTCCTCTCTGGTCACAGCTCGAGAGCGAGGGCGGTGACCTTTGGTCCTCCCGCGCCCCATAAGACTGGTAAGACCCACAGAAATGTCATCGTCCTGAGCAGCTGGAGCGGGCGTTTTAGTGGATTTGGGTACTGAGGTGGCAACGGAGCCAGGTTTGGGGGGTGCAGGGGCACGTGGAGGCTCCTTCCTCACCGACTTGGACACTTGATTTGGGCCGGCGATGGAGCCGTTGCTCCTCGGCTCGGCAGGAGGATCCGAAGCTCTGCGAGAAGCAGGACGAGCGTCACCAGTTCCACCTCCTCCTCCGTCCACCACAGCCTGAGACGGAGCGCTCATGCCGCCGTCGCTGTCTGACTAAATACACACCCGTACACAAAAAGACCAGGTGAGGCGCGACAACATGACAACGTTTCGGGACTTGAGAGCATCCAGTTAAGCCACTCATAGGAAATGATAAAACTAGGAGCTTCAAAGGAGCTATAAAACTGACAAGACTTCAGAAGGCAGGTTTGACTGCCAAGTGTTGTTATGCAAAGTACAACGAGCATCAGCATCTTTTAGACTCACAGTATAATAATCCAGTCTCAAAGTCACAAAACGTACAGGTAAGCCCGGTTTAACCACTTAAAGTACCTATTTTAAGTGTTTGAAAGGTGATACTACATTGCCAGGTCTGGAAATTCGCGTTTCTTCAACCGGGCTCATTCCCTCTTGGTTGTGTGCAGCCTGCGAGGTGTGCTTCTTTATATATCTATTCCATCGTTCATTTGTGTGCATTTATATTCTGGTTCTATGGTGTGTGTGTGTGTGTGTGTGTGTGTGTGTGTGTGATTGTTGCGAATGTAACTGTGCGTAACTGAAGAACCTCTGTGTTGTGTATTTCCTGGAAGGAGCGATTGGTGGAATGGTTTAGGCTTCGGGTGCTTTCGACGCAGAGTAGCCTAAAAAGATCAACGACCTGTTTCACGGAGCGTAATGCGAACGTTAAACAGTTTGTAATTTGGTGCAGAGAAGGAGGGAGGAGTGATTCTCCAGCAAAGCCAGGAGTGTTCAGGCCACTGCAATGCAACACTGGCTCTGAGCCCTAGGATCTAGTCACCGTGGAAGATTTCTCAATCTTCAGACTCTAGGAATCTGGATAAACAGAACAGGAACAATTAGGCTTTCTATAACCCGGAAATGGACGAAAGTTAAGCGGAATGGTGCAGCAGGTAGCGTTGGCGCCTCCCAGGTCACATGTCAAGGCCCAACAACGTGAGGTATTGGATTGACTACAAGATGAGTGAATGTGAATGAATGAAGTATGATGCCATGCAGTGGCTACTTTCAACCGCCACTAATGATCAGACATACATTACTGTACTTAGCTTTACAAAAGGACGCCACATTAACTATATAGCATACAGCAGCAATCCTAGAACTGAATCTGAGAGATCCAGGCTGTTCAGGACCGGACAGACCTTCATATCAATCCTAAACGTGATGGTGCTGGTCGTCTTCCAGCTGGGAGAAGGAGCCATGCTTCTGCCGAAGACGCTCGTGGAGTGTCGCTCGGCCTCCGGTTCTGAGCCCATCATCTCGATAAGCATGCTTCCCGAACACCTTGTGTGCTCGCCTTCAGCTATTTCTGTCTGCCCGTTTGCTCTCCTCCCTCTCTCGCTGCCCTCGCTTGTCCAGGAGTCCCTCCCACCCCCTGAGCGGCCAGGATTGGTGGATAAGAGAGGCACGGATGTGACCCTCTGCGAAGCATGCTTCCCGGCTTAGAGGATCACGTGCACTGGTCTTTCAAGGGAAAATAAATCAGTTCCACACTCCGGGCCTGCAGCAGCATCAGCGAGGTGGGATTAATGAAAAATCCTGAGGCAATGCCTCACACTCTCTGTGCCAATAAGCTTCGGCTATACAGTATGAGCTTACGCCGGACCTGTTCTGCAGAATCCACATTACTGCACATTACTGCATCAGGAAAAGCCAGTGTTCTGAAAAGTCAAACACGGCATGCATCTGCAGACTCCCATCTCGTAACAGATGGTATTGTTGCAGTCTATTGCACCAGTCAAGCAGTAAAAGCCCTCTTTCAGCTTCTCCGATGGAAAATGCAGAGTAACGTGTTCCTAACATTTGCTTTGACTTTTATTTCATTGCAGACAGTATGAACCTATTCCAACCCATTCCTATTCCACACATTCCAGTCTTTGAAGAGCATAAACAGCCGTAGGATCTCCAGTTTGTCAACAAACGCCTGAGAAAATGACGCCTGAGGTCCTCAAATAAAGAGTGGAAGGGATTCACAGATTTCAGTCCTACCTTTTTCCGATTTGGCTTATTGAAAAATGCATGGATGTCCCTGTGAAAGATGTCGTCTTGAAGATAGCTTAAGTTGTTCTTAAATCTCTCTGCAAAGTGTAAATGACCTTTGCCAAGGCCCCTGACCCGACCCCATACCATGACAGAGCCTGGCTTTTGGACTTGTCCCTGATAACAGTCTGGATGGTCCTTTTTTGTCCATTTCTTCCAAAAAAAAAAAGATCTGTTATACTGATGGGTCTGAGCACAATCCCTGTTCCCACTGTGTGATAATCCATCCCAGATGCCTCCGAGCCCCGAGAAGTCAAGGCCGCTTCTGGGTTAACATAAAACTTCTTTTTTGTACAGTAACGTTTTAAGTGGTGTTTGTGAATGTAACTCTGAATTGTAGAGCTTGATAAAGGTTCGATAAAGTAATCCCTTGCCCATGTGGATCTATCAGCTATTGATGAATGTGCCATCTGAGGGATAAAAGATCACCCCTCTTCAGTTTTTTTACCTACTCAAATTCCTCCAGATTCCTTGAATCATTTAATAATATTATGCACTGCAGAGGGAGAAAAATATAAATCCCTTCCAATCTTTCTTTGTGGTACATTGTTTTTAAACATTTCAATCATTTTCTCATGCATTTGTTGATAAACTGAAGATCCTCTGCCCATCTTTCCCTCAAAACCTTTCGTGGATACTGCTTTTGTACCAAATAAAGATTACAATCACCTGTTTGAAATCACATCATTATGTAGTTTTCAACCTCATTACTAACCCTAAATTTGCCCCCCTCCCAACCTTTTTTTTCTATGCTATTTCTAATACTAATGCTGACAAAAATGACCGATCAGGACTTACGTTTGAGCTCTTGGAGCCTGGCGACTTTTCGTCTTTAACCTATAGGAAGGTAAAAAAATTGTTGTGGAGATTAGATTTAGGCTGAAGGCAACTGACCATGAGGATAGTGTACTTATAACGAAAACCTTATACTTAAGTTTAACATGTATCTAAGTTTTATGTTTAACATGAAGCATTAAACTTGAAGACCAAACCCAAATCAGGTACAGCTAATTTTTGGAATGGAACTCCAAAGCCACACTGGCCCATTTGCTCACAACGTTGCCCACCCCTGGCCTAGAACAGGCAAAGCTGAGGGCTGATCCCCTTCCGTCCTCAGCATGTCCAATGAGAAGCTATGTCATCAACCTCAAAATGTGACTTTCCCTTAAACTCAGCCTTATAAAAATACAAAGGAATGACAAAGTTAACGCTGTAAAAAAACTAAACTACAATGGAACACAATAAAAGTTTGACAGAGGTCAAAGAGCACTTCCCTTCTTTTCCCAGAATGAAAAGCGTGATGAGAAAGCCATGGAGGCGGCGCTGTGATCATGGGCCAGGCAGGACAAAAAAAGCAGGGAATGAAAAGTGACAGAGGAGGAGGAGGAGGACAGAGAGGAAGGTAGGGATGATGAGATGGAAGCAGATCACAGCTTGCCGATCCTCACAGTGAAGCGGCTGGGCAGATGGACTACGCAGTGAGGGATGAAATGATCAGCTATGGAAATCAGGAAAAAAAAAAGAAGCGAAAAGGAAAAATGAATCACTGCAGCTCATAAATCCTACTAATAGGGTTTGAAAATGATCAAGAGGCAGTGAGGGTGCAATGACTGGGCTGTGATGCCAAAGACTGGCATGTAATAGAGGTGATTAAAAACATTTGGCATTTGGTTACTATTAATACCAGAATAGGAGTTTAGAAATAAAAATAAGGATAAATTACCGTATAATAACTTTCTGATATATTAATAGACAGCTTGGTATCTAAATCAAAAAAGCCAAACTAACAGACAGACAGAGACGCAGATAGATAGATGAATAGATGGATGGATACACGGATGGGGAAAAGTAGAAAGATAAACCGATAGATGGATAAACAGATAGATAGATAGATAGATAGATGGATGAATCGGTGGGTGGGTGGATGGGATGGATGGATGGATGGACAAATAGATGGATAAAAAGACAGATGGATTGGTTAGTGTGTTTGGGTGGATGGATGGATGGATGGTTGGATGGACAGATAGATAGATAGATAGATAGATAGACAGATGGACTGGATGGATGGATGGATGGATAGATAAATAGATAGATAGATAGACAGATAGATAGATAGATAGATAGAGAGACAGATGGACAGGATGGATGGATGGATGGATGGATGGATGGATAGATAAATAGATGGATGAATCGGTGGGTGGGTAGATGGATGGATGAATGGATGGATGGATGGATGGATGGACAAATAGATGGATAAAAAGACAGATGGATTGGTTAGTGTGTTTGGGTGGATGGATGGATGGTTGGATAGACAGATAGATAGATAGATAGATAGATAGATAGATAGATAGACAGAGAGACAGATGGACAGGATGGATGGATGGATGGATGGATGGACAAATAGATGGATAAAAAGACAGATGGATTGGTTAGGGTGTTTGGGTGGATGGATGGATAGATAGATAGATAGATAGACAGATAGATAGATAGATAGACAGATGGATAGGATGGATGGATGGATGGATGGGTGGTTAGTTGGATAGATAGATAAATAGACAAATGGATGGGTTGGTGGATTTCGGGGGGGGGCTTTGGGTGGATGGATAGAGGATGGGCTGATAGATAGCGAGCAGATGGACAGACAGATAGACAGATAAACTGGCAGATGGATGGATGGATGGATAGTTTAATCTTATGTCATTGGTCCATGTCTTCCATTCACAAGCCCCTTTTAAAGATCCATCGTTCCCCTCAAATCCTTCTTTTTTAAGCAGAATAAAGCTTTGTTGTTTTTGTTGGCACAGCTGATTTCTCTTTTCGAGACAATCCAAACCTGTAACCAAACAGTCAGTCTACGCTCCCATTGAACATTGTACCAGCCTGACCTGTTTCTCTTTCGGTTCATCTCATTCTGACTGAACAAAGCCGTGTCTGAACATGAATCATTTAAAAACAACCACAAATGTAATCTGGAATGAGATCATTTGAGACTGTGTGTATAGCTTGTAAACAAGAGAGCACGTTCTGTACCCTTAACCTGCACTCATATCATCATCTCAGAAAAGCCACAAAAATCGGCCTCCAGTACACAGCCTCCTTCTGTAAGGACAACGATGTAGGGACGATGTTTCTCGTGTGCTCACGTCACGCACGTGTAGCGAATATCTCACTACTATCCTGAACAAATTCACTACAAACCCCAAATCCTATTAAGTCTACACAAAGCAGACCTGAAATCTTCCCCAGCAGCTTGTGCTTCACTATAAATAGAGTCAGTGGCTGAGGAGGCCTCAGTGTGGCAGGCAGAGCCTTAACGCTCTTATCTCTCACACACACACACACACACACACACACACACACACACACATATACCTCTGATACCTACGTCACTCACGGATATATCCTGCTTCAGCGTGGATCAGGTCCGAGTGTGCTGGTAGACGTCCGGGTCAGGGCTAGTGTGAAGTGAGTGAGGTCTGTGGGGTAAAGAAATGCCTCACGCTTTGGAGAGAGAGCTGGGTACGAGTGAGGAAAGGAGGGTAACAGCTGTCCCTGTACTCTGAGGCTAAAAATAGCAACCAAACAGCAACACGCAGGGTTTCCCCACCAGTCCAATCAACCGCTTATACACACTGTCATGTTGCCATTTATTAAGACATGTCACAATAAGGAACATATCACCCGCAACTGAGTTCTGCTTATAGACTCTGTTTTAACATCACTAACTACAGATTCTGTTTTCTCTCCAAGACCTTCTTCCAGCACCCGTTCTAGCCCTCGTACCTTTTCCCAGACAACATCGGACGACCCTAACTCTCACTTCCCCCTCATGCTGACTGTTACCTGCTACATGACCCTAGACCCATGGTTCCCAACCCGGGGTCCGTGCCGCCCTCAGGGGGCCGCCAAACATCACAGGCGGTGCGCAAGGCATTGTCTGCTCTGAGGCGCTTTGAGTTTGTCAAAATACAATTTGCAAATGTTAAATAAAATGAAAATACTCAGAAAAATCTAGATGTACTTAAAAAGATCTTTTCCCTCAAAAAAGTAGGCTATGTATTATCGTATTATTATTCTTTTTTAAGGATGTGTGAGTACAAGTTTGCTCTGTTGGGATGTTACAAAGAAATATGTTCGGCTTTATGTTTGATTTTTAGCTGCAATGTTAAGCTGTTTTGAACAAGAGGAGCCAAAATAAAAAAAGGGAAAAAAGCTTTGAAAGGAACACAAAAGAAAAGGGAAAATATTATAATTTATGTTGTTTTTTGCCAATTAAAATTGAGGAGCCAAGGAAAAAAGGTTGGGAGTCAATGGCCTAGAAAAATAATACCTGTAATTTATTATTTTATTGATTATATTCTCTGTAATGCTGTATTCACCCATTTATTTTATGCAATATTGTATTATATTTTATTTATTTTGAATGATAAATGTTATTTAGCATATTTTTAGTTACACTATTATTATTAATTTATTATTTAAGTAATTTAATTCAGTTTGAACACATATACCAAAAATCTTGGCTGCCCAAGGAGGTTAAGCCCCATTTAGAGTCTGGGCCTTCCTCTTAGGGAGACTTTCCTTGCCACTGTTGCCCTTGACTTGCTCGGGTGGGACTGTGAGCCTAGATATTTATAAATCTGCTTGAAAGCAATGCTGCACTACAGCCCTGTTGGTGATATCTTAATACAATTAAGGCATGCTTATGACTTATTAAAGGTGTGGAAACTAAGTAATCAACGCAATGCCTGACTAACTCGATTCTACGCATTAGGATCTCGTTCCCACACCTTAATAATTCATGGCCGTGCCTTAATTTTTATTAAGAAGGATGTCATGTTTATTACGAAAGGATGTCAGCAGCAGGGCTGTGTACCTCAACTGTAAAAATCGCTACAGGAATAATTGACTTTGGTATTGGTAAAGAGACTGAGAGTTGAGCACACACCCTCGACTCACCACCAGGGGGCTGTAGCTGAACATTTAATAGTGCTCTCTCATATTTCCACTAGAGGGAGACATTTATACAGATTCAAACGCTTTACACAGTCACCGCCCCTGCCCTGTTTAGAACCTACGTTCTAAAATTATGCAAATCAACAGAGACAGTGACATCTGCAAAGCAGTAGGGTAGTTACGAAATGACAACTTTACACACACAAGCCTTGCTTTTAAGGATACGATTAGTCATGCAAGTGCTGTGTGCCTGGCAACTGGTCATTACACAATCCTTTGTGCTTTGGAACAGGTGTTTGTTTGTACTCTGTAAATGGGTGGTGTTGTGACAGAGCTACAGACTGACCTACATTTTTTACTCACTCCATTTGTAACTTTATATATTAGTTAACTTCCTCTGATGGACGATCAGGTGGTGGAGCGGACTAATATGCAAGCCCACCATCACAGTGATCTGGTTTCGAGTCTTTAATTTGCTTCAGACAATGCCAGCTCACTAGACACCCCTTCTTTTTCTATTTTTTTAAGTTTTGTTTTTTTGTTTATTTTTTTGTTAGTATGTTTTTTGGGTTTGTGGGCGTTATGTTTAGGGTTTAAATGAAAAAATGAGGAGTTGGTAAATTAGACGATTTCTTTCTAGTCATCGTTATGCTTACTGCGTGCTTTGTACATGACTTGCCTTGTTGTTATTTGTTTGTGTCTTTGTGTCTTTGTTATACTCCTCAATAAAAATATCCGAGGTAGTCAGCTGTAAGTAAGCAGTCGGCTGTCGAAAATGGTCAGAAGCAGGCCAGAAACCCTCAAGAAACTTGTAGCAGTGTGACACAAAAAGGGTCAGAAGGGAAGGAGCGCAATCATTTGCACAAAAGCCATCAAAAACTTTAACTTAAGAAAGCGTACCTGCAATTTTAGCCAAAGGCCTCAATTACATCACACTGCTTGAACCAGCAGGAAATAAAAGATCGCACACAAATCGACAGTGGTAGCTCAGTGTTTATCGCTCTGGACTATCAGAAGGTTGTGAGTTCAAATCCTGGTAATGCCAAGCTGCCACGGATGGGTACTTGAGCAAGGCCCTTTAGCTCAGGTCAAATTCTGTAAATTCTGCTGAGGGGTCTAATGGTAAAGCGAGCATTACTTCTACATTTACAGTTACATTTACAGCATTTAGCAGACGCCCTTATCCAGAGCGACTTACAATCGATACAGTCTTACAATCCAAGCAATTGTGGGTTAAGGGTCTTGCTCAAGGACCCAACAGTGGCAGCTTGGCAGAGGGGGGATTTGAACCCTGGATCTTTTAGCCCATAGTCCAGCACCTTACCCGCTAGGCTACCACAGTCCCTTCTACACTTCTAACAATTCTTACCTGCCAGGCCTTCAAACACTAAAAGGGTTCCACAGTTACACCTGCTTCATTAACCTCGGCTAAGTCTTGAAAGGTGGAGCATGCAAGCTACCATGGCCAGGATCAGACCTGAGCAGTTGGTGGTTGGCTCAAGGACCCAACAGTCAGAGCTTGGCAGGACTGGGATTTGAACCTCACAACCTTCCAATTAGTATTCCAGAAGATCTGAGCCCGCATCAGTCTCACTTCATTAGAGTTCATCATGTTTCTTGGACTCGCCGTCTCTCCGTCGGCGCAGATCCAAGCACGGAAGCGGACTGGCACCGATCGCGCTCAGTCTGCAGGCTCGTATGCCACCCTGACAGATGGCACGCTGGCTAGGCCTTTCGAAGCACATGGACAATATGGATCGGCTCAAAACTGTGACTAGTCTGAGCGAGAGCTGCCTGGGCGTCATGACAGGAAATAGCCTACTGTGACTGTCAGGCGTCTGTGTCGGAGCGAGAGAAATCCTGAATGTAATTTGGACGTCACCAAAGAGATTTTTCTAAGCTAAATGTTTAAATACAATCACCGCCCACTTTATAAGGTACACTGCCTCGTTTCTAAACTTATCAGTTCCATTGATGATACAGAAGCACTTTGTAGTTCTAGAGTTACAGACTGTTGTCCATCTGTTTCTCTACATGCTTTGTTTTTCCCCTTTGCTTTAAGGGTCCACAGATCAGGTACTATTTGGATAGAGGATCATTCTCAGCAATACACTGACGTGTGCTACAATGGACAATGAGCGTAGAAGCAAGGAGGTGTACCTAATAAAGTGTCCAAGTTCTATCCGAGCGTAGCTTGTAGAAAGGTCTAACTTCCAGTCCAAATGCTCAATGCAGGGTTACTCCATGCAAAAAAACTGAAAGAACCCAAAGTAACTTGCTCTGACTGAAAACCTTAGCCACTAAAGAGTTTTGAAAGATGCTGGGGCATTATGCATTATGGGAAATGTAGTTCTTGTAGTAAATGGTGTGACCCATAGTTCTGCTCAGCAATACGGGGTAAAATTTACTTTTCACCATCGTCATTTTAGAGGGTCTGATCATTCGGAATGAGGTTTTTCTATGAAGTTTGCCAACTGATGAGTGCATTTTGGTTACCCAAAGAACCATCAGAACAGAACTGTAACACCAACTCGTTCGAAACGATCCACTTATGTTCTATGAGCCTCGTTACCTGAACAGCTGACCCATATTTATTCAGGTGCACAAGGGAACAGTAAAGCCCTAAAAACAAGGTGTTTAGTCACCTTCCTTGTATTCCGACATTCACCACCTGTCCTTAATCACCAGGCTTCAAAACAGGCTTCAAAATATTAGTTACCATCACGATGATGCAGCCTTCTCTTAATTACTGCATAGTGCCTAGCTTTTTGACCATTTTCCCTTTCCACAGCTTCATTTAGGCCCTTTGGAACTAACTAAACCTTCACATTCACAAAACCTAAACAACTGCTACTCCCAATCTCCCAGCCCAGGATCTCACTATTTTGTAAACCCTGGCTTTGGCCCTGTACTAGGAAGCCAGGTCATTGGCACCAAGGCCAGTCCACCCATTCGTCTATTTAGCCTCCTCCCTCTGAGTAAAGCCAGGCCATATTTATAGCAGTGCTGGCTAATCCTGAGTGATCCAGGGTTAGGGTTCAACTTGAGAACAGCCACTGCTGCATCACACAGAAATGAATCCACCTGATAACTGCCTCATTAGCAAATAAACACAGTAAAAGAGTATCAGGAAAACAAACTAAACGAAGCGCTTAAATGGTGACGGCGGTGCAAGGCAGAAAGCATAAAAAAAGAATAGTGATAACAGGATAAAATCAATATGTAAAGCTTCCTGTACTGAACTTCAAAACATGCAAATTAAACAATTTGAGGCGTCCAAGTATTTAGGAAATGTGCCAGGTAAACAAAATCAAAATGACTTCAAGACTGACTAGTACATTTTAAAATATGGACACGTATTTCAAACATCGCCCTTTACAAACACTCAAAACAGGTGTCTTTCTCTGAAGCGTGCTAAATCCCGAACAGCCTCCGGATGTCAGAGAGATAAGCGGGACACGTTTAGACTTGCTAGCAAGGTGCATTCTTGCAAAGACGTTCGTATAATCCCGTGGAACGCAGAGCTGTTTTCCCTCATGCTAGCCCTACCGAAACAATACAGCCGAGATCCACGTGCTGGATCGCTCTCAGCCTCGGAGATCAACTGAGATTAAAATGATGAAAATGGTGACGCGTTCGCGTTTCGATCCAGGGTGTCGGTCCAAATACAGACATGCAAACCACGGATTCAAATCGTGACATGCAAAACAGGCTGCAGTGCTAAACGGAAACAGATTAATAAATATAAATGTTAATCAGTGTTTCTCTACAGGCCTCCTCCAGGCTTCAGTTTAATTACAGAAGAAAAGCACCTAGCATGAGGAAGAAGCCATGAGTCAAAGGGAAAACACTTGCTGATCCCACCATCAGCATAACAGAGTTTTGATCCTGGGGTTTACTGACTTATAAGGAAGGTTTTGACCGGAACGGGAAAAGACGAGTTACTGAGCAAATGTTTTCTCATAAGGAATAATGTAAATGAATGAATCCATTCCAGACCTCCAGAGAAAAATCCTCCTGTAATGGAGTTGTATTTGTACAGGAGCTCCCTGATTTATGATGGGGAGATGTTCAACAAATCTATTATAAGTTCAATGGGTCATGAAACTGATGAGTTTATTATAGTCTATACTGTATTCATAGAGGAGTCAATCTTGTTGTTTAAAACACTCACATTACCCTACAGTTGGCCAGAATCATTAGCACAACGCTCATTTTATAAATAAAGTGTTGAAAAATCTCATGTAATTTAGTGAGTCATGAATTGAAAAGTGAAAGGTAAAAAGCAAAACCCTTACTCTATTGATGAATTCAGGGTGCTAGCTGCTAATGCTAAAAAGTGATCCAGAGGACTAATTTCTTCATTTTTCTTTCGCTTGGCTCCTTATTACTAACCATGTTAGGAAACTTATTTGCACTAAGAATACAGTACTGTAGATGTAAAAATAAAGAAAAAACCCGATAAACATAGCGGAGATCTTCAGCTGAAACGAGTCACGTGGCTCGAATCATACACGTTTAAGCAAGTGCGCCAAGAACTGAGCCAACGATGAGACAAATTTTTCTAGTCAAAATGCAACGAGAACTGAATGCGACAAGTTCTTAGCTGGTCAAGAACCAAGGTACCACTGTTTAATTGTCTAAAAATTATAAATGGGACAACATACAAAAACCATAGGTTGGGGCATTATGTGTTACACAGTACATAGATGAAGAGGGAAGGGGGTTTGTTATGATGCTCTCCATAGCAAGCTGCAAGACCAGTTTTTTTTGGCAACCCATAACAGTTTTTTGCTAAATAAGGTTTGATATGCTTTCCCAAGAGGAAGCACAACGATTCAGGTAATGTTTAATCCATCTCTTGGATTCCATGGTCCATGATTATGGTGAGGTAATACCTCCGATCAGGATTCACACCAATGAATAACAGTATGAACGTACATCTCACTTCCCTGTATGTAATTTTCTGTCAGGAACTGAGAAAACAAACAAGTTGCTCATTTCCCAAAACCACCATCCAGCTAGCCGAGCTGCCACTCAGATAAACAACAAATGAGTTCTGAATTCCCATCCTGTTCCGGGGGTGAATAAAACCAGCCACCGTCTGGAACCGACTCTGAAACCCTCCCTCTGGCGTTCCACCACTGGCAGTCCATGAAAAGCCAAAGACGGAAGCAGTATGACAGCTAGAGAAAGAAGAATATGATTTGGACTTGAGCAGGAAATAGATGGCGCTGTTCCAGGCTGGGGAGCACCAGAATTAGGCGTTACATAATCAAATCCAAACTGACATGTCATTAATGGAGCCATCGACCAGCTTAATGCCAGCAGTGCAGCCAGAGGGCCTCGGGGTGGTTCCAAAAATTGTCTTGACATGGAACGAGTCGAATGAAAAGAGGATCAAAAAGTTTACTCTGCGAAAAGCTGGAAAGAACATCATAACCCTAGGATTCTAGGTGCTAATCTGGAGTGGTCGTTTGGATTCAGTGCATCATTAGTAAAGACAAGGAACGTTGTGTTCCTGGATTAACAACGTCTAATGTATTTTTATAATTAAAAGATGGAATTAAGATCGTTTCAGGATGTCTGCGTGTTCTTGAGCAGTTTTTAGGGGAACTATCTGAGCCAATAAAAGTCTCTCAAATCTGATTTACTTCTCATAATTTTAAGTCCCTCTTCTTCTTAATGTGGGACTGTGTCCAACACTGGTGGGAACAGGCCATGCTCTTGATCAGACCCACATCCGCCTCAGAACAATGAGCCAGCTGACACGCCCCCTCAGAAGTAAACAAACAGCCACGTGACAGCAGCACAACACCTAAAATAAAGGTGATGAGATTGGTCTTGTGGACCAGAAGGTCTGGGGTTCAAATCTAATCTCTGCCCCTGTTGGGGTCTTTGAGCAAGGCTCTTAACCCACAAGTGCTTGGATTGTAAGTCGCTCTGGATAAGGGCGTCTGCTAAAGTACTAAATGTAATATAAACGTTTGTAGCCCTAAACAGCTGGTCATTTTTTAAATATAATTCATTTTCATGAATATTAATTTACTTTGCATTAACTACGTGCATAAGTACTACGTTATGGTCTATGTTTGCGAATAGTTCGTAGTCTTCTTTAAACGTTTAAAACGCTTATAAATCTAATACTGCATGGCCTGTTCTGGAAATGAGTGTTTCTTCAAGTTGACTCATCCCTCATTCCCTCTTGGTTGTGTGCAGCCAACAAGCCATGTTTTTTTATATCTTTACATTTCCATCGTGCGAGTTTACAGCGTTGTGAAAAAGTGTTTGCCCCCTTCCTGATTTTTTATTTTTTGCATGTTCGTCAAAACAATTTAAATATTAGTCAAAGACAACACCAAGTTAACACAAAATGCAGTTTTTAAATGAAGGTGTTTTATTATTAAGGGAGAAAAAAATCCAAACCTACATGGCCCTGTGTCAAAAAAGTGATTGCCCCCTCCCTTTGTTAAAAACATAAACTTAACTATGGTTTATCACACCTGAGTTCACTGTCTCTAGCCACACCCAGGCCTGATTATTGCCATACCTGACCTCAATCAGGACATCTTAAATAGGACCTGCCTGACAAAGTGAAGTACACACCAAAAGATCCTAAAAAGCTACACATCATGCCGAGATCCAAAGAAATTCGGGAACAATTGAGAAAGAAAGTAATTGAGATCTATCAGACTGAAAAAGGGTTATGAAGCCATTTCTAAAGCTTTGGGACTCCAGCGAACCACAGTGAGAGCCATTATCCACAAATGCCGAAGACATGGGAACAGTGGTGAACCTTTCCCAGGAGTGGCCGGTCGACCAAAATTACATCAAGAGTGCAGCGACAACTCATCCAAGAGGTCACAAAAGACCCCACAACAGCATCCAAATAGAACTGCAGGCCCTCACTTGCCTCAAGGTAAGGTCAGTGTTCCAAGACGAAAAAACCACTGCTGAGCAAAAAGAACATTAAAGCTCATCTCAATTTTTTTTTCCAGAACACATCTTGATGATCCGCAAGACTTTTGGGAAGAGTGTACATCTGGAAGGTGTAAAAGTACTAACACAGCATTCAGAAAAGAACATTATAGCAGCAGTAAAATATGGTGGTGGTAGTGTGATGGTCTGGGGCTGTTTTGCTGCTTCAGGACCTGGAAGACTTGCTGTGATAAATGGAACTATGAATTCTGCGTGTCTATCAAAAAATCCTGAAGGAGAATGTCCGGCCATCTGTTTCATAACCTCCAAAGCTGAAACGAACTTTGGGTTCTGCAGCAGGACAATGACGCAAACACACCTCTGAATGGCTGAAGAAAAACAAAATGAAGACTTTGGAGTGCCTAGTCAAAGTCCTGACCTGAATCCTATTGAAGAATGCTGTGGCATGACCTTAAAAAGGCCGTTCATGCTCGGAAACCCTCCAATGTGGCTGAATTACAACAATCCTGCAAAAGATGAGTGGCCAAAATTCCTCCACAACGCTGTAAAAGACTCATTGCAAGTTATCACAAACGCTTGGTTGCAGTGTTGCTGCTAAGGGCGGGCCAACCAGTTATTAGGTTTGGGGGGCAATCACTTTTTCGCACAGCACCATGTAGGTTTGGATTTTTTTTTCTCACTAAATAATAAACACCTTCATTTAAAACTGCATTTTTGTGTTACTTGTGTTGTCTTTGAGTAATATTTAATTGGTTTGATGTTTCGAAATACTTAGTGTGACAAACATGCAAAAAAATAGGAAAAACAGAAAGGGGGCAAACACTTTTTCACAATCTGCTTTTCGTCCAATCGTTAACGTCTGCGTTGCGACCCATGTTCCACACATCAAACGAGGCATTCGCTGCACTGTACCACCTTTTCTCAAGCTACGAATCCAGTAGCACATCCCGCATTTATTTATAGCCCGATTGTCCTCGTGCAACGCCATCTACAGGACCCTGAAGTTACCACCACCTTAAAACACGCCAGCTGAGTTTTTATATGATAACATATTTGGTTCAATGGTGTGGGTTTGTTTAATGCGTGTTTGTAACCCAAGAAACCACGGTGTTCTGTGTTTCTTGGAGGGAGTAACATGTAAAGAGTTTAAGCTTCCCGATGCTGTGTAGATGGTAGCGTTTCCACTCGTGTTTTTTTCAGCTGTATTTTCTGCGTATCGTTTGCACAGGTTTCTTCCGAAAATACACTTTATGTTTACAATACAGTAGTCTAAAAAAAGACTGGTGACTGATTGAAGTAAAAGTCATGTGTTGATTGATTAAAAAGTCACACGAATTCCAATCTGACTGTTCAGAATGTTGGAATGAAAAAGGTTGGACTGAATGTTTTTTTCACCCTGCAATGGAAGGCATCTGGGCCACTTTTACTTTGGCAGTGTGAACATAGTCTAACAGACAACAGCGCTTATATTGTACACATTAGGGTTGTACACAGCAACTAATCTTTACCGTCTAGTCACACAGCAATTTGTTCACCTGTTCTGACATGTGTCTCGATTTTTTGCAAGAAATGACCTATTACCTGCTTCACTTTTTGACGGGCACTGTGGTCGACCATTTCTACCACTCGCCCACAAAATACGTACTCCTACTTCCCCAAAGCCTTCCTTAAAGTGCTACAGCCATTCAAAAAAAAGCCCAGACGTGTCGTCTGTAATTATTCCGACTGAGTAGCAGCTTGTCTCAGGCTCGGTTTTGTGCGACGGGAGCTGGGCGTGATACCAAGAAAACTGGAAGTTGCCTCAACAAAAAAGCACGCGTGGAAGTTGAACATGGAGGAAACCTGAAAACTGTAGGTCCAGTTTTCTGCAGTGATGAAGAGCATGCAGGAAAATTATACTCATACTTTCAAGGCAGGTTTTAGAGTCCCTGTGATTAAGTTAGTGAACCTGTTCTGTGTGTGTGGCGTGGTTATTAAGCAGAACGTGCAGAATGTAACGCTGAAGGTGAGGGGTAGAAATAGAGGAAACGCTTGTGGCAATGTTAAGCTGAGCTGTACAACAATATAAACACGAGTAATTAGTCATAGCTGCTGCCTTTAATTTCTGTAATACTGGCGTCCTGTATGCATCCAATGAAGTTTTTCTGATCAGGCTCCGGGCCCCTCCCTAAAAACCCTGGCAAGGATAAGCGAGGGTAAAACCAAAGAGGACCCAGAGTGGCCCCAGTTGATATCGTAGTGCTGGCGTGAAGAGGATGTGGCAGGAGATTTGGTTCCATCTCGCCAGAGTGCTGACCCGCTGGTTTGGCATTTTCCTTTCTTTATCTTTCCAAATATTTTGTATATACAGGCGATTAATGTCGTTGTACAAAAAAACAGGCGGTGACCAAACTGGATGGTTGACCACATAGTAGTTCAGATACGTTTGCAATGTAGTGTTTTGAGTTAATCAATAATATTAATTAAAACACCGACATGGAAACATTTAGTACAGTACTGTACTGTGCAGTACACTAATTCTTATCTTTGTATCTTTTATAAAACTAGATTGGAACGCTACCATGTTTTCTGCCTTTCAAGACCGTGATCCTCTTTTCGGTCAGCAGGGTTTGCTCTTACTAGTTTTCTGTCATTCAGACGTGAATAACATGTATATTTAACCTGTATAACCGTTGTTCATGGCACACACGGGCTAATCAGATGTTAAACTGAAAATCCTGCACGCTCCTTTGACACTAACGTTCATGAGCTTACCTTCTTTCATAAAATAGATCACATAGCTGCTGCAGTGCATGCTCTGGTTTTCTAAATCTTTTCCAAATCTTTTAATAGTCCTGCTGCTTCTAGGTCACGCCATCATTCTCTCACTGTGAGGAGCCAACGTGAATCTGGGGCAGTTACGAGGCCAGCGAGGTGACGGGTCCTGTTAGGAACGATGACGGAAGGTGAAGCTGAGAGCAGGTGATCACGTTCTGTACGAATTTAAACATGTAACGCTGAATCACTGGGGTTCCTGAGCGGCATCAGGTCATGAGTTTGAAGCCATACAATGTTACAAGTGTTAAACAAGCCTGGTCTTAAACTCTGAATAGTTAACTGAGATTATTTCTATAATTTGTGCACCAAATATACAGTACTGTGCAAAAGTCTTAGGCCACTGTTAGATTAGATATATCATTGTTTCAGCAGTTGTATAATGGCCATACGTAACCATATAACCATATATATTAGAATACAAACAGAATACAAAAAATATGTATGGAGAACTAGAAAAATGAAAAAAAAAAATCAGAAAAGATTCTATAGGTTACAATGGCAAGTATTTAGTGAGACTTCCCCCTTACACTTGAGCAATAAAGGTCCAAGCAAGCTTGAACAGGAATGGTCTTTTTAAAAGGGTAGCAGTCAAGAAACGTTTTCAAGGAGGTCACACTAAATACTGACTTTTGCCTGCAGCAGAAATTTTGTTTTGTGTTGAAATTGTGTTTTGTCTTTAGTTTTTTTTTGTGTGTGTATATTTCCTGTATTTTCTGTATGTATCTTAATAAGACGACTGAGAAATAAGTATATATGGGCATTATTCTACTGCTAAAACTACAAATCTAATGGTGGCCTAATACTTTTGCACAGTGCTGTATACTGGGTTTTAATGGAATTGATTCAGTGATGTTAGAAATATTAAATAAATTAAACAAAAATTGTAAAAGCTTAATTAAACAACAACATATAATAATAATGATGATAATAATAATAATATAATAACAATAATAATAATAATAATTCATACTGAAATGGCATTTTTAAGTAACCGATTAAATACATAAAAATTAAGTTACATAAGTTTACAAAAAGTAATAATAACAGAACGTTTTTTCTGTGGGAAAAAATAAAAATTGTAAAAGCTTTAACTAAGCAATAATAACAACAACAACAACAATAATAATAATAATAATAATTAATATAATTAAATATAAATTAATATAATATAATTAAATATAAATAATAAATTAAATAAGTTACAAAAAGTAATAAATAATAACAGAATTTTATTTTGTAAAAAATTTAACAAAATTGTAAAAACTTAATTAAGCAAGAAATAAAATAATTAATTAATTAATTAATTAATACTACTACTACTACTACTACTATTACTACTACTACTACTACTACTAATAAATAATAATAATAATGCATACTGAAATGGCATGTTGAAATACATTAAAACCATTATAAAAAAAAAAAAAATTAATAATAATGGAACTTTATTTTATTTTATTTTTTTTTTTTTTACATTTCAGCCCCACTCTTCCTGGTCAGGCTCACAAGCTTGTGGCACCTGTCCTTGTAAAACGTGATGCACAAGCGAAAAGCATATAATAGATCTGATAACATTCAGCATCATTTAGCTCTTTATCAGTTCCATCTGTATTGTCTCTTTAACATTATATCTAAGATCTCAGAATTGAACCAGTTCCAGTGTGAGGTATTTAGTACAAACAGCCACACCTACAGCCCTGATACCCAGAGCGGTTCAACTACTTACTAATTAGGAGGAAAGGTGGTTATTTCTCAGAACTATTCGTAGAGAAAGCATTAAGGCTCTCAGCTGATGACATACATAATCATATGACTGTAAAACAAAGTGACCTGTCCATTTACCCTGCAATTTTACCACTCCCTTTCCTTCAACACCACTACTTATCGTGTGCGAACACGGCCTAATATTCCACACCAGGGCCTGAGTAAACCTTAAAATAAGAGAAGATCATGTGTATTCCAATCTTGTTACTCTGTTTATATAAATCTGTTTCGCAGCACTAGAGAGTATTTCGTCTGTGGTCATGTCTCAGGTCTTAAATCTGATCAAAAAGAGGCCAAGCCCAGTGAGTACAAAATCAAACCTGCTGGATTACACAAACACACATACAGCAACCACTCACAGCTTCCATTTATCCTCCAATAAACACACTCCAAAGTCTCTCACCACAGATCTATAATTATTGCAAGAAACATTAACCAAGCTGCTCAGGATCGCAGGAACCGTGAGGAACCATGGCCCATATAGTGAACCACAAGCAACTGCTCATACACACAAGCAGACATTCAGCTTTAATCATAATCAGGACATGAGCTACCAGTGGGATTTTATTTTTAGACCCAGCTGCGGCTGAAACGGTGACGTCCCTCACATGACTGACTGTACAGAAGCGATTTCAGATCTGCACAAACGTTTCGGTTTTCACTTCCTCAAGGTTCAAGCTCATTTGGAACATCTGCCCTGTATTTGTTTCTATTTGACATCGTGTGAGTCATTTTGGTCCGTTGAGCTCTCCTGCAGGTGGACTTGGTAAGTTACTGACTGCAGCCTGGTTGTGGTTAAACATCATTTTTGGTCCATCACTACCAAGCAATGGGAGGAAAGGGGTACCACAGGACCACTGCTGACCAGGTTTGATCAGGGTTGGTTGGGGGGGACCGGTGAGATCTCGGATCTCGGGTGCAATCAAATAAGAATCAAGTCCCCTTTAACAAATGAACTTGTGTGACTTATCAGCGTATGACCCGTGAACGTGGATGCCAAGCTGGTTTGTCCTGCATGATGTAACCGCCATTAACAGGAATTCCACCTTTGACACACACCAATGTTTGCACCTCAATTCATCCTAAAGTGATTTTTACAGTAGAGATAAGATTAACTCAGTAGAGCCGACGCACTGAAACTCAATGCTGGTGATGTCTGGAACGCCGAGCCAACATCCACTATCTTTTTGTCTTGATCTGCAGCCCTAACAAGCGTGGTCTGTGACACCACGCCCACCGGCTTCAAAGAGGCACCGTCTATTGAGAGCATTTCTGTCTGGGGTCGTATGACCATAAAGGGAAAGCGATAGCTACACAGTAACCTGATTCCTGCCTCTGGGCATCTTCTGCCACTGGAACAAAACTGCTTCCTCGAACTGTGCTACAAGTACTGTGACAGTCAAGACCGCCAGAGCCGAGTCCAAGTCAAGACCAAGACTGGGACACATCGAGACCGAGACGAGACCCAGACCAAGTTAGACTTTTTAAATCATCAAGAATAAAAAGAAGAAAATGGGGAAAAATAGTTTGTACATTCATTATACATTAATACATAATGTTACGTTTCATCAAATATTTTGTAAAATTCAACATTAAATAATATATAGCCTAAAATTATTATTAATTATTCAAACTAAGGCAAGACTAAGATGACCTTTGGAAGAAAATGATGGCGATGATTCTGTTTCCCTTCCCACTCAAACTTAATCAGAATCACCACATAAAGTCACCTGAATATAAACATCCACTCCAAATATTTTTATTAGTACTAAATGTGAAAACTATAAAAATAATATTTCAAGCTCCCCTCAAACAAGAACGATCCTAATCTATAATAACTAACTAAAATGCACACTTAGTCTTCGGACTATTCCAAATAAAACGTCTTCACTGATTGGATACTGAACGAGAAGAGCAGGAACTTGTTACCCTGCTAGCCAATCAGAGAGCAGATTTTATTTTTATTTAGAAAAAAGGACTAATGTATTGTGTTTGAATGGATAGCTAATATTCACTAACAGTTCAGTTAATAATTTACGTTACCTCAGACAGACGGACTGGACTTGATGACAATTTCCGAATCCACCTTACCCCAAGATCGAGACCGGAGTCCAAATGAGGTCGAGACCGAGACAAGACCGAGACATTTATGGTCTCGAGACCGGTCTTGATACCGAGACAGGACTTGAGTACTACAACACTAGCTACAAGGAATCCAAAAATCAAGATTGTGCCAACAGATTTATAGGCATTTATAGACTCTTCACAAGAAGTTCCACATTTAAGTCTGGTTTCTCTCAAAGTTTCTTTTTTACAAATATTACTTTTCTGACACTGTCACCTCTGCCTGCTCAGTTGAGGTTTGAGCTCTAATGAAATAGCAGGTGCACACGGACGTTTATGGCTACTTTCATGTTCTAGAGAAATCAGCAAATTCTTTCAGTTCCTAATTCCTGCACTTAAACCTTGGAAACAATTGGAAACAATGACCGGTCTCTCCACCATTACCAGAATCCAAAAACCCAATGGAAGGGCTGCTCTGCCCACCCTGGTGGAAACACCACATTCAATATCATCTAATCAGACCAGCATTAACAAGAAATGTTTCACCCCAAACATCAAGCCATGGTAATATCTAACATTCAGGTCACACAGGGAGTGCCCACATGCTTACCTCATAGGCCGCCTTGGGCAGTCCCGAATTATTCCTGAGCCAGCAGCGACTCAGCTCGCTCAGCTCCACAATCGGCTGCACCTTCAGTCGCACCGTCTCCCCTGACTGGCGTATCATTTCTACGATCTCATCCCTGTTCTTATTCTCCACATTCAGCCCGTTGATCTCCACCAGCCGGTCTCCAGGCACCAACCCAAGGGCCGCGTCTTTCTTCCCGGCACCGGGTTCGGCGAAATGGACCACACGTCGGTAGACAGAGCCATCGGGCCGTTGGTCCAGCGTCGTGTTCCGACGCAGAGAAAAACCGAAATCCCCCGTGTTACGTCGCTGAAGCTCCAGCTCTCTGAGTTCGGGAGCCTGAGGAGGCACCACTGGAGGTAAACGCAAGTCTGCCTGGAACATCTTCTCCACCAGTGAGGGAATCTGCACCTTGGTGAGATGGGCACGTCTGTGGGAGAAGTATTTGTGTGGGGGCTCAAAGACTATTGGCTCCACTTGAGGAGAAGGAGTCGCTGAGTTTGGCCTAGACGGAATTGAGCCTTCCGACGGCGTCTCCTCTTTGTTCCTCTGCGTGAAAGACAAGCGTTTTATGAGCTTGCTCACCGGTGAGCTCTGCTTGTTCATGGATCCCAGCTTGGGAGCCTGCTCTCTGAGTGAGGACCTCCGGATCTCCTGCATTGCCTCCCCTTTAATGTTGTCGCTGGAGCTAGTGACACTTAGGGGGCCCACATCCAGGTACATGCTGCTTCTGTTACTGACCTTCTCAGCTTCGACATCCATCAGGCTGAGCTCCGGGTTATTCACCACTTTGATGGGGATAGGGTTTGAGATCTCCAGCTTGGCCTTGGAGTCTCGCTTGGAGCCTCCCCGCTGGCGGTTGAACAAGCCCCGTCTAACCCCCATCTCTTCCAGGCTCTTCAGTTCAGCCTGGGACATCCTCTCTTTTTTGTCCTTTTTGTCTTTCTTCGCCCCATCTTTCTCCTTGTCTTTTTTGATCAGGTTGAACATGATTGCCTGATTGATTGGACGTCAAGCTCCACCAAACCCCAACGGTACTATTCTCGCTCCAGAGAAGCCATTCCATACAGTGAAAGGATCAAAACTGGAATTCGGTCATATTTAGTACAGCATCCATTCGAGCTGGAGGTTCTTTCAGCATTTAGGTCTTGGGGAGAGAAAGAAGCACATTGACAGAATAAGGAATCGAGTGGTATTATAAAGAATAATAGCAATATACAAGCTAAAAATTTGGTCCTGCCCATGAGATCATGGACTCCTGGAAGTACCAGTGGACAGATTTTGGTCATGGTTGGATCTTCCAGCAGGAAAATCATCCAAAACATACATTCAAATCCATGAGGACAAATTAAATCCCACTGACAGCCTGTAGGGTGACCTGAATCCCTCAAAAGAGGGGGTGGAGGATTTACAGATATTACAAGTTGGAGAAGAAAGTTTTTGGGTTTTTTTGTAACTTGCTGTTGCAGAACTGTGGGATAATCCCCCCAACCTGCCTCCTCTCTCTAAGACAGCCAGATGTGCTGGAATCTGGCGCCCAACTTGGCTGAAAGGCACCAATTTGAGCTTCCATACTAGGTAAAAATATACATCTATACTTGTTTATGTATTTGATTTGGTTTGTTTTTCATGTGTAACAAACGCCACGCTTCCAGGTCAGGTTCTGAGTTTCAGCACTCTTGCAAGCACACACCGACAATGCACATTTAAGTACAAAGTAACTGGCACCTGCCAGGCCCCAGCCAGGTCCCAGCCAGGCCCCAGCCAGGCCCCAGCCAGGCCCCCTTCAACATCCATGGTCTAAAACAACCACTGGTTTGAACCCTGGGCTGGACTTGCAAAGTGAAATTCAGGTGATTCAGTTCTGGAAATTTGCAATGGACTGGAACCCTGTCCAGGATGTAACCACTGCCTGTGCCCACTGAATTCTTGAACAGGGTTCTAACCAGGGTAACGTGAAATTCTTTGCTTGGAATACATAGCATATACAGTATATCAATATATATCAATGACTATGTATGTTATTTATTATTCTCCACAGAAATGCTTTAAACCCTGCAAAACTGTAACAAAACTGCCTCACATAAATAACTCACATCTATGTCTTTCAGTAAAACAATGCGCAGACCCGAAAGCCCACCTACACTGTGACGTGTAGCACGCCCATTGGCTGTTGCTCACCTTTTTTGACAGGTAGAGCGAGCTGCCAGTGGCGAGCTTATTTTTAGGTTCAAATTTCCTCACTGGTATTGAAATTAGTATTTAAAAAACACACAACGACATTTAACATAGTCAAAAACACAAACAGCCCGACTGTGATGTGAGAAATGAAGCCGGTACGCACGCGGAGACGGGTCAGACCTACTTCCTGTTGACCATCGGTTCAACCGGAGTTTAAATTATTGCAAAAGACAGCCAGACAAAAACGTCGCATCATTTACACTCCAGAGAGTACGATTAAAAAAGATTTTAAAAATTAGGACGACATGCAAGTCTAAGTTTGCAGTTCTACAATCGCTGCAGCACTTTCACCCTGCAGTTCCATCACATCTAAAGCCTTATTATAAGGTTTAATTCTGTGACATCACTAAACACGTGTGCAGAGGACCTGAACTGAAGTCTTCATTCTCACACTAAAGCGTAATCTTATTTTATTTAACTACAAAACTCAAAAGGAAAAGGCTTAAGTGTGCACTCACCGCTCCGACAGCGCGCCGCCGGTGCAAATAGGTCTGTGTGAACGCGCGTGCGTTTGTGCGCGCGCGTGTGTCTGCATGAGTGCGCTCCCACACCCGCTTTCATTACTCTTTTCTATGAATTTATGATTCATTGATGGCAGCGGCCTCTGCTGGCCACTTGTCGTGCACTGCAGGCACCACATACGTATTCCCTCACACTTAGACCCATCTAGTTCAGAGACGGCATGAGACCTGTATAAAAAAATGAGGAGAATATACCAGATTTCACAAACGCACATGTAAGTATCAAACCCAGGTTCATGGAAGTGGGTTCGAGTCCTGGGCCGGCCAGTGGGTTTCCTCGCAGTACTTCATTCCACATTGGGCATGTGTTAGGTCAATTGGTGTCTCTAAAAAACTACATTTAATAATTTAACAGACACTCTTACCCAGAGCAACTTACAATTGATACAGTCTTACAATCCAAGCTCTTATGCTTTATGGGCCCTGATCGTGAACCCAACAGTGGCAGCTTAGGAGAGGCAGGATTTGAACCCTGGACCTTCTAATCCACAATCCATGGATGATGGACTACAAACCCACTAGAGTTGGTTCTCATATTAAATTTGGAGATGAATGAATGAGTAATGTGCAAAAGTTTGGGAGTCCCCTGTCAAAACAATTTTTTTAACTAAATGAAATTTCGTAAGTGATGGTGAAGAAGTGTTTACTAGCTGGCTGGATTACCTTTCATACGTTGTTGTGGAGAATCTAGACATTTTGTCGAATAGTAATGTACCTCTGAGTAATATTTAACAATGTATTAATTCACTGCAGTAAAAACAGTAGCCTTTTAAAAAGATCAGGTGAAAATGCAAGTTTTTGCTCTTAGTGCCTCCTTAATAGTGAGCGCATGCCGTCCTCTAGTGGTGAATTAAAAATAATTCACCAACTGGCTTTACTGGCTTTAACACTCTACTCACAAATTTATAAACAGTACCTCAGTTTAACCATCAGTACTCGGGTTTTTAAGCAATATCTCAGTTTAATAATCAGTGCTCAGTTTATAAACAGCACCTCAGTTTAATAACCAGTACTCGGGTTTATAAACACGACCTCAGTTTAATAACCAGTACTCATATTTATAAACAATACCTGTGTTTAGTAATCAGTACTCAGGTTTATAAACAATACCTGTGTTTAGTAATCAGTACTCAGGTTTATAAACAATACCTGTGTTTAGTAATCAGTACTCAGGTTTATAAACACGACCTCAGTTTAACAATCAGAACCCGAGTTTATAAACAGTGCCTTAGTTTAATAATCAGTACTCAGTTTATAAACACTACCTCAGTTTATTAACCAGTACGCATGTTTATAAACACGACCTCAGTTTAATAATCAGTACTCATATTTATAAACAATACTTCTGTTTAGTAATCAGTACTCAGGTTTATAAACACGACCTCAGTTTACTAATCAGTTCTCAGGTTTATAAACACGACCTCAGTTTACTAATCAGTTCTCAGGTTTATAAACACGACCTCAGTTTAACAATCAGAACCCGAGTTTATAAACAGTACCTTAGTTTAATAATCAGGGTGGTAATTCACAAAGCAGGATTTCTCAGTTTAGACAGATAACTTAAGCCCAAAGGCAAGCCTGTCCAATAGGAATACAGCTGAGGGACATTCCTAATGGCCAGTCCTCGTGTTTGGGCTTATGTTATCTGGCTAACTGAAAACTCCTGCTTTTGCATAAATAAGAAGATGTTCTCTGTGGTTGATACCTGACCTGGCAGGAAGGCACCACTGGGAACTGAACCTGGTTATCTGCATCGGTGGGTCTGAAGCATTATCTGTAAGGGAACAGTTCTCTTAAGCAGGGGCGCTGCCCGGGATTTCGGGTTTCATGAAAAGATATGACACTGGACGGCTAAAAAAAAAAGTTCTAATACATTTTTAGGGTCCCCTAATCTCCTAATTCTTCTAATAATAATAATATAATAATAATAATAAGAGTAATAATTATATATATATAGAGAGATATTCACTATATATATATATATATATATATATATATATATATATATATATATATAATCGTTACCTAAAAGAAAAAGGATAAACAATGATTTCAAATTATAAAGCATGATCTAATTCATGTCAGGGACTTGCGATTGATCAACTTGTGCCTTCGTGGAGCCTCCCGAAATAGGGGTGCGTTTCAGGACGGTGTGTCTAGATGTTATTATACATAACTGATAAATATGTATTAATTACCTGATGTGTTGTGGAAAGTTAGAACACTGACGAACCAAAACGTGGTACGAATATGTTTAACAAGTTTGCGAGTTTAAGAGTGTAAGGATCCTGATTCCCCCCATTTGGCTGTGAGATGGTTGATCCCGGGGGTTAGAGGAAGTTGTAGCAGCTGCCATGTTGAGCTGCGCCGCTTTGTTGTAGATTCTTGTAGGTTTTTTTTCCTGCAGGATTTCTCTAAGTGTGGACATGGAGCCGAGCTGGAGTTCCTTCTTATTTCAGGTAAGGATGCTCTGGGCTTCTTTGAAAGCACACAGATTCTCGAGTGGTGGTTTGACTCGGCAGGTTTGGGGATTTAAGTTTGATTTTTGGAGATGTTTGATTTGAATCAGAGCAGCGCATTGAAAACAATGGTGCATCAGTCCGGGCTTCCAGCTGTGAGTCCGGGCATGGAGCTCCGAAAAAGCGGGATTTCTCCCATCAGACGCAGAATGAAGGTTTATTTCCGATGAGATACGCTCATTTAGATGGGTTTGAACCTTGGATATTTGAGTCAGCCTAATGTACGTGCTGGTTTATTCATTAGAAGCCCTAAACAGCAGCGATCACGGACGTCGAATCGCCCGTTTTTCTGCACAATTAGTTCATTTATACGAATTAACTATTTTTAAAGTATTAACGCCATCGGTAGAAACCGATTTAACACCCCAGATCTTGAAGTTGTGAATCACGTTGCTGTATGAAGCAAGTTCAGCACTGCTAACTTTTTCCTAGTGTTCGATTCTGTGAATCGATTCCGATTCCATCGACGTTTCTTAGGAATTTGACAGAGTCGATTCAAGAATCGATTCCACACTCATTTCGTGAATTATCGAAAGTGGTGTGAAATGTGATCACATGATTCTTTTAAAACAGACTCTGTTTACTCTTATGTGAATAAAAAAATACATCCAGTGTAGCAGTACACGGGATATCATGTATAAACCATTTCTTTAGGCTCCGGCTTACTTGACTCGTTACAAAATCTTCTAAAATAAATGCTAATATTAAGTAGATATACACTTATTAGTATTCGTTATGACTGACAGTCATAGTGGGACTGACAGTATGATGGTATGTTGTTGATTTTGCAGTAAACTACATTACCATATACTTTTCTGCAAAAATTAAGACTACATTATGTGTGCGTCAAATCATTTGTGTGGAATCGACTCCGAGTCTTTATACTAGACTCCGTATTGTCATTCATTAAGTTGGAGAATCGACTGTTTGGAGTCGACTCCTTACTTGTATATGCAGTGTTAAAACGGGGGTCGGTCATGCGTATAAAGTGCTATTTTTTATTGAAATGATCTCTCTAAAAGTCAGAAAAAGAGTACATTAATAAACTGTACTTAAAGATTTGTGCTTAAAGACTAGTCAATTTAAAGACGTGCTCCTTTTGAAATTATAAACAGACACCAAACACTCTGGTTGAGGTTAAAAATCGCAGTATTTGATATTTTCTAAAATATATTGCATGTCGTGATGTTAAAGTTGTAAAAAGTCTTAATAGTAGGCTTTGAGCTAATAGGTTTACTTTTATTTACAAAGGCAAATAACGTCATGTGTGGAAATGAATTAGAGTTAATTATTTATCAGTAAATATTGCCATATATTTATGCCATATATTGCCATAAAACAAAATGTTTTTTGTGGGGTTGATCTTTAAAAGCGATGTGTGAAAGGTTCACTTGTTTCCACGGATATGTTTATTTTGTGGTTTATTAGCCACATGCTAATTCACTTCAGGTTAACACCATAGCTTTTGCTACGGTGTTCATACAAAGTTGTGGTTCACCTTTTATTTGACCTCATTTTCACTACACAGGGATATTTGTTAATTTTGAGGAAGTACTTTGCGGTTTTTGTGTGATCGCTGAGCTCAAACTGACTGCAATGATACCGTTCTGCTATAAGTTAGCCAGAAGCTAATGCATGTGTAACCGATTTACGTGGGGATGAATTATAATTAGATCACTGCAAATAAAAATCAGATAAACATGTTTACATGCACAGTTCTAAATAAGTCGGTAAACAGATATTTCCCTTACTGTTTCTACTTGTATTAAAGCTATAATTTAACTTTCCAGTAATAAGGTTCTGACATCAAGTAGCTAATAAGTAGACTCTTGTGTGCTCTACTAATAATCATATAAGGAAGAACGTTTAAAGAGAATTTTCTCTTATGGTCTGTTTTAAACTCACTGTTGGTTGATTTCTTTATTACACCCCTAGCATGTTGATCTCTGATCTTACAATTAATAGTGTTACTGGGCTAAATTCAGGTGGCTTTATCACATTTCTTGAAATACTCCTAAGTTTTAGTGTGCTGTTTACATTGGCACTGCTGAAACTGGATAAAATCCAGATTTTGTGCATGTAGACACTAAATATGTTAAATGGCCAAAATGGGACAATTATCGAGTTGTTAATCTAGTTCTAAGTGTGCATGTAAACTTCTAAAAGTAGGTAATATCCCATTCGTGTATGTGAATAAACTCCAGAAATTTTAAATTAACCATATTATTGTCTTAGAAATCTACTAAAGACAAGAAAGGAATATGATGCAGGCTGTACTCGAAAGTGTATCTGATATTAAAATAAGGTCTATTCCCAGCACTGGTGTTTTTTACAGGTTTGTAGTTCACCAACCAGTTTGTTACTATGTAGGTTTTACCACTACATTCTCAGTCCTTATTTTAGTCTCAGGTCTTTGCTTGTCCTGATTTTTATGGCACTACAACTAAAAATGTCAGTGCAAATTCTCTACAGATGTTGTAACTATTTATGATTTCCGTATCTCGGTATAACATCAGGCCTCTCTCTGTGGACTCTGTGATGCACAGGAATAGAATTTTCCAAAGATGCTTAAGGATCTTTGCCAGGGCTGACTCAGAGGGTACTCACTGTCCCTGCTCCAGCTACTTTAGGAAGGCATGTTAGGAAATAGAGTGGCGTGTTACATGGTGTTGGTTACAAGTCAGACCGTGATTTGAGCTGATGTTATCCTGTAGAACAACGACAAAAGTCACATCGCCTTCGATGGACTGGAGTTCAGTTCTCTTGAACCCTGTCATGTTATCGGGTTAGTTTTATAGGAAGTGTTCCAGCCATGTAACGCGTTAATAAAAGTGCAGAAATGGTTCAGATTGAGAACTGGATAGAAGGAGGCTATTCCTGTTATTTCGTAGGGTAATGAAGTGGATTGCAGAACGTACCAGAAATACTTAATATGCTCAGACTCAAAATCCTATCTGCAAGACTTGGAGTCGTTAAAAACAGCCAAAATTCTTGCAAAAGCTGGTGAACTAAATGAACAAAAGTACCAAATAATGTTCTTCTGGATACTTGGTCACTGGGTTTCCAAGCAATGATCTAGCAGACAAAATCGCCAAAAAGTTGTCAGCAGATACTCAGTCCCACCTTCTGATATAAAGGCTTTCATAGAGTCTAAATGGAAGGAAGAATGGGACCAACAATCTCAAACTACAGGAAATCCAGCTGCTAGGAATACCCATAGACTTTATACTAATAACAGGAGATGAAGCACTAACTCGTCAGCCATGGAACTCTCATCTAACAAAAACCCCTCCTACTCGACCCTCATTTACAGCCCCACAAGACAATTCAACTACCAAGAGGAAATATATAAGACCTTTCCCATTGTTCCAATGCATTTAATGTAACCAAGTGCATGCCATAACTATAGCCAAACATGCTGAAGTGCCGATAAAATCCCAACACCACACCAAACCTGCCGCATTTCAACATATTCGACATTATTTCCCCATGTAACACCTAATACAGTCAGTGATGGCAGCTTAATATTAGGTGCTTTCATAACGAAGCAACTTTTTCATAGTTCTTGGAACTGTTGGAGAACATGCCCTCCTTCGCTGCAGACTCTGGGGACCAATGTAGTTCTTAGAACGTCATGTACAGGGACTTTTTAGCTCCTACTTCAAGGTAGGTACATTTATCAGAGCTTAAGAACGTTGTGTGATGTAATTGAGGGACTTGGTCCAGATTTTAAAATATATTTGTACACTGGTAACCGTGTAAATGTAAAGGCAAATGTGCTAAATATGAAAAACAAAAAACACAGACAAATGGACCGACAGAGTGGATACCCACCAGGCTTTGCTGAACTTGTATGCGACAGATGGAGATTTTGAGTCGTCTAAGTGAAATTTGTGTGGATTACGTCACTTCAGCGTCGCACAGCGTTCCTGCTGGCGGTGTGAATGCAAACCAAAAAAGGGCCTGGAATGAATGTGGCTCTCGGGGGTGCTCTCCGGGGGTGCTTCCTCTAAAATGAACTGTTTGGTGCGAAAGCGGCTTATCAGTCAGTGGTACCAGTGTAATATTGTTGCACCAGGGACTTTCTGCTTGGTTTTTGTGACCTGTTATGTGCATGTAATATATTTTGTTGTTTCATTATTATACATAGTATTGCACCAAAATAAAGCTATTTGGGCGAATCCGAAATTTTGAACACACATTTAAAAAAAGAAACAAATGTCTTTTTTTTTTATTATTATTATAAAAATGATTACAGATATCTAAGACCTCTGGATTAGTGTGACCAAGGCCCCTGGATTAAGTGACTTTCTAAATGTTATTACCTTTAAGATCATGTTAGGTTTTGGCATTTGATTTTAGGTTTATTGAATCACCCTGCACCAGTGATTGGGATTGATTCTTCTCACCTGTCCACCATTTCCATGATTGTGTCAATTTCAAGCCTTTGCTGTCTAATCTCTGCTTGTTTGCACGCGTGGTCTTGTCTTTATTCGTTTCTTAATTTTTTTTAAATCTGCAGTTTGTCGTCCTGTGTAGCTTTTCTTCCCTTCTGATATTTAAATCAGCCACCACTATAGACATCTGATCGTCTGGTAATGGATCATCTTCTGTTCTGACCCAAGATTTCTTGTTACAGATTTATATTAGGCCCCAAACTCAGAATTTATTATTATAGGACTGGCTTAGTGGTTAAATCTCTGGAGTATTAATTGGTAGGTTGGTAACTGAAGTGCTTTCGGAAATCAGTAAAATATGCCAAATCATGTTGGGTTTCTGCTGGGAAACCTTGGTTCCTGGCATCCACGTGGATGTTATATTGACAAACATCGTTGCAGACTGAGTGTGCCCCTTCAAGCTCCCAGCTTACAGGACTTGAAATATTTGGCGCTTACATCTTGGTGCCAGATACCACAGGACACCTTTTGGGAGTCAACGAGTAGGAGACTTAGAGGTACAAGGGGGCGCACAAGATATTGGTCAGGTGTTTCAACGTTAAGGCTGGTCATTGTAAATGGTACGTTCATAAGATCAAAAGACCCAAGAACTAAGAGTACAGGTTTAACAGTTCATCTGAATTTTACCTAAAGTAATATTTCAGAGTTTTGGCGAAGACGAGTTTGGCTCATGTCAGCTCAACCGAGGTGAGGGCGAACTCATTTGATTTCTCTTAATCTGAAACCAACAAGCCCGTACACGACTTTCTCTCGCATGCACTTTCCTCTGAACAATGAACGCGATTATTGAAGTTCAAATGCGCTCCCTAAGGCCAAGCTTCTTCCACGACGCCGTTCGGCTTTGAAGTGGTTGCTCTACTCATGACGGGTTAGAGCTGCCGTATGCCAGCATGGGGTGGAAGTGCAGCTGCTACCTGCTAATTGGTGCGAGCCGACTCCTGGCTGGCAAATTCAACCGACAGCCAGACTTGAAGCAGCCAGGCCAGCCCTTGTAGGTCTGCTGTGCTTTGGAATCGTTCAAGTTCAGGCCCTTATTTTCTTGGCTCATTACGGATTTGTGAGCGTGTGGAAAGTGTCAAAGATGAGCAAAGGCTTTGGAGCTGATGAAAACTTGATGGCAGTATTGCAGGCGTTTGTGCAGACGTTTGCAGATTTAAGTGTAAACAAGTGCTTTCCTAAGTTTGGACCCAGAAATGCAAACAACTTAAGTGCTATTAGTTAATTAAACGCTTAAATGCTCTCCTAAAGACTGGCGTTAATGTTAATGAAGCGTCAGCACCATGTCTGTATATCAAATAACAAATTATCTTTATATAGTACTTTTCACTGCTTATAATGTATAGTTGCTTTGGTCAAGCCGACTCTGACACATTAATGGAAACAATCCGCAGTGATTTACTTCAGTTTAATGGGATCACAATCTATATACAAACCAAAAGTTTGCGTTCATAATGTAATGGGAAATGCTTAGAGTTTAGGCTTGTTTAAAAACAAAAACAAAAAAAAGAGACTGCTCCTAGAGATTAACAGAAGTCTGCTTCAGCCGAGTGGCAAGCTCAGGATGGGCTATACTGCTTTAGGAGATTATAAAGATATGTCAGAGCTAAGCCGTGTAGAGATTTGTGAGGGCAGTTTAGTCATTTAGAAGATGATCCCTTATCCAGCGCGACTTACAACCGGTACAGTTTTACTGTCCAAGCAATTGTGGGAGGGATAAGAGTCAAGGACCCAACAGCGCTTGGCAGAGGTGGGGTTTGAACACGGGACCTTCTGGTCCACAGACCAGTACTTTAACCAACAGTCCCTATTGGCTGATAGTGGTTTAATCTGCTTTGCGATCCAATATCTTTGGATGAGTGAGACAAAAAAAGAAACAGGACAGACTTTGTTAGGTTTTGAGTAATGCTTATTGTTATATAAGGATCAACGAGAGTGTAACAATGCACTCTGCTCATGATTCATCGATGATCAATTTTAGATTCAAACAGACATTCCTTTTTATTTCCATAATGTTAACAATGCAAAACAATACATTTTTTCTTAACTTTAGTTCCCCACAACTTAAAGAAACAGAGGTTTAAAATTGCAAAGAAAATGCTCTGTTGTAGCTTCTACGTCTTAAAATCCTTATAAGAATGACAATCAAAATAATGCACCTTTCCAGATGAGTTTGTGAGCATGACTGCACCCTCTGGTGTTCAAAAAATGCAGTTGCATTGGTGGCGTAATAAACAAGAACACAACAGGGCTGGGCAATTAATCGAAACTGACATTAAGAACCATTAACCGATGTAATGTTGCCCATGTCAATTTTTTTTTTATTAATATATTCCACATAATATGAAAAGGATTCAAGAAGATGGAAAGAAATATCCAATTCCACCTCCTACCCCGTCATGAAGGATTTCAGTTGGTTGAAATATTCAATAAATAACCATTGGTAGTTCATGTGTGTTTCCAATTACTTTAAAATCACAACGATGTGCAGTTTTTCATTAGAAAAAATATCCCAGTTGTAATAGTTGAGCATATTTACAGTACAAATCTTTCAGCAAACTGAGGGCAAAAACATTAATCGAAGTGCTCAATTAATCGGGATACTGATTGGAGGTCGTGTCGCGGCGCTAACACTAGCCCATTTGTATTTGGCGAGGCATCAGTTGATCAACCTGAACAATAATTTGAGAACCTAATCTCTTGGTCACCATGTATCCCTTTGGTTCTTTTCCCTTTATCCGCTGGCTGGACATTTCAGGTCTAGACTCGGCTGTTGTGAAAAGTAACCAAGCTGACTAAGATGAACCACTGATGCTCTGTGGGTACATACTTTAAGACAATCAGACGAGAGCTCGGTCGCATCTAGTGTCCAGTTGTGGTTTAGCTCCGCGTCCTGACACCTGGAACACCCGTAATCTGCCGATTCATGCTCTGGCTGGAGAGCCGAGCAGCCATAGAGCTCAAAGCCTGTGAATGGAACCTTGTGATGAGAAGCAGTCGAGCAAATGTGGTTTTCCAGAGACGAGTAGCTCGAGAATGAGAGGGAGAGAGAGGGAGAATTTCATTTGGTGGTCTTTTCATGTGAATGGTGCAGCACAGCAGGCTTTGTGCGAGCGCCGCGAGAGTGGAAATACATGTAATCCCTTTATTACTCAGCTGAACTGAAGCGAGGACGCAGAGCAGACGGATGTCCGTGTGACAAACACAGAAGTACCAGCAGCACTGAATCATGCTTTTCCCGCCAAGCGCAGAAGGCTCTTATGGGACCACATCCCCCACCAAAAAATGAAGAGCCATGCAGTTAAATCCAATCAGCGTTTGGCGTGACGCGCGTTCTACCATTTATTTAGAATTTAGTGACTTGAGGTTGAGTAACTCAGGCTTGATACTGACTCGAGTTCTTTTTTTTGTTTTATCTTCATCCAATTTGGGCAGAAACCTTTTTCCTTTTTCCCTCAAACTTTCAGGGTTAACAGAAACGTACTCGATCCCTTCTGTTACACGTTGTGCTTATCGGTCACACCTGCAGATCTTCTCCTTATTCCCTACTTGACATCGGTCAGGACTGGGAGCCGTGACGCAAACGTGCACGATCTTGTTTCTCGAGAAGAATATTGCCTTTGATAGAAAGCATCAAAAAAAGCTGCTGGTTGCATGCCAGCCTCTGCCAGTGGGAAACAGGAAGTCGATTAATGAGTCAGTCAATGAAGCAACATTTATTCGAGATGAGCTCACTGTGGTTATAGTGTGAGAAAGCCGATACAAGTCTAAAAATGCAGATCATACAGTCTGCTCTCTCTCACCCAACGCACCAGCCTGCCTTTGTGTCGCGTGTTTTTTTCCCCTGTTAAACACACATTCCACTTTTCTCTTGTTTCTTTTCAAATTCAAATTTACACCACTTTTTTGCTGGAAAATGAATTAGCATGCGTTCAGTCTAGCCCCTATTGTGAAGGAGCCGCTTCAAAAAAAAAAACTGCTGCCTCCCGAGCCGAGCTTCATCCGAGACGTTATTTACGTTGGAGTGACCTCAGCCTTCAGTGCCGATTTGGATCAAAACTGTCAGAGCGGCGTGAAGGCGCAACGGGCTGCGGTCACGGAGCCGCCTCGCAGACGCTGATAATGCAGACGTCTAGCTCAGGCGCTGACCCAAAATTACGTCTCGGACAAAAAGATCATGATATCGCTGCAGTATTAGGTTTAGATTAAACCTGCGCTGAGGTTTGAGGTGAGGTTAAGATCCTGGACGTTTGACCAGAACAACTAGATCCAGGTTCAAGCCCATAGCTGCCACTGTTTGGCTCGTGAGCAAGGCCTTTAATGTCGCTCTGGATGTGGCTGAACTCTTATTGGTCTGAGGATTTATCTAAGAACTGTGAGATTTCCCATACAAGTATCTCTGGGTGGAAAGAGATCAGACTTTTTCAGGCTTAAGAGTAATGGGGATAGTTTGTCACAGAACTTCGTATTATTACAGCTTTATTCCACCAAGTTCCCTTTTTGGTATCATAGTTGTATCGTTCTTGATTTTATGTAATACTAGTCAGTCTTGTCCAATTATTAGATGGCAGAGAGCACCACCGACCAACAAACCAGCGTTCGTTAATGACCAAGGACGTTCCCGACAAGGTTTCTTTTCCCCCAATACTTTTCAACTTCCAATGATCTTGACTGTACTCGTACAGGTCTCATGTAAATTCAAGTCAGATTTATTTCTATAGCACTTTTTACAATGGAGCATCGTTGCAAGGCACCTTTACAATTTTAAATCATCTTCCCATATCTAGGGCCAATCCCAAACTGAGCAAGCCTAGGGCGACAGTGGCAAGGAAAATCCCTAAACGCTATAAGGAAGAAGCCTTGGGAGGACCAAGGCTAAAAAAGGGACCCGTCCTTGGGTGGCTTAGATGATAAATGTAAGAATGGAACTAATTTCTAGTCAAATAAGTCTGTAGTAATAGTTCACAGAACAGGAACTAAGTAAATATTAACAGATAAATGAAATATTGAGTAAAATAACGTGCAAAATGCTTTTGGATAATCCATATGGTTGTGTAGTAGGGGTGGACAATATGCATCATCTATGATAACTTTTGCAAAAAAGTGTGTTTTTAATGAAGCAGTCAAACCTGTTTTTGAGTGGATTGATACTTGGTTTGGTGAAAAAAAAACGTAAATATTTATTGCAGTTCTGGGCTGACAGTTATTAATTTCGGGACGTCCATTTATCGGGGTGGTTGATATCTGGGACGTGGTGTGCATGTGGTGAGGACTGAATGTCTTTTGAAAACACTGACAAGAAATCTGATCATTTGAAAACCAACACCGGTTGAAATAATATTTGACCGTGTAGCTCATTGGTCCGATGCCAGTCATTAACGGATTTATAATGACCAAACTCCATTTATACTTAGTATGTGTCCTTAAAAGGGAAAAAACAAGGCAACTCTCTGTCTTTTATCTATATGACTGATGTTAGGTGGTTACTAGTCTGGTTGCCTAATGGTTTGCCCTGTTAACAAATTTCTACACGAGTGTCTGTGACGTTGTGCCTGTTGAACATCATTGATATAACCGACTCCGCTAGTACTGTCCGGGCAGGTGTACAGACAGTAGGGGTGGTAGGGGGTGACGATTCCACCCCTCCCTCCACCAGCCAGACAGACTATACACGCATTAAGTTCCCAGGTCCCCCTGCATCTGCGAGGCGGACCTCGGCATCTCACCAAGGGGTGTGTGTGTGGAGTAATGCAGCGCCTGGCCCTGAATAGGGCAACCAAATCAGCGAAGACTCCCATACAAAGACCCCCCGCCAGGGCTGAGTGCATCGCTGCACGGATTTGGGGGGAGCCAACAATGGAGCAGATGAAATAAGGAGGAGAATGTGGAATTCATTTTTCTTCTCGCTCTCCTTTCTGCTCCCGCCTCCGTCTCGGTCCCTGCCGAGTCCGGCCCCGTCGGATGGATGGCTGAGCCTGAATGCTAAGGGTCAGGTGTTTAACCCTGGGCTTTTGCCGTTGCGGAAGAGCAAGCGCTCATCTTAATTGCGGCGCCTTGCTTTCCCAGAGTCCTCTGGTGCAACTTGTATAAGTGGTGGTTCATGTTCTTTAGGCTTGGATCATAACCGTTTGTGTTGAGTTGTCACCATGTTGTTAGCTTCATTACAATTTATGTCAGAAACTCGTGGATGATTCTGGTATAGAACGTTTTGGAACTGCTGTTAAATACTTAAGACTCCGGACGAGACTGTCTGGATATTTTCGCACAGCGCTCCAATCTGGGGTGAAACTACTTGTGTGATAAATAGAGTAATCGCACAACGTTTGGTTTGGTTTTGTATAAAGTTTTATATAATTAAAATAATCTTCTGAGGCCAGCATTACACACGAGCGGTTCTGCGGCACGACCAATCAGAACATGGTGGGGCGTGGTTATAGTAACTGAATACAACGTGAGCTTGCTGCTACAGTTGCATTTACCTGATTATTTGGCAGTTTTTTCATCATTTATCGGATAGCTGAGCTGCTTGCTTTCAGAACAAAGTTTTCCTGCTCTTATAACCACACCCCCTCTGTGTTCTGATTGGTCGTTTGGCAGAACCAACCGTGTGTAATACTGCCCTCAGAAGACATTTCAGTAAATAAAACTCCAACATGCTAATAACTCGATGCCTGACGTGAACAATGATTCCTAATTTGCAGTTTGTTTCATCCCGCTTAGGGATTTTTTCCATAGATATTAGAAGATAATCTAAAATTGTAGACTTGCTTTCAGACAATGCTCCATTGGAAAAGTGCTATAGAGATAAATCTGACTTGACTTATTGCTCAGACTAAAATGTTTTGAATTATTTTCTTATTTCTGTTATGTTTGCATTCAAGTTTTGGTTTTGACGCTCGATTTTTAAGTCTACTGAACTGCTCTGGAATTCAGATTCCCTCAATCCCTCCCCCGTCCCAGCCAGGCGTCGCTGCCGATTGGCAGGCTCTTCTCATCTGTCCTGCATTTCCTGCGTCACGACCTCTGCTATTTGAACCCATGTCTGAACTAGTTATAGAGAAGCCACTTGCTTATTGATGTCGTGTGTCGAGTCCAAGCCTTTATTCCCCAAGTGTTGTTTTTTTCACAATCTGCATTCGTTTCCACTCTCCAGTCTGACTGGAACCATTTCCAATCAGAAATATCAGTCTTTTTCCTTTGTCTGATGAAAAACAAACTGTTTGGTGCCTCCCTAATGAGGAATGTCTGTTACAAAAGCTGTAGCATTGAGGGAGACTTTTGGTAACTTTAGTAACTGATACAGGTTGACAAATCCAAGGAGTTTAATACATTGTGTGTGTGTGTGTATATATCAAGCCGTAACCTAACTTGAACATGCTTTAAAACACTTGCATTAAAGTACACTTGGGCAAAATCATTAACGTAAGCTTATTTTCTAATAACGTATGGAATATCTCATGTAATTTATTGAATATTGAAGGAGGAAAAACAAAATCGATTATTGTTACGACCCTGGCTTTTCCTCACTGTTTCCCAGCGATCACCACTCCAGAGTGCAGGAGAGTATCATACTGTGTATCTCTTGCCCAGGGGAAAATTCAAAATTCTGAGGAAGTCTTGCTGAATGTGTATTATCAAATTCCTATCGTAAAGTCGACTCTGATTGTCTTGGAAACTCTTTGGACAGGGAACTATAATACGTCTTGGGCCAGTTAACAATAACTAATATTAATTAACTTGCCAGCATGATTTTACCAGGGCAGCCACTCGGTACAAAACCGCAGTTTGTACCTGCTTTTAAAGTTCTGCATTCACTTTCCCAGTAAATACTTCCTAACAGGACCTTCATGTGTCATGTTGATATTTTTTCAGCTTCTTGAAGGGATCACCCCGCCTCCCACTTTGAGTGTTTTGTGGTTGTTGGGTGGTTATTACTGCGGTTTCCACAGCCTTTGTATTGGTTGCACGGTAAGAACACAGTGGGTTAAGCTGAGAACGGAGGTGATGCAACATGACTGGCGACTTTATGTAAGCACTTAAGTAGCGTAGTGTTAACCGCTAGTCCGGACTGTTTGTGCTCCTGGGGTTTCAGATTTGGACGGCGGTGTGGAGACAGCTGTTAAGATTTCCAAATGCGGATCGTTCGCTTTTAGGCGAGAGTTCCTCGGAAGGTCGCTGGGATGTTTGCTCCAGTGGAAACCCATAATTATTGTAAACTGTCACGAATTTCATAAATGCCAAGGCGTTCTGAAAATGTGCTTTTGGCCCATTTCTTTGTGTGAAGGCGCTTATTAAGGTTTACAAGCCCGACTATAAATAACGCGGCCGGCGCAGACTGCCTGCTGTCGCTTCATTTGTTTGCTGTTGCGTCTGCAGCGCAGAGCCATTTTGTGAGGCCGTTAAGCAGCGCCTGAGACCATAATGGCGATTAAGAAATGATTGTTGCGGCGGCCGGACCCTGATGTGCACTGGTCCTGGCGCATTTGGGATGCTCCACTGAACAACAATGGCGCGAGCAGCCCAGCGCTTGCTCCCTCCGGCGCTGGGCCTGCCCGCTATTGTGCTGACACAACGTCTGAAGTTATTATAATAATTATTCCTTTTATTGATTTAGTGTTTGCCTTGAGCTCAAATTAGAAGGCTGATGTTAAGGGAAAAGGTTTTTGTGTCAGTCAGGCAAATGTGAATGAAATTGCTGTGGTTTGTGGAATTATCAGAGCTTTGTTGGAAAACGGGCTATTTCTTTTTTTTTTTTAGACTGTACGTCACTATACAAACTAATTGTTGTTAAGATATTTAAATCTGCTTTTGCGTATTAAGCTGGTCTCCTGGTTATGAGCAGAGTTTGGCACCTTGAGTAACAATCTTCTGGGAAAGTCACGTAGTCATTATTCGCTGCCGTCAGTAAGCACTTATCCCCGTGCCCCGCCCCTGTGACTGAAAGTCAAATCCTGATGGAAAATTATAGTAATTTCAGAGCGTCAGGCACTTTCACCATTAGTCATGTTTGGATTTGTTTCGTTGGCCGCAATGGCATCGTCAGCTTTGAGGCTATACACCAGCCACTTTAATACTGGCACGCGGAGTTCTTTGTGGCACACATACAGAGTGGCTGGCAACGTTCCTTACAGTGGTGGGGTTCAGTGTGATTTAGATCATGAACAATTCGAATGTCTTCACATACAGAAACGCTGGTAAACGCACCAAAAGTGCTGACATGGCATCCCAAGGTGTTTTAACAACCAGACACTGCATGACCAATACTAACCAGAGTGGAAGGTCCTTCGAATTTTAGTTTAGCAAAACATTTGAATGGCTGACTACACGAAGGAGCTCAAGACAAACACAACGGACACGACACAAACAAGAGCTGTTGCAAAATTTGCAAAGTCAGGATTGGTCCATCTGTTCAACCACTGACACAGAAAGTAACAGCTGCAGTAACAGCAATTTCGGCTCCAGAAATGGTGTCAAATGAAACGACTAAATCATTTGAAAGTCGTCACATTTTACCTGCCCAGCATTAGAAATCTCACAATGATCAATTATATGTTCCATAAGACATTCCTTTTATTTCTGATGTGTAAACCTTACAAAACCATGGACATCTTAATTAAGTTAATTCTTATACAGAACATTTAAGCCTCCAAAGGAGGTTGGGTCCCCCCCCAGTGTTTTTCCCCCCTTTATCATCGTCACCCTTGGTTTGCTCAATTTGGGATTGACATTGGATATCTAAATAAAGATAATCTAAAATTATAAAGCTGCTTTGAGACGATGCTCCATTGTACACAGCGCTATAGAAATATGACTTGTTGGAGTTACAGTAGCATCAGGAGCTTGAATATTTGACACACAGGCAGGATGGGTCACACTGTTGGACCAGTTTACGTAACGATTCGGTCAAACCAGGTGATATTTGGATTATATAAGGCCGAAGTGCTATGAAATGGTGTGGAAACTACAGAAGCGATACGTCTATCGTTTTAAGTAGAGCCGCAGGATGGGGCTCGGGGGGGGGGTCAGGATGCCTGGATGAGGGGGGATGTAAACATCGGAATTGTAGCTGCTACAAAGCTATCGGTGCCGATTTTGGAAATGAGGAACCTTCGGGAAACTTTTCTGTCTGTGTCGCAGGCAGTGGGGAAGCGGTATTTGGAAGGAAGTAAAAGTGTGACCGCTAAGATGTGGTTGTGGTTTGTGGTCTTGCCTTTGGTCGTTGTAATCAGAAGGCCACACAGCGATCACGGATCAGGACGGCACTGCGACAGGGCGGCCCCGCCTGCCCCCCTTGCTTGCCTCTACCATAAACAAGCCTCTCCACTTTCAGGTCAAAAGGGCCTCGGCTTTAATTTCCTCCAGCAGCAGAGCTCCTGCTCCCCCTCCTGCTTCGGGGCAGCTCGGTGGTTCCAAAGCTCCCGTCGGGTTGCTCCTGCTCTCTGGGCGTCCGCATTTAGCGCTGAACTCATGCTCACGGCGTTGGCTCGTTGGCTCTTCGCCTCGCTCCACATGAGTTGGCTGGTTTCAGTGTCACGTGACTCGTCTTCTGGCATCACGGCCGGTTAGAGTGTTTTACGCCGGACGCATTTAGATGCTCCGGTAGCACTGGGCTGTTTCTGAGCTGTGAAAACTGAGCAAACAGAATCCTTCTTTCCTCGGTGGTTTCCCATGAGCTGTTCCTGGGATTGTTCCTGTTAACCGAAGCCATGATTCAACCCCCTGAGTCACTGCTGAGAATCTGATTAACTGTTTATGCGGCTGACTGTTTAGATGGTTTGAATCCCTGAGCAGGTCGAGTTCATTGCTGGTCATGACATGAAGGCTGGTGGAGATACAAATCAGCCTCGCTGTTTTTATGCTTCATGCGTTCAGCTTTTTTTTTTGTGAATTCTCTAACTGGTTTTCATGCTGAGCTGAACTGGTAATGAACAGAGTAGCTCAAATCTTTTGGACATTCATTTTCAGAGCTGCTTAATCCAATTCAGGGTCAGGAGATGAGGAACACTGCATGAGCATGAGCCAAGAACCAACCCTAGACAGAGTGCCTTAGACACCAGTTGACCTAACGCATGTCTTTGGAAGAAACTCATGCAGACCTGAGGAGTCTGGGCCAGCAATGGAACTGGGGCTCTGGAGCTGTGAGGCGATTGCGTTAAGTGCTGCACCTCCGTGCCGCCAAACCAAACTGAAACTTAAAACCGAACTCGGGCATGAAAAAAAAAAAATAGAAACCGAAACCCAGTCCCAGTTTTTATTACAAACACACGAACAGCCTGAATACTCCCAAGCAGTGGCATTTCAAGTTTGTCACCTGCGACTTTGTTTAGTCTGCGCTCATTAACTGCGCCGATCTGGAAACGCAAGCCGCCTATGATTCATTTCCTGTTAGCCTACCAGGTCTCCATATAAATCCTGTGTGTGTGGGAGCCGAAGCGATTTCTCTTTAAATAGCGCCTGATTACAGAACAGAATAAGCTTTTGTGTGAGAAAGTGACCATTTTGAGCAACAGCGTTTGAGTCACAGGGCTCGTTATGCTATGAATGTAGGTTTGTGGTTCAAAACCCGAGAGTCCACACTTGCTTTCTTCACTACCTGTCGTCTGCGTTTCTCCTGCACTTCATTCAGCTCGGATTCTGCCGACTATACGCTCTGATTCTCCAGATGTGGCTCGTAAACTCGGGACGTTCCTCGTCTCTTCATAGTAAAGAATAAAATAAATGGATCACTTTTTCCACTCTGTTTCTAAACCTGTTTTAAACTTGTTTGTAATGTTGTCATTAATGCCAAGGTTGCAGAAGGTAATTCGGTGGAAAGATCATGCTGATCAAACTGGTTTCTGTACGCCACGTGTACTGCAGCAGAAACAGTGAGGCTGCAGATGGGTCGTTGTTTGAAATGGATGGGATATAGATTTAGACGTTACTGGACACCCCAGTGACTTGTAACTGGTTAGCAATGAAGATCCTGTCCAAGGACAAGGAGCTAAGAGAAAGGCAATATATCATGCACTACGTCTGGGTCATGGCGGGATCCAAGGAAACAAGAAACAGCGGGAACAGGAGGACCAGAGATCAGTAAAGTCGCCACAGCATGCCAAATGGCAAAAGACGATAAACAACAAAATTCGAGATCAAATCAGAAGTCCAAAGGAAAGGGAGAACAGACAGTCACATTCACACTAAAGTTATTTACTCTCAGGCAGTGAAGCACCAACCTGCCAAGGATGTAAAGTCACCTTTAAACAGCCAAGCATATCCCTTATTCAGAACCCAGGGACAAAGGTGCTGTTCGCAAGCAAGCCTAAGATACTCATTTAATCACACAGTAGCTGTAGAGATTTTAAAATTATTATAAGTGATAGGAATAAGACATCCATTATAAACCAATAAATTCTAATATAACTTAACTAACAAAGAGCTGAGCAGGTGTTATTCTTGCATCACCCTACATGAATATTCATTAACTGTGAAGACCCTTTTTAGCTTTATTGCTCCCCAGAACCAATTGGAAATCCTAAATGGCTTCATATTGCTTACATGCTGCACTGTGCAATCCTTTATAGTGTACGCTAGTGCAGTTACTCTCAGACTCGGTTTTTTACAATAAACTTCTCTGGCATAAGACAGAATTAAGGTCATAGTAAGTAAAGAATAATGAATATATATGCTACAGACTGTTACCAGAACCAGTTATTTTGAGTACAAACCCTTTCTCCTCAATTTACAAGCATTCACCAAGACATTGACCATTGTGGACTGGCGATGAACAAAATAAAAAAAAGAAAAGGCACCCCAATACCAAACTTTAATAATTAAATAATAAAATTCTTGAGCTTCTTTTCTCGGGCATATACTGTTTCAGTCTTCACACAAGTGTTTGGTAGCCATTTCGCCGCACTGGCAGGTCCCGTGAGGGGGGAAAAAAAGCCACCATATCTGTGGAAACGAGCCCAAAAGAAGCAAATTCTCTTGAATACGTGGACCTGGCAACCATGCACAGGCTGAGAAAACAGTTTGAAATCTGAGTGCTGGGATACATGTGCTGAGAAATCTGATTACTGAGGTAAAATCCAGCTCTATCGGGTTTCGTATTCCAGGTTCCAGCCCTCAATCCGATCTGGGAAATCGGTGTATACAAGGCAACCTAAATAATCAGATTGCAGAAATCTGGTTATGATCGGATTGTTAAACCTGATCGGCTTAGACCAGACTAATCAGGTTTCCTAAACGGGCATTTGGTTCTGCAGACTAATAATTCTGTGCTGGCCTATATTAAAAATCAAATACAGATACAATTCGTCCCCATGTGGCATCGTCATATTGTGATATTGCCTTAACTGATCAAAAGTAACCTAAAATATAAACTGTGACGAACCTATGAAAGTATGTGCACGTCGTAACACCTCTGTTTTCCTCTGACAGACCAATGATGCGCTGCACCACCAGCACCAGGTGGGCCCGAACAGCCTGCTGCCGCTGCTCAATGCCACCACTGAGCCGCAGGACCAGAAACCCATCATGCCCATCCCGCTGGACCAGAAGCCCCCAGTGATTGGCGCCGACCTCCTCAAGGACAACGGGACGGGCGGCGGGGGTCACGGCGGTGGAGGCGGCATCGGGGGGCCGATGCCCATAGTGAAGAAGGAACCCAAAAGCAAGACGCCTTTCATTTGCGGCTACTGCAACAAGGCCTTCCGAGACAGTTACCACCTGCGGCGGCACGAGTCGTGCCACACGGGCGTCAAGATGGTGTCGCGCCCCAAGAAGCCGGCCCCCGTGACGGCGCCCACCATGGTGCCTCTGCTCTCCAGCATGACCCGGGAGAACAACGCCAACCCCTCGTACATCCTCACGACGGCCAGCCCGGGCGGCATGGTGCAAGGTCCGACGGGTACTGTGTGCCAACAGAGTGTACCCAAAAAGCCGCCCAAGCCGGTCAAGAAGAACCACGGGTGCGATATGTGCGGCAAGGCCTTCCGCGACGTCTACCACCTGAACAGGCACAAGCTCTCGCACTCGGACGAGAAGCCGTTCGAGTGTCCGATCTGCCAGCAGCGCTTCAAGAGGAAGGACCGCATGACGTACCATGTCCGCTCGCATGACGGAGGCGTTCACAAGCCCTACATTTGCTCCGTGTGCGGCAAGGGCTTCTCCAGGTACGACCTTTGTAGTCTCGCGCTAGGGATCTGGCACCCCTATCGGAAACTAGGGGTGTTTGATATCGACGAAATGATGATTGATATTTAGATGATTTTTGAAAAACTATCCAAAAGTTGTTTGAACCTGTCTCTCAACCGCCTGAATTGCACAGGCCAGCAGGGAAGTAGGAGAAAGAACAATCATGCTCTGGCACAGTACAACTACCGTCCTTATATGGCCCGGATTAACCCCGATGCCAAAGTGTTAAGCCAGTTCTGTGAAATGTGATGCTTTTCTCCAGTTACAAACTTAATGGATTTTTGTTAATAAACAGTAACCCCTTCTTGAATGTCATGATCCAGCCAGATCCTCTCCCACAGTCTCTCCGAAGTGTAAGCGGCGCAGTGTGGGACGTTTTCATGATCCGTTTGTTTTTCCAATGAACTGCCAGAGAATATGTGGAGCTGTTATGATTGTTAGGCCGTATCTCGGTGCTCTTTGATCTACCAACAGATCCAAACAGGATAATCGACTAAACAAGTCAGAACCTCTCACTGAAGCTAGAACATGACTCGACTTTGGTTTATAGGCCACTTTCAGTGTGTGTTTTACAGGTCTGCGTTGCCCAATCCTGCAGAACGTGGCGATGACGGTGGTGTTTAATAGCCGGTTGTGAAACCTGTGTACAAAAGCCGTCGCCGGCTCCGCCATCTGCTCCTCGGCATGACGTTAACATTGTCTAGCTCCCGCTGGTTTATCTCGGCTGCCGGCTGATTTATAACCGCGGTGAATGGTTGTGACTGGCCGCCTTTGTGCGGCCCCAGCACGCGGCGGGTCCCAGCTTCGCGGAGCAGAGCGGGGGGAGGAGGCGACCCGGGTCTCTCTGCTTTCATTCCCATGAATCAGTTAAAGAGACGGGAGGGATTTCCTCATGCTCCCCGGTAGCGAGATCAGATCGTGGCGTCTTTAAGAGCGACGCTGCATCACTGCGTCTATTTCCAGGCAGAGTGCGTCACAGCGACCCTCCTCCCCTCTTGTTCCAGCTCACGGCACTGCGTGACTGAAATCAGAGGATTAATTTCAGGCCGAGCAATGCCAATAGAAAGGGAGCCATTTTTAGCACGCCAACTGTTCCGAGGCGCTCGTACGGCGTTGGGGCCGGAACGCCGAGCCGGGCGAGAATCAGGGAGCAGCAGGATGATGAGGGGTTTATTTATTTAACACCAGAGCTCAAAACGAGACATCCAGCTAGAACGGGCTCGTTTTTAGCAGGACACCACCACGTGTTGAGAGAAGTGGCGCGATAGGTCAGCTATTCCAGTTCAGCGCACCCTTGAGAAGATCCTACTCGACTCCCGTCCTCAGCCGAACGGCAGCCACAGAGCAAATAACCCAATCAGTTTCCAAAAGCAGCGCTCACAAAGCACTTTTTTTCTGGGGAAAGCATTCATGACTTAATCCTTCCTTCCCTTTGTTTCTTCCTCAGGCCTGATCATCTCAGCTGCCATGTCAAACATGTGCATTCCTCAGAGAGACCGTTCAAATGCCAAGTAACGGTATGAAGCTAAGCTTTATCTACATGACATGCACATGGGGAGCAGAATGTGAGCCTTATCGAGTTCACCATTCAAGTTTCTTGCAATGTTTTTATTTCTGAAGTGCAAATATTGTGGACCGTCTGAACTCGAACACTTCTTTATTCAACCAGTTTTGACATTAAACAGTTTTTAATGTCCAGTTTTGCCCCCAAATTCAAACAAATCAGACTCTGAACATCGGTAAAACCGAGAATTGTTCCTGGTTAATTTGAACAATTGAAGTTCGAATTCTGAGGTTCCACTGTAATGCAAAATGATGCACATTTTCTTGAACAAGTTGAACAAAAAAATCCAGCAATTAAAAGAAATGACTAGAAACTTGTGATTAAACCTGCAAATAAAATGCTCTATTGTAGCATAAGCCTATTTGAATAATTGAAGTTAACCATTCAAAAGGGTGTACTTTTCCCGTATAAACATAAAGAAACTTTAATGCGCTGCAGGGAAATAAATAAGGAGCACAATGCATGTTTGCCCTCTGGTGTTCAAAAAATGCAATTGCATTCAATGGCATAATAAACAGTTGATGCACACTGTGCCTCTTTTTAAGCAGCTCGGTTTGATCTAATATGCCTCCTGACTCTCGCAGGCCTGCACTTCGGCCTTCGCCACCAAAGACAGACTGCGCTCACACATGATCCGGCACGAGGGCAAGGTCACGTGCAACATCTGTGGCAAGATGCTGAGCGCCGCCTACATCACCAGCCACTTAAAAACTCATGGCCAGACCAACTTCAACAGCAACAACAACTGCAACAAAGGTACGGGCCGTCTAACCCAGCACAGGGGTCTGTAGCTCGGCGAGGGGGAGGCTGATCAGGACCGGCTTCATCGCGTGGCTAATGATGAGCAATATGACGATACGCCATCGAAATAATGAAATAACATGATGCACTGTGGTGAATAGTTAGTAGCTCACTATTTACCACTACAACTTTTGGTAGACATTGGTGGCCCTGAATCAGCGTTCTGGTTTTGGTACTAAAACGTCGTCGTACATTTTATTTCCCAGATGCGCAGTTTGTACCAACAGAAATGTCTTGAACATGGATTCGGGTTACAGTAATTTTAATATTTATTTTACTGAATATTTAGAAACGAAGGAGCAAGTCAGTCCAATCTAGTTTGACCTGTATCCCAATTGTCTTACAACTTTGTGGAACCCTAAAGACTTTACAGGTTGAATATGACTGTGTTGCTATTTTGATGGCCTCCTTGGACAAAAAATTAGTCACGTCTATCAGTGGCACCACTTTAGATTTTGACCAGACTCTTGTTCAGAAGAGCAGAATATAGGTTGGTTTGGTGGAAGCTTACAGCTGGGACGGGATGCGGTCCAAACAGTTCTGTCCCAATTGGTGGACTTGAGATTTGAACCCTCAGCCTTTTGGTTACACCACTAATACTGTAGAGGGATACCATTCTGATATTTGAAAGGGCAGTAGGACACCAGTCAAAGGGCGTCACCAAATTAGGGATGCGCTAACCAGCCAAAAGTGACCGAACCCTAAACCTACAGGAAACTTGTGGGTTTTTGTTTTAGGAACAGCGGAAAAAACAGAACTGAACAGTAATAGTGACTGATACTGACTGGCAGAACCTCTCAAGACTGGTGGATCCTTGTGCTTATTGATAAAGTATTAGTGACGAAATGGTACACGACTCCTTTTCAGTCCAAGGTGCTTGCTGGCACTACATGCTACGCACGAAAGAGAAATTTTTCTTGGCGCTCTGCGAGCTTGCTTAAACTTGTACCAGTTGAGACTTGTATGTCCTTTGGAGCCAAAATGTAGGAACATGTCAGTCACAAACTTTTTGTTTCATTTTTACATATATTCTTAGTGCAAATGAGTCTCTGTGGGTCCTAAGAAAGTGGAAACCGGTGAGAACATTCATAGTGCTTAAGTATTTATAATGTTCTTCTTTTTGTCTGCGTATTCAGGGTACCTACTAGGTAAATCTCACGTTAATAAATGTATTATAACAGCGTACACGAGAGGCTGCATGTATATCGATTCATAATACATAATGCCTTATACAGTGTGGATTTTCCCTCAAAAGTGGAATTCCCAGAGCGAAATCCGCCTCACCGTTGCATATTCTTGTCATGTCGCCCGTCTCCAAACAAGCCACATTAGATCAGTCCTAATATTCACCTCATACTAACATATCGTGCTTCGACTGACCAAGACTGGTACTGTCACAGTACATCTGTCTCTAGTTCTGTATCCTTACGTAATGAAGCAAAGTTTTACCCTGGAATGGAATGCCACGGTCGCGTCTAGATTCAGCCGGACAGCAGCTCTGTGATTGCCTCGCACTTAACCTGGTTAGGGCTTAAATTGGGCGACGTGGCAGCTGTGTGGCCATGTGTACGCCAAGACCTGACCCGACCTCATTAGTAACCTTCTGTGAGGCCAGCGTGCAAATTAGTGCTCCGCATCTTCAGGAGGAACGCGTGCAGCATGTGGATTTGTTTGTACGCTTTAGAATCGTCCTGCCCGACGTTTTGTGGATTTTTTAGTGGAGGGTTTAGGCAACAGCTAGGCAGCAAGGTGACCGGAGAATGGACAGGTTATGGAATGGTGGGTTTGGTTGTAGACTAGGGATGCCGGGGAATCACGCATCAGGTGGAGTACAATCGAGGTTTCTAATAATTGGCGGGTCTCAGCCATTTGAGCCTGGCAGAGCCTCTGGCTGCTCGTTTGGATTCCTGCAGTCACACACCAATAGTGTTTGAAATCTTCTTTTGTATCATCGGTGTAACCCGCTCTTCCTCCCTCTTTCTCTCTGATCATGTATGAACACTGCCTAATTTTAAATGCTGTGCTTGTATTGCCTGTCATTAATGTATACGTTTCTTCTGGTGTCTGATTTGTCGTCATGCTCATCTTGTATGATACCGACTCGGTCTAGGATGGTGGCTCAAAATGCTCTAATCCCTTCTGTGTTGTTATTCTCAGCTCCGTGATCCCACAGATTAATACTCTAACCGTTAAGAGTGGCAAGGTGATGTAACTGATTATAGGCCTGCTATAAACGTGGCCGAGGATTAACATGCCTCGGGTGGGGCTCAGGTTGGGCTATACCGCTTCAGGGGCTCAGTAGGGCTGCACTTGCACAGCAATCCGATCTTTTTAATGTGACCTATATGAGGTATGTTACTTCGCCATCCTGCCACGGAAGACCCTCGTCACTCTAAGTCGACTTGGAATGACATAAGTCTCTGGCTGTTCAAAGTCACATTGCTGTGCATCGGACCACGCTGCCCCAAAAATAACACATCTGTGTCATGTGATGGGGAAAAAAAACAGATTTGGGTCACACTTACCTACTGTGTGAATGCAGCCTAAGATATGGCAGGGCTTAGGACATCACACGTCACAAACACACACCAGAGTAAACAGTAAGATCAGGACAATTTAATCCTGTCAAGTCAAGGCAGGTTTATTTACATAGTGCGTTTTACAGTGGAGCATTGTGTCAAAGCAACTTTACAATTTTAGATCCCCTAATATCTACGTAGAATCCCAAATTGAGCAAGCCTAGGGCGACAGTGGCAAGGAAAATCCCTAAGTGTTTTGAAGAAGAGACCTTGGGAGGACCAAGACTCAAAAAGGTACCCGACCTGTTAGGATCTGAGCTTTGTAAACAACAGCAATGCATTATAGTCGGGTCTCGTAGCTTATGGGACATTCTGCAGTACCCAGTAGAGCGTCACACCCTTAGCTGACCTTCATATCACCTGTATATTATGGTACATTGAGCTGCTTAAACCCTCCAGCCTGAGGCCCGAGCCTGGCTGAGCGTGTGATGTCATTGTGGTGGAGTGCGACGTCGTCGTGACTCGCACCCACGGCTGTAGGTAACGCTCTGTGTCTGTATTTCTGAATAGGGGACTGGCAGTGGAACTCCTCAGGGATGCACAAAGGTAACCATGGAGATTGATGTAAATAACTGTTTTATTTCTATAGCGTCTTTCTGGTCACCAGGTGGGTTTTTATGACCAATAAAAAAAATGTCCCGGCGAGAAAAAAGGCTAGCACTGGGTAAATAGTTTTGAGAAGGGAGAGCGGGAACTGGAGGATGCCTCGAGTGGCCCATCACCGAGTGCGCTTACATGCGATCAGATCAACGAGTTTACATGCACTTGGGTTATCAGATCATGTTAAAGCTCCGGGTTTCCATGACTCTGATAATAATCGGATTTCAACGTGGCACCCAGCCAATAATCTCTTTTTTTGAGGTAAATGTCAAACTTTAATGTTAAATAATGAAATTATTAACTTCCTTGAGCAGATTCTGATTTTGGAGTCTCCACAAAAGTGTTTGGTAGCCGTTTCGTCGGTGCTGCATTTAATTCAAGGGTTGCCAGATCCCACAAGATAACTGAGGAACAGGGTCTATGGAAACGAAGGGAGGTTTCTTAGAATGAGGACCTGGCAGCCGTGGTAGATTCCACATGAGCAGATGAGAAAATCTACTGAAAGATCAATTTATTTTTTGTATCTATACCAAGGTGAAAAAACACGCCAAATGTTGAGTCAGAACCTCGAATTGATCAAATTCAAACGAAACCCAACCCAATTACAAGTACAAAAATGCAGCCTTTTTATTTTTTTATTTGATTTCTTTATTTGATTTTAGTTCCTTATCTTTCTTCATTTGTCTTTCTTATTTATTTTCTTACCAGACTTCAGTCTTCTAACTTTCGTTTTCTTGTCACTTTTCCATGCTCTGCCATTTTTCCTTCGCCTGCTCTCTTCTTTCCTTTTTCTTTCACACACTTGTCATTTTTTTTTCCTTACGCCAAAACATTGATCTTCTGATTATAGCTCCAGATGATCTGTTTCAATTTGTCCGTTTTCTTCTCTTACTTTCTCTTACAGTCATTTTTCCTTTTATACAGTGCTGTGCAAAAGTCTTGAGCCTCCGTTAGATTTCTACCAAATATTTCAAACTTGGATTCACCACTCCATAGTCCTCTTTTCCATTGATCTTCATTAGAATCTGTGAGCTTTAGCATATTTTAGCTGCTCCAATTCTGAAAAAAGTGGTCTCTTGGCTGCTACTCTTCCAAAAAACCATTCCTGATCAAACATCTTCAGCTGTAGCCTATAAGCTGTTTTTTTTAAATACCCATTTTTTAAATACTGCATTCAAATTTCCTATTTGTTTATTCTAATAAAGACATAATTATATCGTCATTATACCAGTGCTAAAATAATGGCATATCTAGTCTAAAGGTTGGCCTAAGACTTTTGCACAGTATTGTGTCCACGTGTATATAAGCATTTTATTAGTCCGCCTCATTTTTCTTTTCCTTATATTTCTTCTTTCATAATTCCTTACTATTGTCACTTTATTTTATTCCCTAAATTTCTGCACCTTTTCTGCTCCTCCCCTTTCTCTTGACATTTTTATAACCTCATGTGAAGCCTTTCAATAAGTCCATAGATGACGTGTCTATATGATCAGGGCTCTCTCAACACGTCCCGTCTGTTGTTTGCTTCATTTCAGACAACACTGATGTGTGCCACTCTGCTTCGGCGACGCCCGTCACGGTCTCTGCGCCCGCCACCACTCAGATGAGCCGCGTGAACGCCGGCACGGCCGTGACCATCGGCGCCCAGATGAACTTCGGGACCAACACGGTCAACATCACGTCTGCGCCCGTCAGCCTCCAGCACCCGGTGACCATCACGGGCCCCGTCAACATCGCCTCGGTGAACATCCCGGCCACGGCCTCGCCCATGAACATCGCCCACCCGGTGGCCATCACCACGCCCATGCCCATGAACATCGGAGCGCCGATTAACATTGCCATGCGGCCCATGGAGAGCATGTCGTTCCTCTCGCAGGTCCTGCCCTCCCCGCCGCCCTGGTGAACCCGCCGCCCCCGATTCTGACCTGATTCTTCGAACCAGCTGACTCCGCCCCCCTTTCCCCCCAAAAAACGAGTGTTTACTCTTGCGGTGTGGATCGCAAGCGAAGCTGCATCACTGATGGACTTGTTTTTTACACTAGAGAGGATTTTTTTGAAGGATTTCTTACGTAGGTTCATTGGTTTATGGTTCGACCCGAGCTTTTAGCGACATGAGCACGCAGACCTCGCCGAGCTTCTTCGAATGGACGAATGCAATAAGTGCTGGTTTTGTTTTTATTTTATTTTCATTTCCCTGGACTTTGGGAGTTCTTTTATGTTGTTTAGCTGTAGCCTGCTAATCAGTATTTAAAGTTTTGTTTAGGAAATGAGTTGAAAAGGGACACGGACGATCACAGGGACGGCTTTTTTTTAAGGGTTTTATGATCTGATTTTACCGGAACTGGTGGGCCATTATGAGATGGCGTTTCTGATTATGATTTGAGGTACAGTAACTGTATCCTTTACAGTGAATGCTGGCTTGTTTTAACCCTGTTTTTTTTCCGAGGCTGTGGTTCACGACTGTTGTTTTAATTCGGGTGGCTGGGGTGTGCTTTGTTTACTCATGTCCGCATTTTTCCCCTCCCAGGAACACAACGAGGAATGATTCTTGCACTGAACGCTTGCTCCTTGTCTACAAGAACAGTATTATCAAAGATTAGAACAAGCTTGATGGAACAGGGCTTCAGGTTTTTTTGATTGGACTGGCCTCAGAGGAACTCGTAGGTAGTTTTTTTTTTAGTTTTTTTTTATACTCATTTCGACTATTATTGCAATCTTTAGTTGCGAGGGCCCTGTTAGGATGAACTTTCTACTCAGGAATCCCAGTAAACTACTCGTTGTTTTATCTTAAAATAATAAGAGCCAGCGTTAGAGCTGGATCCTGAAAGGTTTAGTGTTATTTTTGTAAATATTTCTTCTCTCCATGCACTAGGGATGCACCGATAGGATACCGAGTCGTATCGATTGTTTCCAAATATCGGTACTGAAAAGGAAGCAAATGACATCGGTGCATCCCTACCATGTACCCTTTCCCCCAGACAGGGGGACACCTTGAAGGACTGACCTCACCGTCCATTGTTTATGGAATGCTTCCACGTTTTCGTCCTTAATTTCACCCTTACAGGCCAATACTGGTTCAAACACGCCCTCGTTGACTTTCTGGGCCCGCTTGCAGCACAACTGGAGGGGTTTGTAGCTTGTCCAACCCTCACCAGGCCGATGGAAACCGAAACCTGAACAAAATAGGGTAACTGAATAACTGGTCGTGATGCATTCTCTGAAAATGGGTGCTTCCCAAAGCCCAGCTATTCTCATACCTCACTTTGAACTCTATTTTGAGTTATTTTATAGCTATAATTCCAGCTAGCTGCTGGAAAATAAGGGTTATGGACTGAGGTTCAAACCCTGGGTGAGGCTTGTATGAAGGTAGCGTGGTACGTTTATGGGACTCATGGTGCATCTCTACCAGGACCGAGTGAATTTCAGGTTCTGCTGCGGACCCTAACCAGTGAAATCTCATCATATTAAACTTTGCCACTTGATTTGGAAAGGAATTGACTGTAAATTTATTCCAAGACTGTCAAACCATCAGTTTACTGTATCGACCCTTGAGACCCTATCAACAAGGACGTGTTTGAGACTGGATCGGAACCCGGGGCTTCCGCGGGGGGCGTTTCTCCTCCCCGTCAGTCCCGTGCCCAAAGTCTGAGGCCTGTAGTCGGCCCAGTTGTAGCCTGCGTTTGAATTCAGGGTCTGAAGCCCTGCTAATGTGAGTCTAGGTACACTGTGTTGACCACTATCGGTGCACAGCTTTGTGGGGTTTTTTTGCTTTATTTTAATTCTGATTTAACGATTGTGCAAACTGACACGGACTGGGTGAGGGAGTGAATGAGTGGTGTAGTGAAAACACTAATTTTTTTCACCTTTTACTTTTGGATTGCTGTTTGGCAACGAGCGCAGAAGTGGACTGAAAAATGTAGAACACTATTTTCCTGAAAGAAAACGTTTCTAATGTAATTCAGATCGACCTGCTGCCCGGTGACTCGTCGTGGGCCCCACTACTCTACTTCTACACAACTTGTTCGGGATATGCAGACTGACTGTTGCGGCCCAGCTGATCCTTTAAGAACCACTCGCACGAAATGGTTTTACTGAACAAATAATGTTTACATGTCTTCGATGGCGATTAGGTGACCGCAGATCCACTGTGCAGCCGCAGCTTGGTATGAACCAGGACTTGGCCATGTTCCAATAATGTTATGATATTCCGATATTACTGTGGCCGTTTAAGAAATCCAGGTTTAATCAATTCAAGCCTTGCACAAGGGCCCAACAAGGGCAGCTCAGTGATTTCAACCCTCCACAGTTTGGCAGATGAATTTGCTAAGGTACAATCCAGCTTAGTCCTTGCTCAAGGGCCCTACAGTGGACCCTGGACCTTCTGGTTACATAATTCCTAAAGTAAAACGCATCAGAAGGTTGTGGACCATTTTTAAAAAGGTATTTTTTGCATGTTGGACTTGCGCCTATCCCCGGAGAGCATGGGGCATAGGCATAAGAGTGCCTTGGATGAGACACCAGTCCTGGGGGTCGCTGCAGCACCGCTATGGGCTGATCCTGGCTATCCTTACCCCCGCAGCTCATCACGTCTGCATGGGACCCCCGCCCTGGCCAGGAATCATTACCAGAACTCAAACCAATGGTGTGCTAATGTATTCGTTTATATTAGTTTCAAAATGAACTGATAAACCTGCAGTAATATCGTGATATCACATCCTTAAGGACATATCTGAGATTGTCCTGCTCTTAGCATTAAAATCACAGCGTGTTGTTTTTATTTGCTACGTTTAGTTGCAGAGGCGTTTTCTAGAAAGTCCTGCCTGTATGTATTTTTATTTTTTATTTTAAGCAGAATGCCTTTTATTTGCCAAATTCACACCGGTGCAGAACTGACCTGAATTGACCCGTATGAACTGAGCTTCTAACACCATAGTTTTGTTTTTTGTTTTTTTTATTCACTCAGCGAGCTGAACGATTCGGGAAACCCCTGTGAAGGCAGTTGAATGTATATCTATGTACAAATGAGGTGTAGCTCCGAGGACGTGCTAGTTACAGTACGAATAGACACGCGAACGATGATGGCGGCGCGAGATAACCTTTTATAAAAAAAAAAGTAAAAAAAAAAACCACAAACTTTTTGTATTAGAACATTAACAGCGGTAATTTTGTATATAAATGAAGATTAGGCTTTCTGAGTAGCAGAAAGGAAAACATTCCTACATTTTTTTTAAATGTACGTTTGTCAAAAAAAGAACTATGGAAACATGCGCAATGTTTTATGTGCCTTTTATTTGGGTTGTCTAAATAAAAGAAAACTGTAAAACATCATGCGTGTATTCATGAGTCCCTCATTAAAGTATGTTTAGTAAAAAAATTTAACTCATAAACTCATGGTAACAGCATAAACATCAAAAAAGAAAATGGCGATCGTCTCTGCAGTCACCACTACAGGTCATTCCAAGGAAACCCCCATGATTGTACAAAACTAGTACAGTTCATGTACTGGCAAGTTTTTCGGAAGGTGGTAGGAAACTAGGGGTGTGCAATGACAAAAAGTATATCTATATATTTTGGGGGACTTTTTCTGATAGCCATAATTAGATATTGTGTATTTCTTTGGTATAAAGTGTTAAAAATTTGTTTGAACCCATCAACCGCCTGAATGGGCATCCCATCATCTTCCCGATGTAACTGGTGACGGCATTTATCTCTCGCAATGTTTCCTCTCTTGTTTCATGCCACTTTTTTTTTTTTGCAAAGTAAGTGACATGCTCTGAGGTCAGCTCGTTCGTCGTTACAACAATTAAGAACTTATTGTAGACTATACATCATCACACACCCGCAGAGGAAACCCACAGAAATGTGAACATAAAGTTGGCGGGTTCAATTAATGGCAAGTTTTTGGAAGGAAAGATGAGTGAAGACATGAGGAACATGCTATACTAAAGCAGCCAGTCCAACTACTGGGAAGATCTTGGGAGGTCAACCAAACCACCCAAGAAACCTTTTGGGAATTGGTAAGAAACCCATGTTAACTTCCCTGGAATAACCAGCCGACCGAATGAAGCTCTAGTAGGAGAAACAAGATCATAAAGGACATAGTGAGACGTTTTTTGAAAGCAGGGTATGCTCTTGAGTAGCTAGTCCATATATAGAGTTTAAGTGAGGTCGAACCGAGCATCTGGAAGAAACTCGCACTAACTTCTTTATATATAAAATGGGAAGGACCTAGGTTTTCCAGTCCACGTATTTGGAAGTCCATCGAAAAACCTGGAGGAACCTAATATGAACCAAGGTGTAAGGGAACACATGGTTTGAGGAACATCTCTGCAGAGTAGCCTGTCCAACTCAAAGTTTTTCAGAGGTGAGACAGGCTGGGATCAAACCCTGAAGCTTTACAGCATTTAGCAAATGCCCTTATCCAGAGCAACTTACAATTGATACAGTCTTACAATCCAAGCAATTGTGGGTTAAGGGTCTTGCTCAAGGACCCAACAGTGGCAGCTTGGCAGAGATGGTATTTGAACCCTGGACCTTTTGGTCCATAGTCCAGTACCTTAACCAGCTGCAACAGCAACAACACTACCTGCTGCATCACCAAACCCACAATACATCCAGACTAAAAATCATATACGCACAGTATGAGCCAGATGATGCACTTCCATTGCTTGGTACCTACAGTATGTTAGCATTGTACATCCAGAGCAGGACTAAGGAAGGACTGATCCAATGCATTCCTAGTAAAAGGTAAGGGTAGAACTAGCGGGAAAATGAGTTTAAATGTGATTACAGAGACTCCAAGAGCTGATCTTTGATCTAAATAGCAGCAGATCATAGCAGCTGCTAATGTAGTCAAGCAGAGGGTGAAATCACAAGCCTGAAAGGTCAAGGACATAACCGGACCAAATCAATATCCGCCTCTCCCAGTGGCCACCGCCACGGACACAGGGAGTATTCCACCATGCCGCACTAGAAACCGAGGTTAAGGGTTAAAGCAGTGCCCGAAAATAGAGTCTATTCTTTAATCTTTTATTCATAGGGCCCCATCTGGTGCCTCCATCCTCCACCCTTCCCCCCTCTCCACTCGCTGGATTGGATGCGTTCAAGTTCAGCAGATTTTCCATGTTTCCATACATTATAAGTCACAGCAGAATCATTCACAACTATCGTCAAACATTGGCTGGGATTAGAGTAAGACTAAAAGCTTTTAAGATGTATGGAGTTGTGGCGTTAACATTTTTATTTATGTTATTTTTAATATCTAATTCAGTTCAAGTACAGACGCAGCTCCTGTGAAGTATGTGCCAGCTGCCTTCCTGAGATCCTAGGTTTGAATATATATATATATATATATATATATATATATATATATTAGTGATGCACGATATATCGGCGGCCGATATATTATTTGCCGATATACGGACTTTTTTCAGATATCGGCATCGGTCTGATATTAGAATTTTGACAGATATTATAACGGATTTATAATATATTTACATATGAATACTTCTTTGACTTTTCTTTTGGCTGTTACTCATTAATACTTGGAGCTTCTCAGTCATAAGGTTTCTTATACACTTAATTGTTCTTGTTGCTGCCTGTACCAATTAAAAAAAAAGGTTTCCTACCTTTTTAAAGGAAGGTTAAAAAATAAAATGGAATTTACCATGTTTCGTTTGAGTGAACTGCTCCATGTGTTTACAGTAATTGTCAGGTCTGATTTAACTGTTTTATTGTTTGTTATTATTTTATTTTGCAAAAATGATTTACTGTATTTGAAATGCAGAAAGGTTAAATTATCGGATTTTAACATCGGTATCAGCCACAATTATGTGCTAAAAATTGGTTATCGTATCGGCCCAAGAAATTCGATATCGGTGCATCCCTTCTATCTATATATATATATATATATATATATATATATATATATATAGGAAATCACATTGTAGAATTTTTTAAGAATTTAATTGTAAATCATGGTGGAAAATAAGTATTTAGTCACCCACAAACAAGCAAGATTTCTGGCTCTAACAGACCTGTAACAACTTCTTTAAGAAGCTCTTCTGTCCTCCACTCGTTACCTGTATTAATGGCACCTGTTTGGCCTCATTATCTGTATAAAAGACACCTGTCCACAGCCTCAAACAGTCAGACTCCAAACTCAACCATGGCCAACACCAAAGAGCTGTCAAAGGACACCAAGATGAAAATTGTAGACCTGCAGCAGGCTGGGAAGAGTGAACCTACAATAGGCAAGCAGGTTGGTGTGAATAAATCAACTGTGGGAGCAATTGTAAGAAAATTGAATGCATACAAGAACACTGATAATCTCCCTCGATCTGGGGCTCCACACAAGATCTCATCCTGTGGGGTCAAAATGATCATAAAAATGTGAGCAAAAATCCAAGAAATACACGGAGGGACCTGATGAACGACCTGCAGAGAGCTGGGACCAAAGTAAAAAGGCTACCATCAGTAACGCTTTACGCCGAGAGGGACTCAGATCCTGCAGTGCCAGGCATGTCTCCCTGCTTAAGCCAGTACATGTCCAGGCCCGTCTGAAGTTTGCCAGAGAGCATATGGATGATCCAGAAGAGGATTGGGAGAATATCATGTGGTCAGATGAAACCAAAGTAGAACTTTTTGGTAAAAACTCAACTCGCTGCGTTTGGAGGTAGAAGAATTCTGAGTTGCGCCATACCTACTGTGAAGCATGGGGGTGGAAACATGCTTCGGGGCTGTTTTTCTGCAAAGGGGACTGGACGACTGATACGTGTTAAAGGGGAGAATGAACGGGGCCATGTATCGTGAGATTTTAAGCCAAAACCTCCTTCCAGCAGTGAGAGCATTAAAAATGGAAAGTGGCTGGGTCTACCAGCATGACAACGGTCCCAAACACACCGGTCGGGCAACGAAGGAGTGATTCCGTAAATAGCATTTCAAGGTGCTGAAGTGGCCTAGCCAGTCTCCAGACCTCAGCCCCATAAAAATTTTGAGGAGGGAATTGAAAGTCTATGTTGCCCCAAAACATCACTGCTCTAGAGGAGATCTGCATGGAGGAATGGGCCAAAATACCAGCTACAGTGTGTGCCAACCTGGTGAAGACTTACAGGAAACGTTTGACCTATGTCATTGCCAACAAAGGTTATGTTACAAAGTATTTAGTTGAACCAAATTTATTGACCAAATACTTATGTTCCAACATAATTTACAATTAAATTCCTTAAAAATCCTACAATGTGATTTCCTGGATATTTTTTTTCTCATTTTGTCTCTCATAGTTGAAGTGTACCTATGATGAAAACTACAGACCTCTCATCTTTCTAAGTCGGATACACGAATGGATCTTTGTAGAAAACAAAGGAAAACAATTCACACTCGACACACCTCTGAGCTTTGTAACAATTGCTTGCCAACCAAAAAAACATCAGAGTGCTGACTGTCCTGGACTTCCCTCAACAGCCAACTGACCCAAACTCCACTGAGCATTTGCTCTCTGTAATATTGTGAAGTCATGCTGAGGTATCATGGATCATCAGATTATGAAACTCGTGGAGTCCGTGCCAGCTCTCGTATGTAGTGCAGTTACTATTTATCCCACTTTCGCCCCATTGTAAGACTTTAGGCTTTTATTCTGTATATAATTAGCATTAAGCATTTTTTCGGGATGAGACCATGACTAATTCTCTGTCTCTCTCTGCTCATGTAATCAGTGGATCTGTGGTACAGTCTCTCTCTCTCTCTCTCTCTCTCTCTCTCTCTCTCTCTCTCTCGGGGTGTGTGTGCGGTTTAATCTGTTGGCTGGAGCAGGTGGTTTGGTTGGCCCTCTTTTGTTTCAGGATCTTTACTCGGGTCGGGGATAAAGCCCGCGGGGTCACGTGATCTCCGAGCACAATACCGCACAATGCGGCCGCGCGCCATCTGCGCACCGGAATAACATGATCAAACAGCACGCGCAGCTGCGCACCGAGCGGGAGCGCGAGCGCCTTTATTTTAATCACAGCGCTTTTATTAGGAGCGAGGCTTCACTGCGCCTCTCCACGTGCGCCCGAGAACGAGTCACTTCTTCAGTAGATACATTTTTTAATACGTAATAAAAAAGCAACTGTATTATTAGTCACCATGGCAAAACGTTTCTCCTTTCTGGATTTATTTCCATTTATGTGTTCTCATTTTGAATAAAGTAAGCACAGCGTTGGTAGGTTTGTATGGAACTTTAGATCAGAATCGAATATACGTTATACTTTTAAAATGTAGCCTAGATTAAGAGCTTTGTTTATTGAGGGATACAGTGTGTAAACATTAGGCAAACATTAGGCCAAAGCAGGAATACACTCAATTAGACCGATCCTACCCTCATGTGTTTGGAATGGGATGAAAGAAAATAATGAGAACATACCAAACCTCACAGTTAGTAAACACAGCTTAGGATCAAACCGGAGTCACTGTTCAGCATCATCACTACCTGTGACTATCGCCCCCCCTCAAATCAATTTCATTTAAAATGCAGTTATTCTCAGTTGCAGGGTGGCACAGTGGCGCAGTGGCTGTCTTTTGTTCTGGGAGGTTTATTAATGAACAATGTACAAAACGCATTTCCGGAACTTTTTCTACAGTGCAACCTTTTTGCAGATAAGTTTATTTTCGAGCCCGATATTCCAACACACAAGTACACGTCTTTACCTGCCAAACTCCACTGATATTTAGGTTTGCAAAACAAAATAAAATGGACAAATTAACTTTAAGGTGAATTATTACAAGTGGCACGCATTTAAACAGTGCACGTTCTTGCAATTGGCTCTGCCTTGCAGGTGCTCCGAGAACTCAAAAAAAATATATTGCTTTGTTTTTTTAGGCTGTACATTAGGATTAGACTGTTTGTGTTGTCATATTCAGTCTTAACCTTCAGTATTTGCTCATTTCTCACCTTCATGTTACCTGCTCTCCCTGCCCTGTCAGCATCCTCATTCTCTCTATCTCCCTCTCTCTCTCTGAATGCCCCAAAATGAACTTTATATATTATCTTATTACATTATTATATATGATACATTACATATGATCAGAAAAGGATGTTTTGAATTGAATAACAGGAAACACTGACTCCTCTCTTGTACTGTGTCTGACTAGTATACATTTTCCTACTGCTCTCGTCTTACCTTTGTTTTTTAATGAGGCTGCCCAGAAGAGCTGGTGAATGTCACTGCCACCTTTCTTCTCGCTCATAATGACTCACTGTGAATGAAAGCTGAGTAACAAATAAGACTTATACTTTAATCAAACAAACACTCAATGCTATCCATAGTTAGCAAGTACACCTACAGGGGAGAAAATACAAATATGCAATGAATAAAAGCTACTATCGTGTACTACATGTTACACACGCAACGCTACAATGATCTACACTTAACAAACATATAAACTAAAGACATTAAAGTCAGCTGAATACTCCCGTGACCCCGTTTTTGTTTGTCACTGAATGAACGTGTGGCTAATTTTATTTCATTAGCACAGGTGACTCAGCTGTGATAACGATAGATGATGGCTTAGTTTAGCACTCACAAATGGGCCAAATTCACCCAAAAATGTTTGTTTCTATTTCATACAATTAGCAAAAAAATATACATTACTTTAATATTACATGTGATTACGGCCTTGCCAGGCAGAAGGATTAGTAAACTCTGTGGAAACTAGTGATGTGTCGGTCGCGACCGATCCGGCTCTAAGAGCCGGCTCTTTGAAGTGAACGACGGGAGCCGGTTCCTGATTGTGAGCCGATTTATATATTTTTTAATGTATTGAACATTCCGACACATTGCTGCTTATTGCACTTCTGATTAGATGTTAAACTACATTTCGTTGCATTGTACTTGTGTATATATATATATATATATATAAATGATGTTTCCCTGTATATAGTTGCAAATTTACAAATAATACACATAATCAGAGACCTGAGACCAGATTGGACCTGTAATTAAGATCGGTCTCCGGTTTTGTATTTTATAATTGATTTTACTGTGTTCCATTGTGAGTATATAAATAAAAAGCATATTAATAATAACAAACATCGGATAGTATGTGTTTTTACATTAGTAATTCATTTTACACATACTTTGGTAATAAATTAAGCTACAAAATATCTAAAGAGCCAATTGAGAGCCGAAAGAGCCGGCTTTTTTTAGTGAGCCGAGCCAAAAGAGCCGGCTCTCTGAATAGAGCCGGAATTCCATTTACTAGTGGAAACTGGAGAGCCTGCAGGTGGCGATATTGGACAAAGGAGACATTTTAAACTCGCTAGTAGGGATTAATTTTAACCCGGGCTTCTACACTATTAAGATTTTCGGATGCAATGCTTTTCCAAACGAAATAAATGTTCTGTATTTGGTAAAACATTTTGTAAAACTAAGCTAATATTATATTGGTACCGTTATATCGTCTGCTCTCTGTAAAGCTCCTCTGAACGCATCTCCCGCCCTTCTCGTGTTTTGTGGCTGACTTTGAGATATTTGTGGTATTGCCACGGCGCCTAGACATGTGACATTTTGCCTAATTATTGTTTATTGGGGTAAAAAAAAAGCTTACTTATCAAAAAAATACTTATTTAGATATCTGGAAAGCCGTTTCACACCACCTACTTCTTGTACTTCACTCGAAGTTACACTACCGTTAAGTTACTGTGCAGCGCATGCGCAGTGCATGGCATCAAGTCTCCTGCATCCTGAGTGAAACGCAACTAACAAATTGAGGTGGAAAATAAAACTGACGAATGTAACAGACAACATTTCATAGTAAAATAATGGTTATGACATGTATTTCTCTTTGATTAAGCAATCAAGTTCACTTGCTGTGGATGTTTTTTGCGTTGTTCGGCTTGTTTATATTCAAACCTACTAAACCGTTAACCATCACCTCAAGTAAAGTTATCCTAACATTGAGCCATTTTTAGGTCAATGTTCCCAATGCTTCACTCACTTAAAATCCAAATGAGCTTCTAGTACAATATGAATAGTAAAAGATAATTCATGAATCTTATATCTTTTAAATGATAAGTCATTGATGTGAGGTGGTATTTTTTGAGATGGTAAATAACCTGGACTGTGTTGTGTTGTTAATTGATCAGTGTGTATTTTTACACCTGTTTGTGTAATTGTTATAAATTAGTACAATGTTTTACATGGTGTTGTGGTGTGCCCAAGGATTTTGGATTTTCACTGCTCCACTCCAGTTCCAGATAAAATGTCAGGTAAAAGACCAGCATATGTTGTGTTTTGGACACCCGTATGCTGGACAACCAGCTTTACCAGCAAGATTGTTCAAGTTCACCAGATAAACCATCACCGGACCAGCACTAACCAGCATAAACCAACTTGGAACAACAAAAAATATGGAACAGACATGGTCTTGCTAATTGACCAGCATCCAAAACTTAATACACCGGGGTTTTTTTGGCAGGGTATGTATCGTAGGATGTAATGCTCTACATAAATACTGTGCATGAGTCATTCCGCTGTGCCATTTGCTTATTATAACTTTTAAAAATGAAAGTTCATTTGCTATATTTTTAAGCACTGAAAAGAACGTTAACGTTTTAAATTATATACCTTAAATTTGCAATTGCATCACTGTGCAGGACACTTTGCTTACTAATACAAAGATTTTACAGTTAATTATAACTATCTATATATATGTTGTCATGTGGATGGTAAATGGCACCCATTCGGTGAGTTTAAATACATTTTATTCTCGTATAGAAAATTTAACTTCTACCTAAGTGATATACCAAGTGTTCTACATTTACAGCAGCATTTAGCAGACGCCCTTATCCAGAGCGACTTACAATTGATACAATCTTACAATCGTGGGTTAAGGGAATTGCTCAAGGACTCAACAGTGGCAGAGGTGGGATTTGAACCCTGGACCTTTTGGTCCATTCTCCAGTATCTTAACCGCTAGGCTACCAAGCAAGTCCACACTACTCTGGTGGACTTCTACTGCCTTGTCACGTTCATAACAACGCTTATTACCTGCAGAAACTGTGTTCACATTTATTTCATTTGAAAGCATCAACCAGGCGTAATTTGACCAGGTGTGTCAGGAGGTACAAGATATGAAGTTACAGGATAACGTTACGATAGCTGCACTGTGCTCGGGTATCAACTAGATGGCTCTGCAGCTCTTCTCGTGAAGATGAGAGCGTTGCTGCATCCCCACCTCCTCCACCCTCATCCCTTCAGCCTCCAAACCTGCGCTTTGACACATACTCACACACTCGTACACGCACATTGGGATGTTCGTGAGGAACAGATCATCGTTTTGAAATCTCCTCACTGTGTCTGGAGCACCATTTTGATGAGGATCTACCAAACTCCCTCCAGCTTCTCCTGGTAAGCAGGATTACTTACAGTCATGCGTTAATAACGCCCGCTGGCATGTGCAGGACGCATCCGCACTCAATCTCTTAATGAGACCGCGACTACGTTTATGGAAAGCCACCGGTGGACCGAAGCTGGGAACCAAATCCTGAATAACTGCTCGCCTCCTACAGAAGTGCACTACGTAGCGTGGATGTTGCAGCCCAAGTAGTGCACTTGGTGTTCATCAGGGAGAGGGTTAGGATAGAACCATGCTCATGTTCCGCATCTTTGGGGGCAATGCCGTCGGTAATTGATACTGAATCCGGTCTTCGTGATATGTTTCATTTACTGAATGATTGTCTGGCTCAGAATGGAAAAGAGTAGGTTTTACCAAATGGTGATAAAGCGTAGCAGCCAAATCCAACACCGAGGATCAAGGTAACTGTTGCTGTTGTTTAGTTATATTTGTCTACTTTCAAGTAATTTACAATGTCAATCATTAATTGAAGTTATTTGCTACTACAGCTGTTGTCCTATTGTTTAAATAATAATTTTGCTAATATTAATAAGTCTGCTATGCAAGTAAATTTTCAAATTAATAATAGTGTTAATAGTGTAATAATAAATTGACCAGCGTTTGAGCCTGGTGTTACCCTCCGACCGGGTTGAACATCACACATATACAGCTGCCTGTGTCTGAACTGCTGGACGGTGGGATGTGGCCTGTGTGGAGTTTGCATGTCCTACCTGTGTCTGTGTGGGTTTACTCCAGGTACTCCGGTTTCCTCCCACATTCCAGAGAGATGTGTGTTGGCTTAATTGGCTTTCTAAAGTGCCCATTGTGTGTGAGTGTATGTGCCCTATGATGGACTGGTGCCCTGTCTGGGGTTGTTGCTTCATTGTGCACTGTGCCGCTGACCAGGCACCGACTTTCCTGTGATCCTGTTAAGCAGATAAACATATGAATGAATGAATGAATGAATGAACTACAAGAGGCCGACTGGGGCATCATTTCACGGCTGCAACAACATCTTCTACCCAGCACTGCGATAGACTGGCATCCTGCGCCAGGGCATTACACCTACACCCTGTGCTTTTCAGGGATAGACGTTGGACTAGGACCCTGACCAGAAAACATCATAGAAATCATAGTAATGATAATAATAACAGACAGCATGGTGGTGCAGTTGGTAGAGCTTTTACCTTAAAGCTCCTGAGAACACGGTTCAAGTACCAGCCTGACCGCTACCTGTGTGAGTTTCCTCCATGTACTCCTGGTTCTTTCCACACTCCAAAGGCCAACTGGTGTCTCAAAAAGTCTCCCTGTGTCAGTGAGTGAGTGAGTCGATGAACTGGCAAGCTGGCAGAGAGTTGACGCAGTTACTGTAAGAACTGGGTAAGTATTTCTGTTACTGGTGTTAAATAAAGTCAATGGGATTGGTGCATCTCTGCATTAGAGGTCATTGGTTCCCAGTGCTGAAGTGGTTCATATCCCACCTCTGGCAAGGCGAGGTTTATCTATCGGTCGTCTGTTGTTCCCCACTGGTCAATGCTAGTCTTGAGTCCATTTCCGTCTGTATGTCATATGGCTGGCTCCTCGCCGGCGATGTCCTGGGTCAAGGTTGCTGTCCATAATTCTTCAGCTAAAACCCATACTTTCATGTACACTTTTGTGCTGGAACTGGCTGCATGCCTTCATTGCAGTGGCACCACGTGATACATTGATTCATCTCAGGCTGTATCATGTTCAGTGGACTCATACTCATTAGTAAGCCGCTCACGTTCAGCCACAGGTGTCTCGGCAGGGGGTGGAGAGGCTGGAACGACGGCGAGAAACTGTGCGTCTGCAGCAAACCGGCTTCTCAAAAACACTCGCTGGAAACGTTTCCGATATGTCGGGCTCGCTGTGGGCGTCGAGATATATCTCAGGTGATGACGTTCTCGTTCTGCTGGATTCCGGGAATCCTAGCCTCATCCGTCATCCGTGCACCGTCTGCACACTCGGGTCACACAGTACAGCACAGATCCAGTTTCTCAGTGACCTATGAATCATTTAAAACACACCCTTCCATGTTCTTCCATGCCGGATGTCATATTTTATGTATAATTTCATTTTTTTTTCGAATTTGCATTCAGTCCTCAGCCGCTCTCTTATCAGTAGCCTCACACATGGCCCTTCCCACGCAAGATTCTTAATCGGTGGTGTCTCCTTTTCCGTGGCTGAGCAGAGGTGTTTAGAGGCTGCGTGGTTACCATGACATTTATTTGAGCTGGATTTAAAATAATTATTTATTTCTTCATATTTTTAGCCACTTAAACCGTTTCAGCCTGCATTAGGTACAGGCATGTGTATCGTGCGTAATAATTCAGCCGGACCAGACTAAAACGTAACAAATTCAGTTGAACAGCCAAATAGTTCCATTAAAACTACATTGATCTCCATGACCTTTGTTACCTGTGTTGTTATGGAATAATGTAGAGTAAGGGTATACTATTATATAATGATGGGTGATCCGATTCCAGTGCACAGCTGCCGATACCGATATAGATTCCAATACAGGAGTTTACTTTAATATTATGAATATTATTGTTGGTACTGTGTTTAAGGTTGCATTTTGCATTTCAGCGTTTCGAGACTCAAAATTAAAAAACTAAAAGTTTAATGTCTGAAAATGGCCTAAGAACACCAAACTTCTCTTAATTACTACTGATCATAAGCAGCATCTACTGATGAAATGATGAACCTGTGATCCAAAAGGAAAGGAATAATTTTTACGTTAAGCTTTTTCTTCCCTTTTAAAGCTATTACCGGTATAAGTAAAAAGCTTAATGTAAAGATGATTCCTTTCCTTTGGACCACATGTTCATCATTTCAGCAGTAGAGCTTACTTATGATCAGTAGTCACTGAGAGAAGTTTGGTGTTCTGCTTTAGTACTGTACATTACGCCATGTTGAGCTTTTTTGCTTTAGGTTTAAAAGGGAAGAAAAAAGCTTAACGTAAAATGATTACTTTTGAAGTTGAAATATAAAAAAACAAAGATATTCTTTATAACTAAACATTTGGCACCTTTTTCCACCATTTTGGAATGGAAACTTGGAATCAATGAGCAGAATCGGAATCGATACAATGCAAACGATACCCAACCCTACTGTCTACCAAATCTTGCTGGTAAAACTGGTAAACTAACTTAAGTCTGCCGGTAAAGCATTAACAACAGTTTAGTCTTATGGGTTGACTAGCAAGTTGATCATTAATGCATGCTGGTTAAGCTTTAAGCTCCAAACATTACCAAAACAGCTAAACTGCCAAAGTCACTTTCATTTGTGATGCATATTGAGTAGCAAAAGCTTGCTGGTAATCCTGATTGAATCCTGAAGTGTCCAAATCTGTGCTAGTCTTTGCTGTTTTTACCAGAGCAAGAAGAAATGTTTGTTTTAGACAACAGTGCTCTTTGGTTCCTTCTGCATTTGATTCTTAGTTATCTTGCTTCTTGGTCGAACGAAACAAGCAGTGGGAATGAGATTAGCTTTATTATGCATGCTGTGCTTCTCATTATAAGCTTTTAACATGAACACTAATTGGAGTGCTGCTAGCTCAAATAAAGGAGGCTTCTAAATGAAAAAATAGAAGCACTCAATATTTCTTCGTACCATCTTCCTTCGCCGTCTGAGGCCAGTGTGCTAACAGTCTGTGTTTTCCCTAGAATCTCTAGAAGCAGAGCTCACCACTTTGAGTAAATGACTATGAATTGAGAATTTGTTTAGTTTCATGTGTGCCTCGAAGTGCGTTATAGAAAGAATTTTTTTCAAATCAACTGGTGCCCAGTCTTTCATAGAGACTATATAAAGACTGTTCTCATTAAAGCTTTACTCTTTACTACAGTGAGATGCCTGTGTGATGATTTTACACTCACCAGGCTGCCAGACTACACAGTCTGTGCTCTGCTGGATCTCAGCACTCTCGTTCTTGGCCTCACTCTTATGTGATTTTGGCAGGGAGCCTAGTTTGTTTGGTTCTGGTATTAGTGACCAGAAGGATTGTGTTTGTGATAGTTTGTACTTAGCAGTACCGCTGTTTGAAACCCTTCTTCATTGATGCGTGTTATTCAAGCAATAGAACATGAGAGGGAGTGTGTTATCACAAGGAACGTCATGGCTGTGATTATCTATGGCACTCGCCTTCGGCTCGGAGATAGATAATCACAGCCATGATGTTACTCATGATAACAAACAACCTTGAGAGGTTTATTGCTTTTACACAATAGTTTTTTTTACAATATAATAAATAAAAGAAGCCCTGATTTTCATACTGAATATGCTTAATACTGACAATAGCTTTAAAAAATGTCCTCAACAAATGTGCTGTTTCTATGCAACGTTAACAATTCCCTACTCTGCTCTAACATAGTATGCTACAAAAGGTTTATATAACAGTATCAAGTAACAATAGTTTGAAATACAAAGTGAAAATCAGCAGATATTAAAGGAATAAAGGACTGGAACTAAAAATAAAATTTATTAAGACAATTCTATTAAACAATAGAAGTTACTTATTTATTAGGGTTACTGCATTATTTCTGTTATATTTTTGTGTGCATAAAGTCAAGTCAGCTTTATATCTATAGCGCTTTGTACAGTGGAGCATTGTTTTAGATTATCTTTATCTCTAATAATAAGGCCAATCCCATGTTAAGCAAGCTTAGGGCGACAGTGGCAAGGAAAAACTCCTTAAACGTTATAAAGAAGAAACCTTGGGAAGACCAAGACACAAAATGGCACCCGACCTCCTCCAACCTTGGACGACTTTGATGTTGTATGTAAGAATTAAACTAAGTTATCCAATGAATAGGTTTTATTGTAAGAGAAACTAAATTAGTGGTAACAGAGAGACCATATTTAAAGATATACTTGGGAATGCGTCTGGCTGTTTGGTGCTTCTCAAAATCAGATTGTATAATGTAGAATTATGTTTGTATGTATATAATATATATTATATAATATATAATCTGATTCAGTCCTGGCAGCCTGGCTAGTCTGCGTACTGTGCGTTAATAAAGCCAAGGATTACGTTCGAGGTGCTATATAGCTGCATTTATCTAAATCAGTATGTCCTAAATCCCCCATTTTAGCATGCCCATGAACAGAGGGTCCATAATCCTTAATGAATCAATTAGTGTGAGAGTCAGCACCGTGCATCAGATGGACATCTGGACTGGCAGACGGCGGGATTGCGGCAGTGAGAGACAGGCTCACGTTGCATTTGGTGAATGAGATACAGAGGAGGCAGGGCTGTAATGGAGGAAACCGAGGGAGGAAATGACACACCTGGGCCAAACTTTTACTCGTGTTGTGATCCTGACGTGGTAGAGTACTGTGCAAAAGTCTTAGGCCACCATTAGGTTTGTTGTTTTAGCAACTGTGTAATGACCATATATCATTATAGGAGATTTGTATGCAGTATTAAAAAACTGACAAAATCAGGAAAAACAGTTTATATAGGCTACAGTGTCAAGTATTTATGCCACTGTAGGGATCCCAAGTTGACCCTTTCATAGTCTGAAGAAGCTTGATCAGGAATTGTAATTTTGGAAGGATAGCAGCCAAGAAACCACTTTTCTGTTGACTTTTCATTGTCAACAAATCAAATTAAATCAACAAATCTAACAATGGCCTAAGACTTTTGAACAGTACTGTGTACGTATGCGGATCGGAATCCACACCATTATCCCCTAAAGACTGGACATCCATAGGACACTGGGTGCTCAGTGGTTAACCCCGGACCACTAGGTTCTGAGTTCAAACCTCAGCTCCAACAATGTGAAAGCAAACTTGTTAATCTTCTTCACATTATTTGTAGCACCGGATAAGGACGTCTGCTGAAAACACACACCACCATTGCGAACCTGTTAAACACTCACGTTGCTGTGTTTCATGTGTAGCCTTGCAGCTGAATGGAACTGCCCCTCTGCATGAGCATTATTGACTCCCTGAGCTTGTCCCTGTGACTGACGTCAGCCATGTGCAATATGTTATTCACAAGGGTGCGGCTGTCCTCCTCCAGGGCTAAGCAGGCTCACGGGTGGAGAGCTGGATGGATTCTAGAGGCTAAATAAAGCACACGTTATGCTGGGGTTAGGTGCAGATTAATATGGAGAGCTGATAATGACAGTGAGCGATGGCTCTCCCGGGAATCACTCATAGCTTTTCGGGTGATTGATTTAACTCTCTGTCTGTGTGTGTGGGTGTGTTTGAGTGTTAGAATGGTTATTCCTCTCTCTGTGCATATGGTAGCCTATTGTAAGCCTGGTCACATTTTCTTGATTAACCCTTATGTGAAATCGCTGTGAGCTAAGTAAATTAAGTATCCATCGGCGAAGGTGGCATACGTCACCAGATATAAGCTACCTACAAAGCAGCCTCGAGATCCCTTCCCAGGAGGTTTAACCCCATTCACACGACTCACATAAAGGCAGGGTGGGGCTCTCACTAATAGGTCACACCTTGGCTCCTGTTATCCTAACGACTCCTATATTGACAGGGTGGACTTTCAGGACTACCATCAAGTTGACAACCCCACTAGGGTTAAATACCTGGGACTCCCCATCAGTTTCTAGAACTGAAGAAACCTTTCGGATAAGAGGTGAAGCATCTTAACTTACAGAACTTACACAGATGTTAGGGAATAGCGTTGCCTTGAAGGGGTGCAGTTGGTCTGCAGCACTGTTTCGGTAGGTGGTACGTACCAAAGCAACATCCACATGAATGTGAGGACCCGAGGTCTCAGTGTTAAGGTTTTACTGTTAGTGTTGTTCACTTCACTCCAAGAATTGTTGTTTGGCACTCCAGCAGCTTGTTTGGAGAGATAAAATATGGTTGATAGGGTTTTTCTCAATATGCTACTACTGGCAAGCGACCAGGTCCATGTCGGGGTGAGTAAGCCACTCGAGGACTCGAGTCAGTGACCGTGGTTTGGACTGGATTCCAGCATTCGTCCTGCAGTGCTCGGTGACCTCATCGCAGTTTGAGCTTTTACATTACACTGCTAAATTTAGATCGCTCCACTTATTTTTGTCCCACACCCACACACAGACCAAAAGAATAAGGCGATGCATCGCAAATCTTTGATAGATGAGCACAGATGAGCATATGTAACTCAGACCACTTAGACCAGCTGGCATTGGTCACAGACCATTAACCACTTGCAAACTTGCATATCTTTCGCCATTGTTTGCACCAACAGGCAACCGGGGTGATCTGAGCCCTGTGTGGAGTCTGCGTATGAAATCCATCATGTAGACCCGGGCTATAAGATGCAGACAGATGCTGGGACAGTGGGTCACCATGCGGTTTCTTGAGGTGCCACCTCTCAGCGCCGGCCCACATTGCCATCCTACTCCTATGGATGTGGGAGTTGCCATGGTAACAGGGATTCCTAAGCTTGTGGGAGTGTTGGAAATGGAGACATAATCAGACCAGACAGCAAAACAGAGACCTCCCGCCGAGGATGTGTGTGTGTGTGTGTGTGTGTGTGTGTGTGTGTGTGTGTGTGTGTGTGTTGTGTATATGCCCACACTCGGCCATTTGCTCCTTCAGTTCAGCCCCCTGCTGACAGCGAGCTATGAGTCCAGATTAAGGTTTATTTTCGGAGGAGAAAGCAGCATCGAGTTTGCGGCTGCCGAACCGTGACGTCAGGTCTTCACGAGAAATCAAAATGGACCACCGGCTCCCCGTAGTGTCGTAACCACAAGACCTACGCAGGGCGTCATAACCACGCCACCGCACTGAACTTTAAGTTAAAAGCCCAGTCTGGATTTGAACCCAGGTCCTCAGGAACAAGTACGAGACCATGAGAGCATGACCTTTGCGTTGGACGGAGAGACAAACTTTTTCTTTGTGTTTTGTCCTGCAGATCCTCTGAAGATACCTGATACAGTCATGGCTGAGGTCTAGACTCTTGCCTCCTCTTTGACATCTCCAAAGGCAAACTGGTTCATCAGAGATGCAGCGCCCTCCCTTAAGGTCCAGTCATGTACCTTAAATGAACTTTAAAGCTAGTCTGAATCAGGTCTTACCCACGAGGGCAGCGCCCCATTAAGGACATCTTGTGACCTTTTCTGAGAGTGTACTCTCTGGCTCGGCAATCATCATGAGGGCATAGCCGTGCGGCCACTGAGAGCATCTCGGCGAGGTCCAGAGGGTGGAGAATGACCAGCCTTTTTCGGCGCAGTGCCAGCAGCAACGGCAGCCATGGCTCACGAGGAAACGCAAGTGGTGGAGCTGAGCTCAATAACAGCAAGCCTGCCCGACAGGTGCTTATCTTTATTCCTCACTTGGCTATTCTGATATACAATTAAAGCTAATTAAAACAATACTCCAACGATTGCCCGACTCTATCCAGTTTGCTTCAACAAACAAGTTTTAAGGGTCCAATGTATATTTCGACTTGCACATTCAGCAGAGATCATTCTCTGAATTTATATTTTTTTCCAAAACAATATGCAGTATGATGCTCTCCTGCACTCTGTCTGTACTAAGTGTGGAAGTTGGCAGCGCGTGAAGTAGGGAGTCACATGGCGGAAGTGGTGCACACTGGGAAAAGCCGTGGTTGTGACAATAATCATTTTGTTTTTCACTTTCAATACATTATTCAGTAAGTTACATGAGATATTCAGTACTTTATTTTAAAATAAGCTTTATGTTCCTGACCAACTGCACTTTAATGTATGTGTTTTAAGTATGTTTAGGGTAGGCTATGATATATACGTTATATAATAAGCTCCTCGGTTCGCAATACATTCACCATACAATGGTTTGTGTCCCCGTGGTGAATTGGAGATTACCTGTACTTAGCTAAACTCAGAAAATTTAAGTCTTAAGAGCCGTTTTGAAGTCTCGAGCCTGTTGAAATAAACCCAAAAGCCAGGTCAGAGAAACCAGCCAGCTTGCAGGAACACCAAATTAGGTCTAATGAAACGGTGGCGGCTCTCTGTGGATCTGTTCGTGCTGCAGGTGCGGAGGCTGGAGTTTAACCAGGCCATGGATGATTTTAAGACCATGTTCCCGAGCATGGACCACGAGGTGATCGAGTGTGTGCTGCGAGCCAACAATGGCGCCGTCGACTCGACCATCGACCAGCTCCTGCAGATGAGCCTGGACGGACAGGGCACGGACGACAGCTCTGATTCTGAGGACAGCGTCCCCCCAGAGGTGGGGTCCAGTCGAACTCAGATTTATTTCTATAGTGCTTTTTACAATGGAGCATTGTCTCAAAGCAGCTTTACAATTTTAGATTTAGGCCAATCCCAAATTGAGCAAGCCTAGGGTGACCGCTGCAAGGAAAATCCCTAAATGTTATAAGGAAGAAACCTTGGGAGGACCAAGACAAGGTGGGTGGCTTGTTATGCAAAAGGTTGGGCACCCGTGGCCAATTGGGGAGTTGATTTTGTAAAACAAACTGCATAGAAATCATGAATGGAAGGTGCAGACGATGTCCTATTGTTTAGGAGGTCCTAGAACTTACATTTTAGTCATTTAGCAGACGCCCTTACCCAGGCCAACTTACAACTGATACAAGAAGTAGGTTAAGGGTCTTGCTCTAGGACCCTACAGAGGCAGCTTGGCAAAGGTGGGATTTGAACCCTGGACTTTACCCACTAGGTACTGAGGAGACTGAGGAGGGAAATGTAGTTTAGCATCACGTTCACCAGAAAGCAAGTGACCTCTCTGCTCAATCTCGACCTTGTGAGAAAAGTTGCATCTTGTGCTTCATCTCAGTGGAAGTCGAAACAACAAGAGAATTCTTTAGATAGCGTTTTTAATCGACCGCCGCCCACTCCTAATTCTCTTCCGTGTTTCATCTCCTCGGTGCAGAGCTTGCTCCGGTTGCTGTCCTGATCCAAATTGCATTTGTGTGGGTCCTCAAAGCTTGTGCTAGCACTCTCATTAGCTCTGCGAGCAAACTAGGTCAAGCCGTTCTCTCTCATGATCCACACTCCTGCCCCACAGCTAACTGGTGCATGCTATGCTAAGCAAAGCCAGGTCTCATTAGGGCTATTCAGGACTACAGCTGCATATTGAACATACAGGTCATGTTCAGTACAATGTCTTACTGATTCCACGCAGCAGACTGTCCAGGGCTAAATATGGATCAGTTTAGGCTCGGTTATGGCAATGACAGATGTATTGTTAGCCCAATTTGGCCCACACCATTCAGACTATCTAATCGACTATAAGTAACGTTTGTTTGGATTTATATTTTGGGCCAAACGTGGTCCGTTGGGGGCTGCTCTGACTTGGTTGAAGGCATCCGCAAGTGTGGCCTAGAACTGGGCCATCGCTCATTTACTGTCAGGGCTGCAGCTGCTCATGTTGATAGAACAGCAAAGCTCTTACATGAAGACAAACACAGCAGCCTCAGCTTCTGCACTGTAAGCCTTGATTTTTTTTGTTGTACTATTAAAATGCTACTTTTTTCAAGATAAATACGATCATCAGTATGTTGGGAGCAGCTTCTGAATTTCTCCAGTTTACAGATCTTTATATCATTTATATCTCTCAAAGGTTCTCCACTTAGGTCAATGTGACTGTAAACAAGTTTCTTTATCCAGTAGAGGGCGCATCTGGATCTGACCGTGAACCTGTTTACTGTGTTTAATTGTAGTTATGGAACGTGTGTGTGTGTGTGTGTGTGTGTGTGTGTGTGTGTGTGTGTGTGTGTGTGTGTGATTCTAGGTCCTAGAAAGAACCTTAGAACCAGACAGCTCAGATGAGGAACCTCCACCGATTTACTCTCCACCCTCTTACGAGATGCACATCTATGACAGGAAGCATCCAGCTGATGTGCCGCCATTTCCTCCTCCTAGGTAAGAGATGGAGAGGGTGATGGAGAGGGTGCCCGATGAATGTCTAATGGAAGTCTGATGAATATCTGATTGTTGTCTATGTGTCTCTGACGTCTGACTGATGTCTGAATGGTTGATTGGCTGAATGGCTGATGGATGTCTGGTATCTGATTAATACTTAACAAATGTCTGGTTGATGTGTTTGATGTGTAACAATGTCTCACAGATGTCTCATTGATTTCTGATTGATTACTGATTGATTCTGATGAATGTCTGATTGATGACTGGGTGTCTGCTTGATATCTGACTGATGACTGAAGGTGTCTGATGGATGGTTATGAACGTCTCATTGATGTGTCTGATGAATGTCTGAACAATGTCTAATGGATCTCTGATTGATTGTTTATTGATGATTGGTTTAACATCTGATTGATGCTGATGAATGTCTGATAGATGTTTAATGTATGTCTGATATGTGTCTGATTGATGTCAGATGGATGTGTAATGAAGTCTGATGGATGTCTGATGGATGTCTGATTATGTCTGACTGATGTCTGATTGATTAATGATGGATGTCTTATTGATGTCAGATGGATGTGTAATGAATGCCTGATTGATGTCAGATGGATGTCTGATTAATTCTGTTGAATGTCTGATGGCTGTCTAATTGATGTCAGATTGATGTTTAATGAGTGTCTGATCTGGATGTCTGGTTGATGGTTTATTGCTGGTTGATTTATGTTTAATGAAGGTCTGACTTATGTCTGATTGAGTTTGATGAATGTCTGATGATGTCTGATTTATGTCTGATGTCTAACTGATGAATGATGGATGTCTTATGATGTCTAATTGATGTCTGATGGATGTCTGAATGGCTGTCTGATGTCAGACGAATGTTTAATGAGTGTCTGATGATGTCAGATTGATGTTTAATGAATGTCTGATTGGTGTCTGATTTATATCTAATTAATGTCAGAAGGATGTTTGATTTATGTCTGATTTATTATTGATTGATCCTGATTATTATCTAATCGATGTCTGGTGTGACCTCATTTGATGACGCGCTACATATTTCTCGTCTGTAAGATGATCTCCTTATGAGCTCAGTCTCCTTATTACTGATGTTCACACTCTTACTCCTCCACCTGGCGGTGATCTAATGTCACTGCAGCTCCTCACTCGTGACTGTGTGGGTGCCAGAAGTTCTTCATGATCTGAACAAGGCACATCATTACGTGCTGGAGCTCTGCACCAGTCACGTGACCTCGATCTTTGTGCTTACATCCATACCAGGTTTGATGCCCACCCCCCTCCCGGGCACCAGCAGGTAGGCGGGTACAGGAACTGGAATCCGCCGTTACTAGGCAACCTCCCTGATGACTTCCTGCGGATTCTGCCCCAGCAGCAGGACGGTCTGCAGGTGCATTTATGGAGATTCTGGCATTTCAGAAATACATGAGTGATTAAGCAGATCGTTAGCCTGTTGTGTTACTGTTACTAACGAGTCTGCATTCCGATGACAATTAAGTGTTATTACATCATAATGTGTAAGAGCCAATCAGGTTCCAGAATCCAAATGCACTCCAAGTATTTGTAAGGTTGGGGCTATTTTTAATTTGTGAAACTTTTCCAAATGCTAGATTGTTGTGTTGGTAGCTCCGTCCAGGTTTTGAACCCAAACCGCCCAGAGCTGCCATGGGTGCCAATAATTCAGAAGCTATTGAACCGTGTCTATATAATTGATAACTGATGATGCAAATGACCAAAAGTAGGCGGAGCTTGATATAACAATGAGGTATTGTTCCGGAATGTGAGCTTTTTGCCGTTGCTGCTTCGTATCTTCCAGCGTTCACAGAGCAGCCTGTCCCAGCCGTCCTCGTCGTCCTCGTCCTCTCTGTCCTCTCTGACGCAGCACTCGGCCTCAGAGCAGGACAGGAAGCTCAAGCAGTACCTGGAGGATGAGCGCATTGCCCTCTTCCTGCAGAACGAGGAGTTCATGAGGGAGTTGCAGCGCAACCGTGACTTCCTCATCGCCCTGGAGAGAGGTCCTACACAAAAATGACTTGTTTGTTATATGCTTTATATTTTTGAACAATGTTTTATGTATGACTTTATCATTTATGGGTGGTGTGGTGGTGCAGTCGTTAGTGAGACCACCTCACAGAGACCTGGGTTCGAGTCCCGGCTCGGCCACTGTATGGGTGGAATTTGCACATTCACCACATGTCTGTGTGGGTACCTCTGAGTTTTACTCTGGTTTCCTCCTACATTCCAAAGACTGGTAGGTCAGCTGATGCCTCTAAAGTGTTCAAATGTGTGTATGTGCCCTGCAGTGGACTGGCACATGCCTTGGGATGGTTCCTGCCTTGCACCCTATGCTGCTGGATAGGCCCCAGCCTAACCGCAACCCTGAATTGGATTAAGCGGGTATAGAAAATGAACTCTATTTAAAAATAACTATTTTATTTATTAATATATTTTATTATATTTTTTCAGTCAAATGTTTTCAACTGGCATATTGTTATTATCATTATTATTATTATTATTGATATATTATTTAAATGTAGTTTGTATTTTTTTTATGTTTTATAGTGTTCAATTTAATGTATTCCATTTTTTGTGCTCCATTTTTTAGTGTTGTAGTGTGCATCATGTTACTACTGTGCACACCCATAGTCTGAATCTTTAAAGCGCAGTCCCTTCGGGTTTATTTGATCTTCCAGTGCATGTTCAATCTCGTGCGAGCTCATGTTGATTAAATAAGGCTGACGATGTCTAGTTCTGTACTTTTTCTTGGGTCATTGTGTGCTTGCATGTCATGCGGAAGCTGTCCTCCCTGCTTCATGCAAGGTTTTCACACTTGATCAGCCTCTGCATGTTCATCTGAACCCATCTCACGCTGGTTCTTTTTGTAGATCGTCAGAGGTTTGAGTCTCTGAAATCCCACAGCTATCATTCATCTGCTTGCATGGAGAGTACCACTGAAGGTAGATACCGTTCATCGGCTCCACCACTTCGTGTCTGCTCATAGATAAAGTCCGATGGTCCTTGCGATAGATCAGAACTTATAAGACGTCTACGAATGGTTTCATGCTGTAACATACTGGGATGATGGTGTAATGTGACGTGGAAATCTGTAATCATTTGTGTAACACTAAACGTGAAGCTATACCTTAGGAACTGTGGCTGAAATTGCAGATGTATCGAAGCATATTCTCAACTCTAGAGACGATTGTGCATACAAATCACAGGATGGTTGATGTGAATATTACCTGAAGCTGCATGATTTTATTCATTGCACTTCTGCAACACCATTGGCTGATTAGATGATTGCATGAATGAGTGTATTCATTAAGAATACAACTTTTCCATTAGTGGTGTACGATATATGATGTTGGATTGTACGATTAGGATTCTGTGGCTCCGCCTGTAATCCCTACACACATTTATGACCCTGTTTGTGTGATTTCTTCTCTGGTTTGCAGGAGATCACAGTGCCTCGGGATCCGAAGAGGCCTGCACCTCGGGGTCAGACGATGCCGTTTTCCGCGACAAACTCAAGCACATGGGCAAATGTAAGAAAAATCAGGCCAAGAATTATGTACAACCTTTAATGTGTTTCTGGAAGTCAAATGAAAGCGACTATAAACAGTAGATATTCTTGTTTTCGTACATGGCAGCTACAAGGAGGAAGCTTTTCGAAATCGCCAAGTCGTTCTCCGAGAGGACGCGACGGAGGAAGAGCAAAAAGAGAAATCTGCTCAAGAATCACTCGTATCCTCCTCCAGCAGCACTGGTAATGCACACCAGTAATGCACTGGTGTCAGCAGCGGGTTCTTAAAAACTGGCAATGTCATAGGAAAACAGTGTACTATTAAATACCCCCAAAAATGATCACACATCTTAAAATGTGCACTGTCCAACGTGTATACAGCACAAAAAGTGAATACTGCTCAAAAAAGAGCAAGGATAGAAATGTGTCAAAAAAATGTATGCACAAACCAAAGACTGTACCCGACTCAAAAAAATTGTTCACTGGTCAGAATGTCATGTGATACTTATAATCCATAACCCTGGTATCAGACTTTCCACTGCCACCTCCACAGCCAACCTGCTGGAGGACGTAGAGGCTCTGCCAGCAGGTAATCACGTTCTCTCCTGCAGTCTGTAAGAGGAACGCTGTCACTGTTCTAAGGTCCAGCTCTGCTCATGCTGTTTAATGTGTGTGCAGAAGATGACGGCAAGCTCAGGAGATCTGGTGCTCAGGAACAGGATGAGACCAACAAGGACGTGGTGTCATGGTACGAGCACGTGTATCTTGATAACAAATCACAGTTATAATGGTAACATGGACGAGTGAAAAGAATGCGAGGTTTAGTCCTAACCCCAGTGTGTATCTCTGTCTGCAGACTTTGCAACGTGCTTCGGCCCTGCTGTTCTCCACGACGGTGGGATGAGCCTCAATCCCCCCGTACCATCTGGACCGGCCAGTGGCGAGCTGCTCTTAGAGTGCGCCCTCATCCGGAGGTTCACACAAGCGAGCCGGAAAGCCGGCCAACTTCTCGACTTAGGACTCTAAATCCCAAAATCATCTTAATCTTAGACTTAGTTCTTTACGGTTTGTTTTAACCTAGAGCTAATATGTTGTAGGCTGCACATCATGCCATGGTGGATGTTGTGCTGGCACTCAGGACTCCACCACAAGCACAAACTCCTCCATGTTCACCGAGGTTTTGGCCCTGGTTAATCTACGTCTAAACTCAGGAGCGATCGGCCACTTCGTCTTTTATATTGTATATCAGTGTTACCCGTAAGTTCAGTATCTTCAGCCACCTTTCCTGCTGAAGACCCTCAATTAGATCCAATCTTTTTTACAGTTAATCAATGAACCATATGTGTGATACATACAGTATCAAAAACTGCTTTCAGACGCACTTTTATTGGATACAGCTATCTGGTACTTACCCTCAATGGCCAAGTCATTAACCATACTGGTGACTGTAGGTATAGGATGGTTGACTGTACCTCATCTCTAGTATGCTATTAGTATTTCTCATCTGCCATCCCCATTATTCAGTGAAACCACCACAAGATCACCAATCGCCAGCCAGCCCAATGTTAGCTCACTAAGGTACAGATACTGTCAAGTTGCTATTGTTGAGCAAGCCCTTGAGCAAGCTTCTTAACCTTTAACAATTCAGCTCAATTTTACACGACTGAGGGATCATCTTCCTATCGAGCCCTGTGATGGATTGGCCTCCTATTCAGGATATGTGCTCATCTTTGCCCTGAATTTCAGAAATAGGTGCCCCCACATGCCTGACCAGGATGAGCAGTGTTAAAATGTAGGGGACAATGATATATAGTAATAATAATACATAAAAGAAAAGAAAACTAATAGAAAACTAAGTAGAGGATTTTAGCAAGTCTTTGGGAATTAATCAGTCCAGTATAAGTGCAGTCACTGCAAGGGGTGGTTAGTGTCCACTAAATGGACTGAGAAGAGGTGCGGAACTGCTGCTGGAATAACAGCTCAGAAAGAAAACAGAATCTGTAGTTAAGGATGCTAAGAACACAAAGGTAACGTAATTGTGCTAGGTGCAGCACGAGATGCGGCACAGTCAAAGTGGAGACCCAAATGTAACACAACCATAAGGGCAGACATGAGACTAACTGCCTCTCTCACCTTCATGAACCTGAGTGAACTTATGCGACAGTCAAGAAGACAGCAACAAATCAGTGTCAGCAGCGGGTTCTTAAACACTGGAAAACATAAGTCTGAGGCCAGAAACTGGCACTGATCAAGGACTTACACACTGTCCATGGATACAATCCCATTTTCTAGCTGGTCTACAGGTGTACCAATGAGGTAGGTGACTAATAGTGTATAAAAAACCCAGTAACAGTGCTGCAACCACAACTACGGCACTACATTTTGCTGAGAATGGTCCATTACCAAAACAACATCTATGGTCTACGGTCCTATGGGGGACCCTTTGGACTGAAGGATGCCCTGAAGGGCTGACATTGTGCCTAATATCATGTGAGCGAATACAAACAAAGTCACCTATGTGGTAGGTTTGTGTACCAGGTAGATGTTTCCAATAAAGTAGCCACATGTATGAGTGTATGTATGTGGTTTAATACCAAGGTGAGTGTGAAGGGGGCTGTTAGTGAGGTGAGGGGGTGTGTTCCATAATGATCGTCATTATTCCATTTCAGCCATTAACTGTGATGCATCCCGCTCTTTCTTATTTTAATTAAATTATATGAACTTCAATTAAACAACCTTTTAAAACACGAGTGAAAGTCCATGTCTTTGTCACTGCACCACCCAATGATGTCAGAGCGCATTTGGTCGGAAGTGAACAGATATGTTTTGTCCTGTTCTTATTTTTGGTTTATCTCTTTGCTACGCTAGTTTCACATTAGAAGTTGTGCGTCCACTCAAGGTGACATTCCAGCACTTCCTCGTATTGTGTTCGCTTCCTGCCTTCATCACAAGTGTGTGTGTGTGTGTGTGTGTGAGTGAAATTATGTTCAGGCCTGTCCACACACTGCAACAGTACACCCGTATTAGCATATTAGCACCATGCTAATGCCTCAGTAACATTAAATCCCCTTGTTTGGGGTTTCTCTTAAAGTTAAAGCTGAATTTCTGTTTAGGTGGATTTTAGTCTTCTACAACACGGGTCTATGTGATTATTAGCTTAATCGCAATAATAATTTGAGGGGGAAAAATACTTTTAATTGAAGTACATTCATTGTAACAACTCCTAAACAAAATATTTTCTTGACAAATCCTTATGTCACAAATATTGGCACCTCTAGAAATCCTTAACAATATGTAACAAGTATAATACTCATCTGTATTTTATATTAAAAGCTTAACTGAGTGTTTAGGAACTCTTAAAAAGTCAATAATAACCTCCTCTTTCACTTGGGTATAAATATTAGATGACCTAAAGTTTACATTCATCCATATTCTACTCATTTTGTGTACTGTTAGGATTCATCAGTTGTTGATGGGATGCTTATCGTTCTTACACCATACCACTTGCACGTCTAAAGCTCTGACTTAGCCTACATGAAGGGGGTAACGTCAATTTATAATTTTGGGCTGGAACTGTAATTGTGGTAGCAAAAAAAAGTGTCAGTAATTGTATAAAGAAGAAATAAACTTTGGGCGAAACGGACCGATTTGTGAGTGCTAAACAATCAGCCACCATTAGCGTTAGCTAGCAGAGAGAGTTACCTCAGTTAATTAAAGTTAATTAGCCACACGTTTGGGCAGCGACCAACAACGGTCACGGGCTTATTTGACCAAATTATTAATCCCTTATCTCTGCCAGTACAACACACCATTGGCAATTATTGTAAACGTAACAAACAAAAATCTTTATATGTAACCACCACGTTAGATTTGGTCCCACCAATGTTCAATTAATGGCCACGGCCTTGAATCAAGATAAGGATTAGAAAATATACACGAATAAAGACAAAAGTGTGTTGATCTCATAAATGGCTGTTCATTAGCATTTTAAACAATAAATGGAATAAATTCACGTCACGATGGTGCACTGGTTAGTCCTCTCAACTCCAGAGACCTGAGCTGCTGCCTGAGTGGAGTTTGCATGTTCTCCTCTTGTCTACATGCACCTCCCAGGAAAAAATGTACTGTGAAATTTGACAGTAGAACCACGAAGTGGCCAAATTACCATCAAAATTCATAGTATAACTGTGAAACAATTCATTGTCAGTTCACAGTCAACCAAATTTACAGTTGTACTATGAAATTTGACAGTAGAACCATGAAGTGGTTAAAATTACCATTACTTCATAGTAGAACTGTGAACTTCATGGTCAAACTGTGAAAATTCACATTAAAACTGTCAAGCAATTCACAGTTTTACTATGAAAATTCACAGTACATTTTTTTCCTGGGCTGAACCCTGTAGGTTTATGTTTAAGCGTATAACGATCAAAACAGATATGAACGTGTGAGAAAATGCCACATCTTAAGCATATATTGTCTAACTAACTGCATTTAATTTAAATTTGTGAAATTCGGATTTATTACCAAACTATTCTTTTAATAAATAATTATTACAAACCAAACCAGAATATGCAGTATTCTTATTGCCCAATAGATGGCACTAGAGACCAAGGCTTAAAACCGTTCTCGCTATATGTACCTGCTTAATCCACCTAACTAGCAGTACACAGCACAAACGTGGAGCCAACCCTCGGCAGGGCCCCGGTCCATCGCAGGGCTTATGCACACACAAACACACCTACCCACATAAATCTTATTAAAGTAACACAGCCATGAAACCGACTGGTGACTCAGTCTGTAGAGTTTCTAGAGCTGAGCCACCTTGGTTCATGTCCTGAATACACACAACTCTGGTGAGTTGAGGTTAGTCTGTCAGTTTCGAGCCCCTTCAGGGCTGCCAGACTGTGTAGGACAGTTTTTTAAACTATATCTAAAAAACGGGTAATTTGAGATCAACTACATAAAGGCACTGTCTGCTTGAACGATGGATGTCACGGGACTCTCACAAAGCTGCTCAGGTGCTGCCGGTCATCAGAGAACAGATTACAGAGTTCCCTTAATCCAATTTACTCTGATGTCTCACATGAGAGATTCCTGAAGTTACGCGCTGGGGTCTGGAGAACAGAAAGGACAACAACATTGAAGCCTGGTACAGGTCTGATGTTGCAGGAGACATCGGGTGCCGTTTGATGGATGTGTTGAACATCTGATCAGAAAGAACGAACAGAGCAGGTCGTGTTTGGAGCATCCGCACTAATTGGATTGAGGCTCGTGGCCTTTGCTGGGGTTGTGCTGAGGCGAGGAATTCCTTTTAGCACTGTCTCTGGAGTGCTAGTGAGGCCCGTAGAGGACACCCAACGCCTTTCAGAGGTGAGAATTAGTGAAAGTGGTGTTTGGTTCAAATGCAGTCTTGTTATAGCATCTTCTTACGGAAATCATGTATTCTGGTAAATGGTTCATGTCATGTGCAGTACGATTGTATCCATCACGTTATATTCCATATCTGGTTGATTGTAAACACTTCATTTTGGTTAACACGGTTTCCTTTTTGGTGGCTGTCATTACTACCCTTTTTAGGACCCATGAAGACTTATTTGCACTAAGAATAGAATACTGTAGATGCAAAAATAAAGAATAACACGATGAACACAGTGGAGATCTTCACTGAGCAAGGCCTAATGCGAACCTGAATCACTGTGTACTGAATAGTGAATTGTGAATCATGAGTCATGAATCGAGTTTAGGCTGAAATGAGTCTCGCGGCCCGACTCATACAAGTATAAGCAAGTGCGCCGAGTGCTGAGCAAACAACGTGTAGCTGCACGAGGAAGATCAAGCTATAAATACCTGCGGGTTGTGCGACAGGATTCATAGCTCGAGAAGAGGTGGTACAGTGCAATTAATGTCTTGTTCAATGTGTTGTAAATGGGTTGCAAAGCAGATTAATGAATGGCAAAAAAGGAGTGGTTGCATTTTGGTGTGCCAAAGGGCGTAGTGTGAAGGAAGTAGCTGAATTTGCAGGTGTATCAAAGCGTACATTATACGGCTCATTGGCAAAAATCTCAGTATTCCAGGTATTACAGGGTGTAGACAACATGCCAGTCCTTACACTCATTCACTCGCAATGCGACACCGCAGAGCCACCAACTGACGGCACACGTGGGGAGAACGTGCAAACTTTCACTGGAACGGGTGTTTTGCACCACTGATATACAGCGGACAAACTCTGTGATTCTGTCATGTCAGTATGGAAACAAAATCTCTGAGGAATGTATAATCTATGATATGGAGAATTAAGGCAGTGATGAAGTGTCTGTAACTCTACAACACTCTGGACGTTCTGGAAAGCTTCCTAATCTCCGATCGACCTCGGTGCCAATATGCAAATTCCACTTCGAGGTGTGAAGATTATGAAACATGGGGGGGGATGGGTAGCATGGGTGCTATGGACATGTGATGTCTCAGATATTTCTCATGCTGGTGAAGGTGTGATGTTCTTCCATGTTAAACAGTGGGATCTCAGTGCTGAGTCACGGCGCAAGCGTCGCTCCCCCTCCATCTGTCCCTGACTGAGCATTGACTCGCTCACTCCCTCATGTCCTATCGCAGAGAGGTGGGCTGATTCTTTTGCACTAGTGCTTGCTAGGCATCAACATTGGTGCCATGCACTGAACCTGTCACGGTAATGAAGTTTTGGCTCATTAACTGCTGCACTTATAATTAGTACCATGTACCATGCACCTAATTATGAATAATACACAGCCCACATGCATCGCAGGGGTGATCACCTGACTGCCCTCTCCTCCCTGAGACACAGCCAATCGTGCTTGTACGTGATACTCGTCCGGAAGGGATTCAGTCCCTGCACTGCACCCCCTGAACATTGATAGATAGATTTCGATATAGATATAAATAAGTCATATAGTAGGTACTAGTATGGAAGCATTATAAGAATGTAACTGATTAGATGATGCTCTGGGAATGTTCTGCTGGAAAACCTTGGGTCCTTGGAAGTAATTGTTGGAACACGCCACCCACCTAAACATGGTTGCAGACCAAGTGCACCCCATCGTGGCAACAGTACACCCTAACTGCAGCAGGAAAATGTGCCCCAACACAGAAGTTGTTCAAATAAGTTGGGTTGAGGAACCTGACAAAGAGGTGAAGGTGGCGCAATCATCCCCTGGCGCTGTCACTACCCAGCCACATGATGGACTGCCATCCAGTCCTGAGCATGCTTCCTGACAAGGAAAAATCGTGGTTGAATTGTGAAAAAAAAAATACATGCATAAATAATCTAAGTGGTGCAAATCTCTAACCCAGATGGTCCTGTTGTAGCCGTCAGTGCCAAGACTTCATTTCCCAGCGTGCACTGCGCGGTGCGACGTTTCTCACAGCTGACTGACTGCGAGAGAAAAAAACACAGCAGCCTAACGGGAGAGGCTGCTGGGGGAAGGAGGGAGGAAGGAGGGAGGACGGTCCGGAGTCAGGCAGCAGCACCAGCGTGTATAACGGATCCACGCACCGGAGCGGCTTTTTGCGCGATTGTGGAGTGCGTGCCTGCAGTGTGCGCGCGCGTGTCGTGGCTAGTGAGTGTATATGCGTGTGCGTGTGAGTGTGTGTGCGTGTGCGTGCGTGCGTGCGTGCGTCCGCGGTGCGCACTTCACCCGTGCCGATGCCGAGCGATGGAGGCGGCGAGGCGGCGCTGCGCCAGTGCGAGCTCCTCCAGAACATGATCGACATCTCGCTGTCCAGCCTGCAGGGCCTGCGGACCAAGTGCGCCGCCAGCAACGACCTCACTCAGCATGAGATCCGCACGCTGGAGGTAAAGGGAAAACCAGGCGTGCACGCAGGGGGGGCAGGGGTGTCCGCAGGGGTATCTGCTACGCGGGGATCGCATCTCTGTCACCCTCCTGCTTCAGTGCAGGTGCGTCTCGGGGCGTGCTGGATGCGCTTTCATTGCCATTTTATGCGCGAAGTGCGTCTGCGGATGCAGGTGCGCCACGGAGAATGCAGCACATGCGCCAGGGCTGCACGGTATATCGGTTTGCTAATGCAGTATCGTCCTGCAGTGTTGATACTAAGCGATGGTGTTTCCTGCATGAACATAATAATAATAATAATAATAATAATAATAATAATAATAATAATACAATGATGGACTGGCAGCCTGTTTAGGGTTGTTCCTGCCTTGTGCCCTATGATGCCGGCAAGGCAACAGCTCTCCCTGTCCAGGATCAAGCAGATAAAGAGGTAAATGAATGAATGAAGTAATAGCAGCAGTAGTAGTAGTAATAATAAGAATAAGAATAAGAATAATGTTATTACTAGTAGTAGTAGTATTAGTAGTATTAAGTGCTTTACCCATAAGACTTTTACCAGTGCCGGTTCTAGACCATTTGAAGTGGGTGGTCAGGATGGGGCCAGTGGCTGTGTTAGAGGGGCCAGTTGCTTTCTACCTAAAAGTACATTGTGGACATTAAGAGAATTAATTAATTAACTCACTTCTCATTTAGGGTGGGCCGTGGGAGGGCCAAGCTTCTGGTCATAGGGGCACTGTCCCCCCTAGAACCGCTTCTGAGATTTATTGAGGCTTTTATAAATTATAAACACAGGAGCAGTCATGGTATTGGAATATTGACCTAGTGGTTCAGGGTCCAAGTCCTTGAGCAAGGTCCTTAACCTGTGATTTCTTGGATTGTCCATGGTATAGTCATATCTGCCGTAAGTTGCTTTGGGTAAGAGCATCTGCAAAATGACTAAATGTAAATGAGCTCAGCGCTTGAAGGTTGATTTGAACTTGTAACCTTCTAGCGAACTTTAGCAGTCCAGATCCTTGAGCCCAGGGCCCACCTTAATACACTGGGGAACGTCTTCATGACTCCAAAGGCTTGAGGAACTTTTTGTTTAAAAACACCAACACTCAAAGACGGGCTATACTGCTTCAGGAGCTCAGTAAGACATGCCCAAGTAGAACTACAGTGTTATGAGACTTGTGTTGTTGACATAAAGTCGAGACTTGCTCTAGGTTGACACCTAACTTGGTAACATGGCGTGTCCAACTGTGGGCTGATGGTCATGGTTGAGTGATTGCTTTGGTTGAGCACATATAGGCAGTTTTACAGGAGCAGATGCACTCATCACGCCCTATTAAGACAAACCGCAGTGTTTGATGTGAGCAGCCTGACTGATCTCAGAGCGTCCAGACTTGTTTGATAATCGGCGAGACACACTGGTTGAATGGTTGCAGCCACCATTGACAATGGATTGTTGGTTGATACGTCAGGATTATTGATCAGAAGTTCTAGGGTTGAAATAACAGAACACAAGCTGCCATTGTTCGTCCCTAAACCAAGGTCCTTAACTGTCAGTTGCTTGGATTGTACCTTGTAAGATTGTATCAGTCGTGGGTTGCTCTGGATGCAGTATAAATGTAAATATCACGGTGTAGCTTTAGGACTGTGGTGATGCTGTGGTTCCAAGCACTCCCAGATCCCAGCACAGCCAGCTGGATTGGACCCTGTAAGACTGTATCTGCTGAAAGTCCCTCTGGATGAGGGTGTGCGAAATGACTAAACGTAAACCTAAGTGTTGCCCAAACTGTGGTGTGCACAGAACGTGTGAAGAGTAGCACTGACATAATGTTAGAACAATAAATCACCCGTCAAATGAAAGGAATGGATTTCTAACCTTCTTTGGCCAGCACAACCACTGAACCTCAATCCCATTGAAATCTTGGTTTAAAATTTGGAGAAGCAAATGAATTTGCTGATTTGCACCAAGCCAGTTGCTAAAGTTGACTGGAACGTCTCAGGATGCTGGTGGAATCCTTACCTGAATAGATAGGTTCTTTTATCGGCACGATGGGAAGCTGGACGGTTGGTATAGTCACTGTCAGATATGCCAAGACGAGGGTATTGTGGACTCTTGAGGATTTTTTGTCAGATGTTTAGACTGTTAATATTTTAAGGCTGCATTGTGTTGTGTTTTTGCTTGGGCATGAGCATTAGGAGATCATTGGGGCTCAAACAGCAAGGGTTCTGTATGATGGCTTCCAGCAATTCAGGCCGTCCAGAAAGATTAGGTGTTCCGCTGACGTATTTGAATTGTTTTGTCCTCGTATATAAATGACCTCTTATCTGTTTTGATGTCATACCTTCCCTGAACGTGTCAACCATACACAGGCGTACTGAACTCTGATCCCAATGCACACACACAGGCTTTCACTTGAATCAGCTCAGCTGATAGCATAGGGACACCAGCGTTTTCCACTCTAAGATCAAGTTTACTCTGGCCTCCCTTCCCCCACAACCCTGTCTTTTTCTTTTGGGTATACGCTGTTTAATGATGTTCTGTGAAACTGGACGTTGACCGAACATTATCATAGTCACATAGTCTTTTTGTACAAATGCAGTGTAAATATAAAGGGTAATTTCACAAGAAAACTGCATGCAACTGAAAACACGAGTGGAACGCTACCATTTACACAGCATCCCTAGTGGCACCACATTTTTAAGTTATGGAAATATTTGGCAATAATTCTAGAAAATACAGTCACGTCCGGTTACGACCCTGTCTTGGAGAAAGCTGTAACCATTAAAATGCTTTTGTTTGACGGAAGCCAAAAATGCATCGATGGACTATATTACAAACAACAGGGAAGATCAGCCAGTTGAAACACTGAGTGGGTGTGAACTGGTTTATATAGTTATAGGTTAGAGAGAAAATACAGGTACAAGGAAGTACTACTTACAATAGGACAGGCACATACACTTATGAACACCATTTACAGCTTGGTACAAATCAGTAGTGGAAAGTCATAAACACAAACACGAGGAACTTGCTCAAAAGTGAATGAATGTTGATGTTAAGTGTTGCTTACCTGTACTTTCTGCCTATTTGTGTGTAAGTGTATGGTTGAGGTTCCCGCCTTGCACTCTCTGCTGATGGTTTAACCCCCACATCCCTCTTGACCCTGAATTGGAATAAGCAGGTGTACGAATGAGTGACTACTAGGTTTGGTGGTTAGGTGGTGCTGTGGCAGTTCATTGGCCCTTCACATGGTGAAGCAGGTTCAAGGTCCAAAGGTTGGCGTCACACACAGGATTGGCAACCTGAGGGAGGTGACAGGGTTGGGGGATGATCGCCTTAGCCGTACCAGCGACCACTGCCAGCTCTGTTTGCTTAGATCATTGAGATATTATTATTATTATTATTAGTTTTTTGTTCGTGCGTTAGAATGGCAGATAAGGAAACATTAAGCGTCCCTCATTAGGACAGCGAAAGTGGACATGAGGGTCATTGAGGGACGACTGAGTGGAGTCTAAACGGCTTGTTAACTCCACTGGTGAATAATGCCTGAAGTGGTCGTCGCACTCGAGACGCCTCCGCCCACCTGCCTCTCATCGACACCTGCACTCCAGCGCAATCCAGCGAGGCTTCATCTCGCATTAGATACTCACCAGAAAGCCCTTTGTCAGTCCACCGGCGGCTTTTCCGTACCACTTGTGAGCTGATGATGATGCTTCAGTGCTGGTTGGAGTACTGGCAGGTATCCGATCTAAGCCTGATGCCAGCTTGCAACTACGTCATCTATCTACCCATCTGTTTTTATGTGGCATTGCATCAACATGTCAAATATTACATTTTTTAAAATAAGATATGGATGCTTGGGTGGGGCTGCGCACTAATATGCAAGACCACCACCACAAAGGTCGAGTTTGAGTGGAGGCGTTGGTGGTGCTTCAAAGACACGACTGAGACAAGGAAAGCGGATGTAAGTTGTCCAAACTGGGGAAAGAAGAGATAAATATCTGATGGGAGTGCCACATTTAAAGTCACTCCTGGCTTTGGGATCAGCCATTGTTTGCCTACAGAGATGCACGGATGTATGCTTGCACCTGCGAGCAGTGGGCGTGGCTGAAATGTCCGTTCATTTGAAAAGAAAAACTGGACTTTGCGCTCTAAACGGTGCGATATATGAGTATAATACACCGGTGTACCATTACAGCCCCGACATAAAGCCCTTGATTTGGTTACGAGTGTCATGTAAAGCTATTACGATAAAATAATCTGATGTGGGAGTTGACGGAGGAGTGGTGTGACCCACTTCCCACTTTGTCTCATTGCTTCCTTGAGAGTCAGCTCCCCCCATCAACACCATGCGTAGACACAATTAGAGCTTTTTTAAATAACAAAGACAGCAGAATTTTTTTTTTTTGCTGATTTCACCCTAATCGGACGAGCAGCGAAAAGATTTTGTGCCGCGCTATTGTGGCTGCATCTATATTTGGCTCGTCATTCGTCCCCCGCTTTTCAGGGGTTGATTGTTAAATAAGAAAGTGACGTGTGGTGTAGGAGCAGGGAGGAAAGGGAAGGGGCTGAGAACAGAGGCCATCAACCAGCTGTTTGATGATGCTTGAACATCCTAGCAGGCTGTGTGTGTGTTTCGGGGAGGAAAGGAAAGAGGGAGCAGGTGATTGCAGCAACAACAACACCCCCCCCCCCCCCCAATATATGCACTCCCCTTCTTTTTCTTCTCCGAGGAGCTGGAGAGCTATTTTTTCCCCCTGCCGTGCTATATTGGACTCGCCTTGCTGCAGATGGATTAAAGAGGTCTGTTCCAGAAGCCGCATTTAAGCTACTTTTGTGACCAATATTTGATTAATTTTATTGTTTTCGTCTGTGAATTTGGTTCGAAATGCCATTAACAGAGATTAGCAAGATTCAGTTCATGTAGGACTGTGTTGGTGCAGCAGATTAAGTAATGGACTATGGACTAGAAGGTCCAGGCTTCAAGCCCCAGCATTGCCAAATCTTTAGTATGCTGAGCAAGCTGAGTCTCCGCTGTTTTGGTCAGAGTCCTTGCTGTGTGAGTCCAAGTCGAGTCTTTGCTCTGTGAGTCGAGTTTTGGCTGAATGAGTCTGAGCCGAGTCTCTTTTGTTTGAGTCCAAATCAAGTCTCTCCTGTGTGAGTCTGATTCGAGTCTTGGCTGTATGAGTCTGGGCCGAGGCTCTTTTGTTTGCGTCCGAGTGAAGTCTCTCCTGTGTGAGTCTGAGTCAAGTCTTGGCTGTATGAGTCTGAGCCAAGTCCCTTTTGTGTGAGTCTGAGTCAAGTCTTGGCTGTATGAGTCCGAGTCAAGTCTCTGTTATACGAGTCTGAGCCGAGTCTCTGTTGTGCGTGTGGGAGTCAAGTCTCTGCTGTACGAGTTTAAGACGAGTCCTGCTTTGAGAGTCCCAGCCGAGTCTATCCTGTGCAGGTCAGAGTCAAGTCTGTCCTGTGCGAGTCTGAGCCGGGTCTCTGTTGTGTGAGTCTGAGCCGAGGGTCTGCTGTACGAGTCCGTGTCAAGTCTCTGATGTACGAGTTCAAGACGAGTCTCTACCGTGCTAGTCTGAGCCAAGTCTCTGCTTTGTGAGTCCCAGCAAAGTCTGTGCTGTGTGAGTCCGAGCCGAGGCTCTTTTGTTTGAGTCTGAGACAAGTCTCTACTGTGTGAGTCTGAGTCAAGTCTTGGCTGTATGAGTCCGAGTCAAGTCTCTGTTATACGAGTCTGAGCCGAGTCTCTGTTGTAAGAGTCCGAGCCGATTCTTGGCTGTGCTAGTCTGAGTCGTGTCTTGGCTATGCGAGTCCAAGCAGAATCTTGGTTGTGCAAGGTCGAGTCAGGTCTCTGCTCAGCCCCCAGTCTCTGCTGGGCATTCCCAAGGCAAGTCTTTGCTGTATGATTCCGAGTCGAATCTCTGCTGTTTGTGTCAGAGTCCAGTCTTTGCTATGCGATTCCGAGCAGAGTCTCGACTGTCCAAATCTAAGTCGATTCTCTGCTGTGCAAGTCCGAATATAGTCTCAAGTGTCTGACGTGTGAGTCTGAGACGAGGCTTGAGTCTCCAGCATGGGAGTTTGAGTCAAGCTTGTGATAAACAACAGCAGGTTTCTAAACCACTTTCAAGAAACGTTAATACAAAGCCCATTCTGTTTTGAGTTTGTAGTTTTGAGATGGAAAATACATGAGTGAAAACAAATCAGTGTTTTTCTATTAAAGCTACATCGTCTTCCTATAGTTGCATGGTCCATACTCACTAACCATCATGCACAGCTCCTTCTCCTTGTGACATGGTTTCGAGTGACTGATTTGTTATTCAAAATCCGCTCTCCCGCCTCACCCTTTTGTTACTTTAATCCGGCGACGCACGATGCAAGTCCCGAGAATGCACGTGAAGTTTGCGATTTTGCAGACTCGCTAATATTAGGACCCCCTTATGCGCGCTCCTGCCTGAGCTTGTTAGTCAGCACTATTTCAGGATGCGATGACGTTCAGGCTTAGCCTGGTGCACGCGACGTGACTTTCAGAGCTGCTGCATTGCTGCGAGTTAAGTACAGAAGTACTGAGGGTGCAGCAGTGAGGACAGATAGGCCTGGAAATATCAGGACTATGTGATTGCAACGTATCATGCCTCATGCATCGTGATGTGTGTCGTATCGTGAGGTCCTTTTTAATCCACACCCCTGCCCTTCTGTGAGATGATTGGCTGGTTGCAGAGTGGAAATCCGATTATTACCCGAGTCATGTAAACCCGGAGGTTTCCCATTATCTGATTACTCATTGCATGCATGTATACTCATTGATCGGAAAACTGAGAAAATCGGATTATTAAGTGCATGTAAACACACTCGGTGTCAGTTATGTTTTGAAAATGATACACTAACAAATGGACAGTTGGTCCTTTCTGCTGGGTGGTCCCTTTAACCTGACCGACGGGGGACTCACAAGTTGTGTGCAATCATATTAAAGCTAATAAGTGCACTTGATCAAACGGCCATTAAGGACCAGGTAGGCGTTTCCAATAAAGTGCTCACACAAACGCCTAATCAGCAAAATGTCAGTGAGAGTCTCGCTGCAGAAACGCTGATAATCCTGCCTGCGTCTGGTCTGGTGCCAAGTCTGTTTCTGTCCTCCTGCAGCTAAGCTGGGCGTGGTCGTGCCCTTTAGTCGTCGGTCACGTGCGCGGACGTCATGGCCTTGTTGCCATGGCGGCGTGGAGCGTGTGTTTACCTCCCTGTGCACCGGCTAGCTGATGTTGCCATAACACACGGCTCCAGTGACGCAGCTCTTAGGCCCTGCCTTTTTGTTCTTGGTTAGCGGTACGTTAAACCCACCTTCCTCTTTACATTCTCTGTGATTCTGTGTGTACAGAGGTATGAACAGCCTCATGACTAAGTAAGAAAACTCTGCTTATATCAAATACCTACATCATACGGATAGTGAAAGCAGTTCAGGACTTTGTAGCTAAGCTCTGATGTGTTGATCAGGTTCTTCTAGAGCTCTGTGTCCTGGAAGGATGTTGTCTCGTCTTGGTGCGCTGGAGACGTTCGCTATCTGTGGGAAAATCCCACTCTAACAAGCGAAACGCCTCTGAAGGCCCGTGAGTTGGGGTTGCTAGGAGACCTGACGTCACACTAGCACCACTGTATTGTTCTCTGCCTTGGCTGCATCATGCCCTAACTACCAGCACTCCGTGTGTGTGTTTGTATACTTAAACCAAAGTCCTAATGGCAATAAATGCAGGTTTGTCTTTAGAGATAGATGCACTTGGGGTAACACAGATACGACGTTTTATTCTGTTATGGCTTGTGATCTATGTACTGCGCTGACAGGTCTTAAGTTTGGGTACAAAGTGTCCAGAAGTGTGCCTTATCTAACGAGGACTGAAAATGAGGCAGAAGGTCCAGATGAACAACTGCACAACAGAAGTGCATCAGAGACCATACAGGTCTTTGGGATTCAAACCCACGCCCTTTGGAACAGCTATTTCTCCAGAAGGACTCACTACTTTCAGTAGTTAAAGGTTAACGTCTCTCAGTCCTTTTTTAATATCAATGAACTCAAACACGACTTTTTGGGAATCCTGTGTTCCAATCTTAATGATGTTAAAAAAGTATTATGGCTAAGCAGTAGCTTAACTTCTTGATATGTGTCTTACGAGGAAGGTTAGATGTTCAGGAGCATGTGCTGAGTTCGAAGCTGGTGTTCCTCACAGAATTTGGCTGTGTGTGAGCAATCTAGTGTTAAGAGCATCAGATTTATTTTGCTTTACTGCCAGTGATCATAAGTCTCCCACACTGCTGGAGATCGCCTTCGCCTTCGCCTCTCATAGCATCCCAAGAATTAAATCTCTTCATGTTTTTGTTTGCGTGGCTCCGCTTGAAATCAGGTCTCCGAATTCAGCCGGGCCTCGACTGCGGAACAAAAGAAAGACATGAATCCGTCATCCTCATGCGGACCGCTGGCCAAACCCCAAAGCCAATGTTAGCAGAGATAGGCAGAGAGAAAACAAGAGGACGTCGAACTGGGTGTTGTTTTGCTTTCTTTGGAGCTTCGGGCCGGTCTGACCGCGGCCTACCGTGACCGATGGCTCCGGGGGAGGATTTGTATCTGTCTGACATGTTGACTTAATGGTTCAGTTCTCCTGTCATTGCATTTGGCAAAGTTCAAGCGTTTGAACCTTTGGAGGAAAAAAATAAGCAGACGGAGTCCAAAGATGAGAGATCAGCATGAAGAAAGCAAGAGGTTGTTTGCTTGTTTGACCACCTGTGGGTCGGTCCTTGGGAAATTTTGCTCTCTGAAGCCTCTGTAACGTTGCCAATTAACCCAAAAACCTTCTTTCTGCTCATTTCAATCCTCCAGACCTGCTCCAGTATTCACTGATTTCTCTCTTTGTAAGTTAGAAGAGGCTCTCAACCTTGGAGCCTCGTGCTTTAGCTGCTGTATTTGTTAGCGCACCGCGAAAAAGCCTAAAGCTGTTGAAGGGAAAGAGCAGATATAATCTCCTTTTCAACTCTCGTGACACATTTTATCACCTCAGAAGTGGAGTAAAATGAAAAGGATAGCGCTCTGTTGATAGCGCTAATGTATACCTTTCCAACTTTGGCCTGACCTTCATCCAGATCAAACCAATAACACAAACAGCTGTGCTTTTTATGTGCTTTTTAACACCCTGAATAACAATTCACAGCCAACCTGGAAAAAGTATGTGAACCCTTGCTTTGTAATGCCAGTCGAATGTCTAGCGTGCAAGTCATAGTCAAGTTTTTAGTTTTTAATGTGTTGGCAGCCAGAATGTGTCAAGGGCAGTTAGAAAAAATCAACAATATCAACATGCGAGTCTGAGTCGAGTCTCACGTCTCTAGCGCCGGTCTGAATCGAGACTCTGGTCTTTAGCACTATAGAGTCGAGTCTATAGTCGGTAAATTGTGTGTGACTCAGCAGAATACTGAGCAGGAATTTGTGTTTCGTGCTCTTGGTGTGATCTTTGCAGGATAAACAATATAACATCTGTATTAAATTTCCTGTCTGTCTAACCTGATGAACCTCAGGTCTTGAGAAATGCTTTCGTAGCCTTCATCCATTCCTACAGTTCTTCTTTTTAGGCTTTCGTTAAGCGTCCGTGTGACTTATTCAGAGACTCTGAGGAGGTCATGTTAACGTAGTGATATATTTTCTTGCCCTGTCTGGTCAGATTTGCCAGCTGTATCTCTAATCACGCTCCCAATTCCAGCCGGTGAAGGTCTGGTTAGCTGGTTCTCTCTGTCGATAGGAAAGATCCATCTTGGCCGGATCCCCCTGGGCACTGGCGTCCGAGGTGGCGGCGTGCTCATTTATGCTGGGATTACAGGAGGCTGGCTGGCAGGTGGGTGGAGGTGTGAAAAGGATGACTGGCTTTATAGCTGCCAGCCTCTTGGTAACAGAGCTTCTGTGTGCGTCAGCACTGTGTCGGTCTGGACTCCCTCTGAAAGGGTCCATCTCAGCAGGCCAGCCTTCCTTCTGTCCTTCCTCCTCCCTCTGCTGCTCCCCCCGTCACCCCAGCAGCACCCTCCACCCTTCGCTCTGCCTGCGTCATCGGCTGCACGACCTGTCCTCGTTAAAAACAGACAGGGAGAGAGAGGTTTTTTTCTTTATGTGATAAAGAGTCTGTCTTTTCAGCTTTGCAGATGTTGTGATTTGTGTTAGTACACACGTGACACGCGTTACTATTGGTGTAGCCACTCGCTCGGTTTATAATGAATCAGGTCGACGTGCAGTTTGATCAGGGGTGTGAACTTTCTTGCAGCATGCCGTGTGTTTACATCGTTTGCAAATGGGTGCCAAAGCTTTAAGACTCCATAACTTTTAGTGGTGGTGTTTCAGTGTGCACAGGATACTGGCATACTAAACAGCAAATTAGTACACCTCCCTGTTTAAATGTCCTATTTACTAGGTAGTAGTGGTTTGAGACGCAGCCTTTATCTCTTTCATCTTTTCTCTGGTCAGCACTCTGGAAATTTCCTCCTGTGCTGACCGGTGCTGTTTTGTTTGAGGATTTGGGGATGGGGGGGTGGAAAGGGGTGCAGCCTTTCTGCCCGGCCGAATGAGCGTTGCGTTTGCTATTCAAAACGACCCTGACACGTTGCCGGAGGGAGGCGAGGGACAAACAGAAGATCCCGCATCTGGAGGCGGATGGAGAAGATCAGAGCAGCGAGGAGCGAGGCCTGAAGCCGCGCTTTAGCCTCGCTGTGAACCCGCCAGCTCTGATGTCACGGCCCGCGACGCACCGATGACACCCGGTTGCCATGGCAGCGGTGCAGACGCCACCCGAGAGGAGGTCTGCTCGCTGTGCCCTTCCATATAATAACAGCTATTTATATCTGTTTGACGGGCTGCTCGCTCGAGGGGAAATCAGGGGGAAGAAAGAAGGACGAGAGGGCTTGTAGTGGGGGGGAGAAGTGAAGTCAGATGGCTTACGCCTGCCCTGCAACATGGAACCAAGATAGCTGGCTTGATGCAGATTAGATATGATCGAGCAGTGGGTCCTTTTTTTGCATTCGTGTTTGTTTGTTCTGCAGCTGTGACTTTCAAGCAAGGCAGAATTCAACTTAAGGACAGTGCACTAGGCTGAGTGACAAAATAGTCTTTAAAAATGCAAAAAAGTCTTTCTGTTTTCCCCATACCGGCAAATGTGGTTCCAGTGCCAAAGATTCAAGAACCCAGTCCACAAACCCAAAGCTCTACTTCTATGAAAGTACTAAATACCATATTCAATATTTTATTTATATATAGTATTGTCTTATGTGTTGTAGTTCTGTATTCTCTATTTTCATACTCTTCCTAATATTGTATATCTGTATTATGGCTACTGTGCTATTATGTTTTATTTTATTTATTATATTTTCTAAATATGTTCTGTTTTATATATTTAGCTTCTGCCAATCTATTATAACTATGTGTAAATGTATTAATTAGGTAACTTTCATTCTTACCTATATCATCTAGGCTGCCCTTTTTGAGTCTTGTTCCTTTCAAGGTTTCTTATTTAAAACGTTTAGGGAGTTTTTCCTTGCCAATGCTTTATTGTGAAAATCGCTATAGAAAATAGAAATAAATTGTACTTTAAATTTGACTTCGACTAAATACTCATTTTTAATATATATATTATATAAACAAATGTTCAAGGTCCATATACTACATATATATAAAACAAATGTTCAAGTCCAAGTAATACTGCTCCCGGTCCAGGCTAAAAGGCTAGCAGGCGACTCCATGGCATATAAAACAGTGTAATAAATCTATTCCTCACACACAGTTTTTCACCTTACTAGCAAACGTTACACGTTTCCAGCGCCAAAGCTCTCCGGTTTCAGTTCTAAATGTTCCAGTTATATTAACCAGCATGTTTTTTAGTTTTTCAGTACCAAATCTTTCCAGTTCCAAGCTAAATGCTAACAGAAACAAATAGTTTATTGAATTAAATGTGTCACTTTCCTCTAATTAGCAACGATCACAATACCAAACCTAAAAGAAGGTCGCCTGTTATAGTGGAGGTTCTCAGTATCTTTTACAAAGGTTGCAGGTCAGTCTTAAGGCTACTGTGGCACGTTCAAATTCAAAAAGGAATCATAAACTTGATGTGACTCTTCTATTATACTGATGTTCTAATAAGCTTATTTGTCAGTGTCACCTTTGAAAAAAAAAAACGATCAATGTTTAGAGAAAGATCTTTAAAGTTCGAAGCGTCTATATAAAGTAACCGAGTACGAGGACCTTGATAGAAATGTGCTGAAGTGAAAAGTACAATATTCGTCTTTAAAATGTAGGGAAGTTAAAGTCATAATTTTGGCTATATGGTGATTTATGTTTTCAAACGCTAACGCTTCTGTATCTCGTTCTCTTCTGCCCCCTGCAGGTGAAGCTCATGAAGTACATCTGCAAGCAGCTGCAGTGCAAGCTGAAGGTGCCTGAGACAGACCGACCGCAGGGACTGGACACCTACCCACGCCTGGGAGACTGGCTCCGTACGGTCAGCCTGAGAGCCGAGCTTTTAGAGGTACACTGCAAATACCTTTTTCGATCCTCCTCGTCGTGTCTTGCATGGAAAACTCAGTGACGGATCCAGCACTGACTGTGTTTAACGTATGTACATCAATGTCAGGCATACATATTTAATTGGTTCTATGGCAGTGTGAGATCGTATGGAGTCACAAGGTCTGTTTTGTAACGGAAGGATCCCTAGGCTACCATGACCACAGCTTTGATGTATATTGATACCAGTGATCTAGCTGGTCTGTGTTTGTATGTACAGTACTGCGCAAAAGTCTTAGGCATTCTATATTTTTCAGTTTATATACTGCTTACTCTGCATTTAAGTTTTAGTGCTCACTTGCTTTAGTGTTTCTCTACATACTATTAGTCCCCTTTAGGTCAGGACCCCCACTGGACCTGGGGTAGTGTGCGTTGTGCTGATACGATTGTCATCAGTGTCATCGCTGTCCTGAAAATAGTCCACCTGCCAAAAATATCCAGCCACCAGCATCCCGTGAGCACCGATGAAGGATTGGACACAAACTGTGCAGCAGCAGATGAGCAATATCATGCATATCTCTAATAACGTGGACTGTGAGTGACCAGTGTTTCAAAACTCCAGCAGCTAATGGTGTCCTGAGACTTTTGCACAGTTCTGTACACTTTATGGCCTGACTGTGTTCAGTGTGTGTTCAGTACTTAAAAGTACTGCAGCACAACATCTCATCATATCCTCGGTCTGACTGACAGCGCATGTGAAATATTTATAGACGTTTATATGCAGCACGTTTGTTCAGCCTGCGTTACGTGCGCGTGTGTGTGTGCTGCGTGCAAGCGTTTGTGTGTGTGTGTGTGTTGTGTGTGGGTGTGTGTTTGTACTGTGGATTCTCTCACCAGCTCTGCTGTCTGTTCTCGTCTCTTCGCGTCTCTCTCTCTGTGTAGGCGGTGCCTGTGAAGATCTCGTTGGATGCCTTGCTGCAGATGCCCGGCGCTCAGGTGCGAGAGACCATGAAGAGTCTGGGCGCCACTGCGGAGGAGTGTTCCAGGCTCTGCGCTGCCCTCTCCTGCTTAAAGAGCGCCGCCGAATCAGGTGGGCGTCCTGTTTGTGATCTGCCGGTTCTGACCGGACTTCGTTTCACTTCGGGCCTCTTTATTATTATTATTATTATTCTCAGGCCAGTGTAATGAGGACGGCGGCTGCTGGTTTTCCGAGCCTTGTAGGCGGGACAGCGGTGGTCTCATACCAGCGGACCAGATCCCCTTACTCGGCACACTGACCCGCCCCCATAGCCCCTCCCCACTTGCCCGGCCTCCCACCACACCCACCACTCCCAGCGTACCCACCACGCCCCTCACTCCGTGCCCTCACTCGCGCCACCCTCCTTCCACCCCGGACGCTAACACCTACCAGGGCTACGTGGAGAGCCTGACAGACCTGAATCCGTGCTTCTCGTCGCGGTCCCTCCGACTCTATGGCCACTCCTCGACCCCGCCCGTCACCCCACCCTCCAAGCGAAGGCACCGCCTGAAGCCGCCCTGCACTCCTCCGCCCCCCTCGCGCAAGGTGCTCCACATCCTGCCCAACATCACCCTGACGCGCAGCAAGAGCCACGAGAGCCAGCTGGGTCACCGCATCGAGGACACGCCCACTAGCAAGTAGGTCACAGTTAATAATAACTCACAGTTAAGCACTCCACTCTTGTGGTTGCACAATGTCCGTGGTTCATGGTGTCCCCGTGTCCTCAGGTGTGGCAAGAAGAATAAGCTGTTCCTGAACGTCCAGATTAATGGCAATGGCTGCGAAGATTCGCCGTCCCGCTCCCCGCTGCTTTCCGCCCGGACACCTAGCGCCGTGCCCGCCACCGCCCCGTACACCCTGCCAGGGACACCCACGCTACTGGAGGAACATGGTGGCATTAGGAGTGAGTTTTATACCTTCATACGTACATAGACAGCTGGACCTAAATGATGTCTTTATAAGGTCTTTGGTCGACGTTTTGTAACGAGTTCTTTGATCGCATCACTGGTCCTTCTTCTTTCTCTTTCACTGTTCGTCTACATCGACAGCATTTCGCAGCCAATCTAGTCTTGCAAAATACAATCCAAGGCATTAAGGGTTAAACACCTTGCTGAAGGGCTCAGCTGCAGCAGCTTGGCAGCACTGGTACTTCAATCCTCAACCTTTGCGTCAAAGTCAAATTTATTTCTATGGCCTTTTTCGACGGAGCATTGTCTCAAAGCAGCTTTACAAAAATCTAGGTCCAGAGCCCTATCTGAGCAAGCCTGGGCCGACAGTGGCAAGGCAAAACTCCCCAAACGTTATAAGGAAGACACCTTGGGAACACCAAGACTCAAAAAGGGACCCGACCTGTTCATTTGGAGTCCAAACACGGGCTTTTGTAAATCTGCTTTTTTCTGCGTTATTACCATTGGACTGATTTCTCCTCTCCACTCGTGCAGATCACAGGGCCGTCCACCGCAGCTCTCCACAGGCTGTGAGGAGAGACATTGGCCTGGCTGTCACTCACAGGTAACCCTGCCCTCACCCTTACCATTTATCATGCTAACACGATCCCGTGCTTTATCAACATCATTCTCCAGCCTTTCAGCTCTATCCCACCAGATCTTTCTTTAATATCCATGTTTATAGTGGCAGCCTGTTGCTGGTTTTTTATGCTCTCGATGAGCTGTTCTGCCCGACGACCGAGCTCTGATTGGTCAGCCTGGTTTTAAAAAGGCAAAAATTAGAACAGGCTCCGATTAAAAAAATTTACGCAGCGTCGCGGTCCGTCAGTTTCGGACTCGGTGTGAAGGATGGTGTTCTTTTTTAAAACGTAACGTACGTTTTTTTTGTCTGTAAAAATCGAGCTCAGTGTGAAAACGCCTGAACCTGGATTCTAATAGATTAAGCAACTTCTGCTACGACTTGATCGCGGGTCGACCTTCGCTTATGATCATGATCCAAAACGTACCTCCAAATCCACACAACAGTTTGTTGGTGTACATTAAAATGTTAATATAGAACATACCAAAATAACAGACGTTTGCATGTTTGTAGCTGAACCCTGTGTTGCGTTTTTAGGTTCTCCACCAAGTCGTGGCTCTCGCAGACGTGTCAGGTCTGCCAGAAGAACATGATTTTCGGAGTGAAGTGCAAGCACTGCAGGTGGGTTGCCAGAGCCGGAGAGCAAAGGAAGCTTCTTATTTAAAGTGGGAGTGAAGTAATGCTGCTTTATCGAGTCTTCTCATGTCCGCAGGTTAAAGTGTCACAATAAATGTACGAAGGAGGCGCCGTCCTGTCGCATATCGTTCCTGCCCAGTAAGTGATCTGTTTAAATGCTTAAGTGACTGCGTCTTTGGAAACGTTTCTAATGCGGCTCGACTTTTCTGCTTCAGTCGCCAAAATCAGGAGGACAGAGTCGGTACCATCGGACATCAACAATCCGGTGGATCGTCCGGCCGAGGCGCCACAGTTTGGCACGTTACCCAAGGCAATAACCAAGAAGGTACTGAGTTTTCTGATGCAAGACGCTCAGTAGCTGCTCGTAGAGTGGAGTAGGGAGTACTTTGAAACAAGAATGATTGGAGAGGTTAAGTTTTCAGTTCTAATAATCAGTGTGTCCAGTTCTAAGACTGTATCTGTCACATCTTCTGGATTCTCTCTGAAGGACCATCCGCCTGTCCTGAACCAGCTGGACTCCAGCAGTAACCCCTCATCCACAACGTCCTCCACTCCGTCATCTCCCGCACCATTCCAGCAGAGCAACCCGCCCAGCGCCACCCCACCACCAAACCCCTCACCCAAGAACCACCGGGAAAACCGCTTCCACTTTCCAGGTGAGGGTTTAAATGCAAAACATACTTCAGAATACTTCAGCGCTTACTTCATGGTCCAAAAATCTGAGAGCCCAACACCAGGACTGGCAAGGCACCACAGTGAACACCATTCAAACTAATGAACAAATGAATCAACCTAGACACAGGTTTTGGATTTTGCTGTACCAAGTCAATGAGTTGAGCAAAAACCCAAATGGCTCCCCATTTTATATCCAGTCTGACGCAAAACTTTGGGCACCTCTAGTCAGATCATGTGTGTTTTTGATTAATGTAAATGACAATAAATGAACAGCCTCTGCAGAAAACTGAAATATGGCAAGTTTAGTCCGTTAAGACTTTGCTACTAACTTTAGCATTTCCAATATGTTTTGAAACATGCACTCCGTAGACCTGAGTTTGAGTCTCGTTGGTGCCAGCGGTCTGGAGGGCACGACACAAAGACAACTGGCCGTGTCTGAGGGACAGCGGACTGTGAAGGATCGGTTCCATTCTGCCCCAACAACAAAGATAGTGGATGGATTGCTATGGTCGCTTATTCTCACCATTGAAGTCCATTACCTGGTGGTGAAAAGAAGCAGGCGTTATCCACAACTTGGGTTTTGTTAGGGCTCGAATACATGGCAGGGAATTTTGAGAGACTGGGGAACAGGACAGGACCAAATTGAGGAACAAAAAGGGGTTAAAAAATCCCAACAACTTCTGCCTGAGACTGTGTATTTCTCTTCCTAAACTACATCAATTAGATCCAACTCTTAGTGGAAGGTCAGGTCATTTTATCAGGTCACTCCAGAGTCCCGGACTCCAGTACTCCAGTTATCTCAAACATGTAGTCAATTGGTACATGTACCAGTGTGAACTAGTGTGCCCTGCGATGGACTGGTGCCCTGTCCAGGGTTGGTTCCCACCTTGTTCTCCTCTCCACGATCATAAACTGGATTATGCAGATATAAAAAAATGAGTGAATGAATGGATTAGCTTTTACAAGAAAACAGTTATGACTGGTCTCATTGGTGTGTTGCATTATAACTATAAATAAAGATACGAGGTTAATATTGGAACAGATAAATAAATGTTTTCATTTCCCTATTAGCCTTTCATATCTGATATTACTTCCTGGAAGTGGGTGCAACGTTTTGGCTGTATCTGAAGATTAATATTTTAGTTAGTATCTGGTATAAATCATTAAAAGGAAATTGAATTATACTATTTCTAGTCCTTGGAAGTGGACTCAGACTTTTGGCTTTATGTTTACTACAGCAAGAACCTCTGATAATCAGCTTTGTTGTATTTCTGACACACTAACACAGATTATTAAGTAACAAAGCATCGTATGTGGGATTCGGTTTTCTTTCTAACCCGCTCTTCTTTGTCGTCTTCCCGCCTGTTGATTTCTCCTCTCTCTTGCTCCTTAAGCTGCTCACTACTTTCAGCATAGACAGCAGTTTATCTTCCCGGGTGAGTTCAAGACGCCCTGTAACTTTTCCTCCACTGTTTTAACCTGCATTATCCAGCAATTGGCTCCCTTTGTGCCTTCATTAGGTGCTGCTTTCAATAGCTTTTTAGCTAAATGCTTGGTGTAAGTGACGTTCTGCATGCTGGTGTGCTGCCCTAGGTTTTAATGATGATTTAGTAAGCCCTTGTTTAGTTTTTTATTATAGGGAACTTAGAAAAAAGGCAAACTTGTGAAAAAACAGTACAGACTAGCGTTAGAAATACAAAGTGCAATGAGCGCTAAAACTTAAATAAAGTATAAGCAGAATATAAAATGAAAAATATAGAATGCCTAAGACGTTCTATACTCTGAGGAGGCTCAGAGTTTGAAACGCAAGACTGAGCTTGCATGAACTTTGGATTTCGTTGCCTCCTGGTGGTCAGTCGTGGCATTGCATGTCTGCTCAACGTCTCGTCAATTGGTGTTAAACACAAAGCGTTCAGGTACGAGGAAAAGAAATGGCTCGCTCGCCAGACTCCCGGCTGCACAGTCCAAATATTTGCGCTTCGGGGTCTTAATGTTTATGTTCTCGCAGACGTATCCAGTTCCAGCACCCTGCACCCAGAAGGCCTACCGGACACAGTGTAAGCTAACAACCTTAAGTAACGCGATATCTCTGGTTTAACTGTCAGGAGGGTTAAACCGTTTGCCTCTCCTCCATTAGAAATGAGATGGACCCGTCAGAGGAAGAGGAAGGGGGGCACCCTGAACTCGCCGAAGACGAGGATGCAGAGGTGAGACGAGGCTTCCAGGAGAGCTGTGTATGAGCTGTTTTTTGCCACCTCTGAAGGATATGTGCCGTGCAGGAGGAAGAGGAGGACGAGGACGCAGACGCTGAGGCGCAAGACGGCCCTGCTGTCGAGGAGGAGGATGGAGAAGAGCAGGAGGACGAAGAGGAGGTGGAGGAGGAAGAAGAGGAGAGCTGTGAGGAGCAAAACGGAGCGTCGGAGAGCGAGGGCGATACAGACGAGCTGGACGATCTGCCCAGCATGCGAGGCAGCGGCCCCTGGAAGGGCCCCGTGACGCGCAAGGCCAGCCAGACCAGCGTGTACCTGCAGGAGTGGGACATCCCATTCGAGCAGCTGGACCTGGGGGAGCTGATCGGCAAGGGCCGCTGGGGACGGGTGCACCGAGGCCGATGGCACGGCGAGGTGGCCATCCGCCTGCTGGAGATCGACGGCAATAACCAGGACCACCTCAAGCTCTTCAAGAAGGAAGTGATGAACTACAGGCAGACGCGGCACGAGAACGTGGTGCTGTTCATGGGCGCCTGCATGGCCCCGCCACACCTCGCTATTATCACAAGGTCAGTCCGAGCAGCTTTCAATGCCGCATGCCAGTGTTAGCCAGTAGTGACGCGGTGAAGCCAATGGCTCAGCTTGAAGAGGTATTTCCTCAAGGCACTGCATATGACAGAAAAGGCGAGCGGTGCAGCGACACTGTGAACGCAACAACAATCCAGTCAAGAGAGTCGGGTTCAGAGCCATGATTAAAACACTCTTGTTAAATAGCCATGTCGAAAGACACATCCTGTGGTCGTGGAAAAGTTAATCTGTTAATCTGTTTCAGAAGGGTCCGATTGTGAAAGAGCGATTAACATCTGTTCCACGACCACAGGATGTGCCTTTCGGCATTAGCAAGCTACTCCCTGCATCAGTTAGGGTTAAATAAGTTGTTGCCAGCTGAAACATAACCACCAATGCAGTAATTATCCAATGGGAGGCTCTTTTTTTAACTATTTAACTATTTGCTTAGTTGAATCCAGGTGGGACCCCTTTTTTGGCCAGTCAGTGTATGTTGCAGTTTACATTATAAACTGATTCCGTCATAAACTGTGTAGTTGTGTGGGAGAATTAAACCCTATAGTGATCAAAGCCCTTCACTATTTATGCAATTAAATGATTTTTTAAATATTCTATGTACAGTAGAAAAGGTTACAGACCTATAGAACAGTCCAGTCATGCCACAAAAAACCCTTGATATACCTTGAAACTGGCAGAATCTAAAAAACAAACGTAATACAAATCCATTTTGTAAATAGGGAGCGTTTCCTAAAACGTTCGTAACGCTAAGTACTTCGTAACCTCGTACTACAGAACATTCTTAAATTTATGAGCGTTTCCCGAAACCCCTTCGTAACTAAAGTAGTACTCGTCGACTCGTTCTTATATTTCGGTGTTCTGACCCAATCGTAACTCACTAATTACTTCTTAACTTGACGTTCACGTGCAGTTCTAATTCAGAAACTATAGAGGCCGCCAATTCGTCTTCGAAGAAACGTACATACGCGCTGGTTCTGTGCATGGAAAGAGCACATTTAAGTGCAGTGGAGCCACGGAATTTGAATGCATCTTTGCTCGAACAGTTCGGACATTGAAATGTCAGCCAAATTCATTTGAACAAAAGTTCCGACTTCGAACATGGGCACCCTAATAACACTCAGAGGTGCAATCTTCCAAAGACGATGCACGCCTTTGCACCAATATGGCTTGTCCATGACCATATAACCCAAAAGAAGAAGAAGTGGGAACTTAGGGAGCAATCATAGGAATATACTGTATTATATTATTGTACTATATTACTATATTATGTATATGTATTTTCTATCAGTCTATGGATGTGATTTCAGACACTCCCTCATACAGGACTCAGTGGTTATAAAGTTTCATTTTGTTTTCACTTATTTCATGGGTTTATTGATTATTATTATTGTATTACATCCATTTGCTCTATTCGTGCTTTTAATCATTAAGTACAAACCAATATAGGCGCAAACAAAAAAAATCGTTTGGGGTTCAGGAACGGATGAATCCTATTTACTTCTTATGGGGAAATTTGATTCCGACTTCAAACAAATCGCGAACCAGTAAAGATCAAATTCAGTTCAAAGTTCTGCTGTATATAAAACACGAATTACATAAAAATGTATATTTCTTTTTGAAAACTAATTGCATTGTGTACATTACATCCAATGCCAGCAAAGGACTGTTTAAAGCCCGTTCATAATTTTGGAGACTAAGAAGGCTTTTGCGAAACATTTGCAAAACCGGCGTTCTTAAAGTTGTTCGTAAGTCAGTAAAATTATTGGGAAACGCACCTCATTTTGTATCCACAACCCTTTAGATGCTAATGCAGTTCTAGAAGCTATACTTTTGGTTGAATTTGGTCCGTTCACATTCCAAGTAAAATGTAAATCTGAATTTCTTTTCAATGTGGCCTGTATGCAGCGTTAGACCGAACAGGTTCATGCTCTCGGCCACCTCACACACCCTCTCAGAAATCAACACACTGTGGAGTACGGAAGCAGGTGCTAACCTAAAGTTGTTTTTCGTGTTCATAAATAATCATGAGAACAAGGAAGTGAAAGAGGTTGTCTCCGTCATACAGGCACTGGAACAGTGAAGGCTGTTGGCCAATCCATCTGTGTTCTGTGTTCTCCGGGATGGGTGGTGTGACCACAACGTTAGATCTTAGATTACAAACATGGTCAGCAGTGTGTCTCATAATGGTTTCCACAACTTCCCCATGACTGTCATTATAAGGGCAGGGCAGGTTGTAAGCTCCCGGTCTGCTCTCATTACTGTCTGTAACTTGTTTGTAGCTTCTGCAAAGGCCGGACTTTGTACTCCGTTGTGAGAGACACTAAGAACACGCTGGACATCAATAAGACCAGGCAGATCGCCCAGGAGATTGTGAAGGTAACCTGGTTGATTCTTCCCATATCACGACTTAACCCTGTTCCTTATCTCTTCCTGCCTGCATTACTCTAACTGGACTCTGGCCCCATTAGGGAATGGGCTATCTGCATGCAAAGGGCATCGTTCACAAGGACCTCAAGTCGAAAAACGTCTTTCACGACACCAACAAAGTCGTGATCGCGGATTTTGGCCTCTTCGGGATCTCAGGGGTGGTTCAGGAGGGAAGGTAAAGGCGGCGTCTTGCTCTGTCCTTACACAACAAGCACAGTCTGAATGTGTCTCATCTCTGTTCACTTGTGTCACTGTGGCATGGTTTTATATTTTAAAATGAATATTACAGACAGCAGTCAGCTGGGCTCTCGTTGAGAGGGCTAACGTTTCAGCAGTCTGTAGATACATTCATGTATACAAATATAAATAATACTCATTTATACTTTATTCTTTGAGTTCAGTTTTGTTTTGTGTAGTGTGTCCTGAATAAATACATTTCAAATAGATTATTTCACATATTACAACAGCTAATGTATCTTACAAGAAAATATACAGATTAAGTCATTTAATAGCCTTAAAAATAAGGATATTAACCTTATCAGACCACGGACATATAGCACATGTGAGCGGGTGCTGTCAGAATGAACAAGTCATACTGGTTTTTGCTTCCTCTTGCACATTTATTGAGTCCTTCGTATTAAAAATGAATGGGAGCAAAACGATAGCAGCTGGATCTAGATATCAAGTGTGTGTGTGTGTGTGTGTGTGTGTGTGTGTGTGTGTGTGTGTGTGTGTGTGTGTAGACGTGAGAACGAGCTGAAGCTTCCTCACGGCTGGATTTGCTACCTGGCTCCAGAGATCGTGCGAAAGATGAGTCCCGGGACCAATGAGGATCGCTTGCCCTTCTCCTATGCAGCTGATGTCTACGCTTTTGGGTAAGAAGGTCCGGGTCATGCTGGCACGATCGAGTCCAAAATAATGACATCATTCTATGTTCAGTCAGCAATGCTGGCTTTAAAAGGTCAGACCTGTTTGGTGTTGACACATCACATGGAAGTGCAGATATGGAAAATTAAATATACAAAAAAAAAAATCACTCGTTTCGGTTTTGTTTGCCAAACAGGCGTGGGTCAGTAGGCAAGTTTATTTGGTTAAGCCCTCAAAATGCTCTGTTCTGTGCGCTTGTGGTAAAGTGTGTTTCTGAGTAAAGCCAAACATTACGTTTTTCAGATTTCAATCTGACACTTTTAACCAAATTTAGGTATTATTTATTTCTGTATATATGTTTAATAGTAAAACAACTGCTGATAACTAGGGGTGTAACGATTCGATTCGATTCTTGATACTGAGTTCGCAATTCGATTTCCTAAGTGCTCTCTTAAATTGAAAATGAGACCCTGTTTTTATGCCCAGTATCAATTGTGTGAATAAAAAGCGCTACATATATCCACACAATCCCTTCAGTTTCCACTGGAGAAGATATGAAGGGAGATATGCTGTATATGATGTATGATTGCGCCCTTTGGTGTTCAAAGAATGCAACGACATTATTAGATCTCCATAAAGAGAAGGAAGGCACACGATATCTCTGAGTGAAGGCCGTGCTTGCATGGTAGCGTTCTTCAGGTTTTATAAAAAGGCAATTGAAAATAGCCTGGGATCAGAATACCCTCATAAATATAAGGACTATCTGATCGACCAATTTTTGTGCATTCAGAACTATTTGGTACGAGCTTCAAGCAAGGGACTGGCCAATCACCAACCAGCCAGCCGAGGCCACCATCTGGCAAGTGGGCAGCGGAGAGGGAATCAAGAATGTGCTGGCAGAAATCAGCCTGGGCAAAGAAGTCACGGTAAGAGAAGGCAGTCACGGCACTGCACAACCTTTGTAAGTTTGTACCAGTTCTAAGTCGCTCTGGATTAGAGATACTGATGAATGCTGCAAATGTACAATTTGAGCCCTGAATGCATGGCACATGGTAAAAAGGGAACAAAGGCTTGAATGGCACAAACAAACTCTGAAAGCTTTTCAAACTGCGTGAGACGAGAGCTTTAAATAGTGGAGGATGTTAAGGAAACGGAGGATAGGTAAGAGGAATCAATACGCTGACATAGGACTGGGTTCTCTGGTGTGTGAGAGTGAGACAAAGGAGGGATGGAATTTGGAACGCTAGAAACGGAGCTCAGGGGGCAATCGTTTTCACTTTTCCGTTTCCTAGTTTGGGTTCGATCTTGATTTTCTGCCCCTCAGGTTGGTGGAGAAGCTGAGTTCAGACAATTCTAAGCTTATCCCCTTTAATCAAGGACCACACCGTTTATATAGGCATTAGCAAGCTTCTAGAACATTCTATCTAATTCATGTATGATCACTTCGGCATTGATAGGCTACTCGTTGTGGCCGGGAGTAAAAAACAAATGGAAAACCACACCGATAGTGCGCTAAAGCAGAGTAAAACAGAATATCTGTTTAAATGTCAGCATACAGACCAGACAGACAAGCTCTAAGTTCTTCGTTTAGTCACATGCATAAAATGGTATGGTTCAAAATCATATAAAGGAAACCTTTTGGTTTCAGCCAGAAGTTGTTGGTTCTTTCTTTTCGATTGATTTCTGCCTTACATTAAGCCTTGTTTACGCTCGTTTGTGCGTCGGTGTATTGGTATGCAGTGCTGACTTCCGTCTAACCCTAACCCAGGAGATCCTGTCAGCGTGCTGGGCGTACAACTTCCGAGATCGGCCCACCTTCACAGTGCTAGCCGACATGCTCGAGAAACTGCCCAAGCTGAACCGCAGGCTCTCTCACCCCGGACACTTCTGGAAATCTGCAGAGTATGTATCGTAGGGTTCCTGCAAGATGCGAGACTGAGTGCCTTTTTCGAATTTTTTTACCTGAGAGACCCCGACAATCCTGTGAACATTTCCCTTCCTTTCCTGCTTTCCCTCTGAGCACGAGCTTACTGACCTGTGCTTCACACTAACGCTTAACGCTAACCTCCTGCTCTTCCTTTCTTCTCTTCTCTCTGACTTTCCATTTCGCCTCCTCAGGTTGTAGCTGAAACACTAAAGCAATGCAAAAAGCCGTGGATCTGCCTTGCATGCGTCCTTAAACCAGCTGCAGGACTCCGAGCAGAAACGAGCCACTGATGCACTTCCTGCTCCAGACCTTCGGCGGCGAGATCTTCCACCTTTTGGCGTTTGTGTTTTTCGGCTGAAAGAACTGAACGGCCCTCGCCTTCGCTGTTTCTGACGGTTCTCTCGGGAGTGTGGTCGTCAGGTCGCTCTCTCGTCCTGGTTTGTAGCGTGGGGGCTGATTTCAGACTCGTGAGATGTAGCGTAATCCCGGTGGAAGCTCTTTTTCCTCCTGTGGTAGCCTGTCCTTTCCCTGTTTTTGGCTTCTTGCTCTTTTAACGATGTGCACTAATGCTTCTCCCTCGCACTGACTCTGTCTTTCTGCACAGACATTCTGTAGACCCTTTACATGCTTGGATTCTACCCAGAGGTCATAAAGGGGAGGAAAATGTCTTCTACGATAACGTAGTAGGACCAATAAAAGGGTCAATTCATGCGTCACACGTTTCTGTGTATAGTGACGCTCTGTGAATCAATAACCCCTAAATCTTTAAAGGAATCGTTTGTTCAGAAATGTACAGTCAGTCAGCCATCAAGCACTCACATTGGAAGGCTAAGAAATAGTCCTGGTGGTGCCTTCTGGCCAGGTCAGGCATCAAATGCAGACATGTTTGATCTGTGAAAAGGAGTCCAAGAGGAAAACGCTTAGCCGCCTTTGGTCTAGAGTCATTTTCTGAGTGGAACGGCCTTTAACAGGAAATTTTGATGTCACGCTTTAGGCCACGCATCTTGGTGTCTGTGCTATGATGGCAAACTGGTAACTCCCAGCTTCAGCTCCGGTAAAATGCAAAAAAAAAGCAACTTGGCTAATGTGTTACATTTGTAATAAGTGCACATAATGGGTTTGATGTTCATTTTTTGGCCGAACAGTTCCTTTAAAATGAGTCGGGGCAAAGAAATGCTGGATGAACTTCTGCGAGATGAACTTTCCCTTTGGAACTTGGGTCTCCTGTGAGATCTTCTGCTGTGGATCTTCTGCTGGGAATGGGAAATCTTCTGCTGTAAGATCCTCTGCTCTAAGATCTTCTGCTGTACGATCTTCTGCTCTGAGATCCTCTGCTCTAAGATCTTCTGCTGTAAGGTCTTCTGCTCTGAGACCTTGTGGTATAAGATCTTCTGCTCTGAGATCCTCTGCTGTAAGATCTGGTGCTCTGAGATCCTCTGCAGTAAGATCTTCTGCTCTGAGATCTTGTGGTGTAAGATCTTCTGCTGTGGATCTTCTGCTCTAAGATCTTCTGCTGTAAGACCTTTTGCTCTGAGATCTTGTGGTATTACAGTGGTGCTTGAAAGTTTGTGAATCCTTTAGAAATTTCTATATTTCTGCATAACTATGAACTAACACATCGTCAGATTTTCACACAAGTCCTAAAAGTACTTAAAGAGAACCCAGTTAAACAAATGAGACACAAATATTATAATTGGTCATTTATTTAATGAGGAAAATGATCCAATATTACATATTAGTGAGTGGCAAAAGTATGTGAGTTTGAACTCCACCAATTCACAGATCAGACAGATTGTGTACAAATGGAGGAAATTCAAGACCATTGTTACCCTCCCCAGGAGTGGTAGAGCAAGGCGTGTAATAGTTGGCGAGGTCACAAAGGACCCCAGGGTAACTTCTAAGCAACTGAAGGCCTCTCTCACATTGGCTAATGTTAATATTCATGAGTCCACCATCAGAAGAACACTGAACCACAATGGTGTGCATGGCAGGGCTGCAAGGAGAAAGCCACTGCTCTCCAAAAAGAACATTGCTGCTCGTTTGCAGTTTGCTAAAGATCACGTGAACGACCCAAAAGGCTATTGGAGGAATGTTTTGTGGATGGATGAGACCAAAGTGTTATGTTTGGAGAAAGGAAAACACTGCATTCCAGCATAAGAACCTTATCCCATCTGTGAAACATGGTGGTGGTAGTGTCATGGTTTGGGCGTGTTTTGGGCCAGGACGGCTTGCCATCACTGATGGAACAATGAATTCTGAATTATATCAGAGAATTCTACAGGAAAATGTCAGAACATCTGTCCATGAAACTGAATCTCAAGAGAAGGTGGGTCATGCAGCAAGACAATGACCCTAAGCACACAAGCCGTTCTACCAAAGAATGGTTAAATAAGAATAAAGTTCATGTTTTGGAATGGCCAAGTCAAAGTCCTGACCTTAACCCAATGGAAATGTTGTGTAAGGACCTGAAGCGAGAAGCTAATGTGAGGAAACCCACCAACATCCCAGAGTTGAAGCTGTTCTGTACGGAGGAATGGGCTAAAATTCCTTCAAGCCAGTGTGCAGGACTGATCAACAGCTACAGGAAACGTTTAGTTGCAGTTATTGCTGCACAGGGGGGTCACACCAGATACTGAAAGCAAAGGTTCACATACTTTTGCCACTCACTAATATGTAATATTGGATCATTTTCCTCAATAAATAAATGACCAAGTATAATATTTTGTCTCATTTGTTTAACTGGGTTCTCTTTATATATTTTTAGGACTTGTGTGAAAATCTGATGATGTTTTAGGTCATATTTATGCAGAAATATAGAAAATTCTAAAGGGTTCACAAACATTCAAGCACCACTGTAGATCTTCTGCTCTGAGATCTTCTGCCGTGGATCTTCTGTTCTGAGATCTGCTGTAAGATCTTCTGCTCTGAGATCTTCTCTAAGTTCCGCTCTGAGCGCTGTAGAGCCGTGGCCACTCCAGTCAGGGCAATAAATGAAGCGATTGCTGGAATGAATGGCGTCTGTCCAGTTCGGCGAGCCATCTGTGTCTCCAATAAGACTGCAGTCGAGTTTGACAACGAGCCAAAGAGAAGAGCGACTGGTTTCTCCAGTAGATGTTGTTTTTTTTTCCTATGTCTAGTGTTGGACCTTTCTGAACCTGACGGGGGAGGATTTGGCACAGATGGCAGTGTTTCATACTGAGATCAGTAATGTTACCTCTGTAATAACTGTGTGCTGGTGGTGTTTTGTGTGTGTGTGCGCGCGTGTGTGCGTCTGTGTGTGTTTGTGTGTGCAGTCCTATGCAAAATTGGGCATCCCTATTTTTTCTAAATGAAATAATGACATGAACCTCTGCAGGACCTGAATATGACTCATTTAACCACCTTCTCTCTGGGTCAGCAGGATTGGGTCTGTGGTGGCGCAAGCACTTGTGTGACACCATTAGTGGCGCTCAGGTGGCACTGCGGTGACCCGGCCGTATCGAATACGGGTTCGATCGGGTGTATGTGATTGAGGTAGGGCTGCGATGGACCTGCAATGGATTGGTGTGCCCTGTGAATTTTCAGGGATAGGCCCCCGATCGGTGTGAAACCCTGACCAGGAAACGCAAGGATAAACCTTGGTGAAGAAAATGGCAAATTTACATTTCGTCCCTGTAAAGGTTGTGTCTACCTTTAGAATCCCACAACAAACTGAGCAGGGGTGCCTAAACTTTTGCATATGGATGAAACATGGGAAAACCTGTGAGAGCGGATCAGATCGGATCGGATCAGATCGTATGGATAATAATGATGATGTACCATAATATAATGTATAAATCGGATTTATTTTCTTTTATTTATTGAACGTATTTCTTTTCATATTTATATGACGGTTTTATATATAAATACATACTGAACAATAATTTGGAATATGTAACGTTCTCCCGTTCCAGATGTATATATCGCTATATTTTTTCATGTACAAAAGACACTGTTAAAAAAAAAAAAAGTGTACATTTTTTAGAATGGCTCAATACATGTTCTGTCATGTACAAATCCATATTTTTGTATTGCATGTGGCTGTTATTATGTATATGATACGCGTTTTCTGGTTTCATCCTTACAATAAAGTGGGGCTCATCATGTGTGCGTGCTCTCGTTTGTAACAAAATGGCACGAGGAGTGGTTAACATTAGCCTGAGCGCTGTCACAGGGAACTAATGGTCCTGTAACGAAATATAATTAGAACCAATGATGAGTCACCAGGATAGAAACAGACTGATGGCAAAAACCTATCCTTTTGATTTTGGAACATGACTGCTGAGTTTTGCCTTCATTTATTCAAATTATGTTATTTGGGTAATAACATATCTTGTAAAAATGGGCTCAAGTCCTCGCTATAAATGGTTAAATCAGACAAAACAATAGAAATAAAGAAAAAAATCCTTAAAACTTATGTATTAATACTGCATTATACTATATGACAGGTTCTAACTTTCTTTTGTTGAAGCGAATTTTAATTAATAGGTAACCAACTTTGGCATGTAAACCTGGAGTATAGCAGCAGGACACCAAAACATAGCACAAATCAGTACTATAGTACAACTGATCAACGTATAATGCCATATGAGGGCGATTTTATTGGTCTCACTGTTCAAATTTGACAGATTTAGTATATTAATATAGATACATTTAATGTTAGACTGACACAGACAACACGAACGCAGACAAATTTGTGGCTTTCTTATTCAAAGAAAAGCACATGCATGACTTTTACTGTTCTCAAACAATGTGAAAAAGAACATGTATTTTGGATGGTGGTCAAAAAACAAGACCACGCCAAAGTAAAGCTGGTTGACCAGCATATACTGTTTTGTTTTATCTAACGGACAAGTAATAGCTGCCAATTCTGTCATCAGGATTCAAGCTGACTCAAGCAATTCTCATAAAGAATGCTTATTTGGAAAAACTGTGGAACGCTGGCCAACCAGCAATATCGTATTTGTTGGTGAAACAGTGAACCGGCTTGGACCAGTATGGACTTTGTTTTGGTTCTTTGCTGTTTTTGAGCAGGAGAAACCACATCTAGTTTGGTTCCACAAAGTGAATTCGATGATCATATTGTTAACATCATTAGCCAACATTGTCTTTTGTCAACAGGAGAATGTCGATAATTTGATTATACACCCTTGAGCCTGGATAACCTTTAAGCTATAACTTTCTAATGTCATATCTAGTTTACTGCATTCAGTCTTGTCAGGAAAACGAGACAGAATAAATATGTCGAATCATAGATAGCTCCTGCGTCTGTTAACAATTAACTCACCTTCTTGTTCTAGATAGTGCTAGGTGCAATGCCGCACTCATTTGGATGAAATCGAAACTTACCTGTAAACTGAGACCTGTTGGAGTTTTGCATTGGTGTTCGGTATTTACAGAGAGCCAGCTCTGTTGTTCACTCAGTTAATGAACACGTAGTGGAAAACATGGCATACCAGCAACCTTACCTGAAACCGGTAAGTCAATTTTAATCTATATGTTAGTAACAGTTATATACGGTATTTTTTATGTTTACATTCACGTACACAATGATTTCTTGTCTGATGGGATTTGAATGACTTGTGTTTCTTCTACTAATCTTCTCCTGAACAGAAACAGCTGTAGCAGCTCGTAATAACAATACACAAAACATTTTTACCTAAAACGTAAAGTCGAAAAAAGCTTGTGGCTCTATTATGGAAATTCAAGACAACCGTTTAAAAAAAAAAGAATTATCACCTGTGGGCGGAGTCTGTGCGACTTTGAAAATATAAGGCCACACATCAAGTTGTTCTTTTTATATGCTTGGATCTCGCAGTATAAAGTCTTAAGAGCAAAGAGTTGAGATTTTTCCATTAACTCATCAGAGTATAACATAAAATCGTCTAAAAATAAAGTTGCCTGAGTTACCGCTTTATGACACACTTCTGAATTATATAATGGATGAACAGTCGCCTTTCACATTCCACTGTGAATGTAGGGTTAGGGTTAGGGAGAGACATCAAAGCTATAAGGATGGGACTATGCCCAAATTTCATACTGATGCATGTTTTATTTGAGCCGGTCTCATTGAATGATCAGATTGTCTTGATGAGGTAAATGTGCGGTACGATAAATGTTAGATGTTGGAGTTTGCGTCACATGAAGCACCCAGTTAACTTTACACTAATTTTATGAACCTGGATCCTGCTTAGTTAGCCAGTCTGTTAGCCAGCCAGCCTGCGTGCTTGCTCTGGCTATTTTGTGTTGATACTGTACATAAAATCACAGTTAATTAGCATTTAGTCTACTGTTATATCAATATTTGGTCAGACCAATATTGTAAACCAAGCTAAATTAATAACTGATAATCGTTTGTGTCCCGAACAAGCTGTTTAGTAGAGCTACCTGGGCTGCTGGCTACAGAGTAAATGCTAAGGTCACCTACATATAATTCCAGATATCATGCCATATTCTATATTAACTTTTAAACAAATTGCTGAGATGAAAAAAAAAAAATAACTCACCAAAAATGAGTTGTTGAAATCGACTTAAACTTTATAGGTATGAGTGCAATGATGATATTTGTAAGGAATTACAATAGTAAAGCCAAATGATAAGTTTATTGAGGAAAGCTGTACAATTTAAATGAGGCTCTAGTACCCTGTTAAACCGCATCTAGTCTGGGCATTGGCCAGAACAGCATAGATTGAGGGCAAGTCATCAAACTCTCCATCCTGCTTCTCTCAGTCCAATGATGCGCCCCCTCTCAAAGTCTGTCAACTGGGCAAAATGTCTTCGAGTGCATCGTAGAGACATTTATAGCAGTCAACGATCTCTCACCAAGAAGTACAATACCCAAAAGTAGCCGCAAACGTTTTGCAGCAATCCCACATTTCTATCTACGTGCGGATTTTTTTTTTTCCATGAGTATATTTTAAATCTATAAATGCAAACTAATGAGTTCTTAGCATTATCCATTATCTGTATTGCTATTATGCCTATTTGTGTATTTGTGAATATTCATAGATCCTGAATACATAAAAATAGTCCTAGATAATTTTAGTACTTTCATTCTAACCAGCTTTCCCAGGAAGACCAACAAGGCCATGGAAACTAAAGCACCAGGCCAGCATAAACCAACTTGGACCAAGATTTAACATAGACCTTGTGGTCTTGCTGGTTGAAAAGCAGAGCAGCATCCAAAACACAACATATGCTGGATTTAGCAGGCTAGGCTTAATCCAATTTTCATAATCTCTTGGCCACTTCCCAGAAACATTTTTTTATTTATGGTTTTGTGATTAGAAACTCCCTTTCACGGGCTGCATCAAAGGGGGTCTTTTTGAAGGGAAGACCATCACCCTGACAGGTCGAGTCATGCCGGGGGCATCAAGGTGAACCATGTTACTGTACTAGGCACAGCCACTTATTTGCATAATTCTATGTTATTATTTCTATAGACTACTCAGTGATCATGGTTGAATCTTTTTGAACAGGTTTCATGTGAATTTGCAATGTGGCCTCCATGGATCAGCAGACATCGCCCTCCACTTCAACCCACGCTACAGTTTCGGCTTAAACATGGTGGTGTGCAACACGCGACAGGGCTCGTCGTACGGTTCAGAGGAATGGCACCACCATAACCCAATTCAAAGAGGCTCTGACTTCTCCATCACCTTCTTGGTCAACCGTGACTCTTATTCGGTTCGGGATGTTACTATTCACAATTTCAATTTTGAATGTCTGTGTCTGTGATTTTTGTATCTGTGTCTCTTGAGTCATAATTACCAGGAGCCTGTAATGACCAGGGTAGTGACAAGACAGGGGCAGGTACCTATAATGACCAGAATGGATCCGGTGCCTGTATAGGCCAGACAGGGTGTATGTCTGTGTTCTGATCTGCCAGAGGTTCCCAATCCAGACACCCATTATTACCAGGTAGGGTCAGCCACCAGTAATGGCCAGAAAGTGTCAGATGCCCATAATGACTGTCAGGATTTCCTGGTGCTGTAAGCCTAGGTGTATGTCTGTGTTCACTCCACCAGATGCCCCTCGAATCAGATTTCCTGGCACTATAAGTCCAGGCCTGTTTTCCACCTTGTCCCAGAAGTCCTCTGGGTTGGGACAGGGTCTGTGTATTCATTCATCCAGATGTGCTACCTATGGATATTGAACAAGACGACACTGCTATTGAATGTTTCCAGGTTATTGGCTGTGCAGTTTTTTCTAGGGTGGATTTATTTATATAATCTTGTTATCAGGTGATCGTGAATGGCGCCCATTTTCTGGAGTACCTGCACCGCATCCCTTTCTCCCGCGTGGACGCCATCTCTGTGGATGGTGGTGCGGATATCCAGTCTATCTCCTTCCAAAACCCCGTGGGTACCTGCAGACGTTTAAGAATTTGTTTTGAAGTTCCTTCACCTGATCTTTACCAAATCTGAATGTCTTTCCAGGTATCGCACGTTGCACAACCCACTGTTTTCACTGGCGCTAGAGCCTCGGTACGTTTTGACATTGCCATGCACCTTGATAATGAATTAGGCTTTTGCCATAAACATGGTCTTCTAACATTAGTGCTGTTTTCCTGTTGTTATATTTATGTGCTCGATCGTTTGATCTCAACTGCAGAAGAAAGTTGCCGCTGCGTTCACTGCTGTGAGTAGAACTCCAGTCGATATTCATTTGTGTCTAAAGGCAAGGGCAAGATGAGCGGCTCATAACAGACCCTCTGTTATGTTTTCGCAGGCACCTCCTCCGTACAGTCCTCCAAATGCTTATGTAAGAACTGCATTTCCCATAAGTCACTGCAGCAGTCTAAGCCATTCATTTGAACACTGTTTTCAGTAGAACAGAAACACACAATACTGTTTATGTGCCCAGTAAACAAGGTGGTGATGCCTGGGGTCTGATTTATAAAGATGTGGACCGACTTCCGATTATCAAAAATGTGGTTACTTAATGTCTCTTCTGGTGGGCATGGTGGCACAGTGGTAGCCCTTATAGGCTTTATTCTGAGTCAAGTGTAGACTTACGCAAAGCCTGCCTGACATAACAACATTGTAAATTTTATACAGGCCATAAACTGGAGTACACAAAGAATGGCCATAGTTATGAAAAAGCTGCCCTTTGAGACTCGTTTGGACAAACTGACTTTTCAATGGTTTACCACTACATGATCACAAAACACATCATGTTCAAAGAAGGCTATTAACGATCTTAAAATATTTTTTATTATGCCTTGATTGTCATATATACATTGTACAACTGCGTACAGTAAACTGAAATTCTCCTCTTCACATCTCCCAGCTTGTTACCTTGTTGGAGTCAGGGTCAGCCATACAATATGGGGCACAAAGGGGCTAAAGATCTAGCTCAAGTACCCAACACTGGTGGCAGATTGGTGGAGCCATAGCCCAGAGTCCCACCACTGAGCCACCATCGAACACCTCTTTGACCTTAAGTTCAGATTTGGACATATACACCATTTATAAATCACACCTCAGGAGAGAATCGGGCATGTTCTTTGTTTGCCTTCCCAGATTATGCCTTATAAAACCGTCATCCAGGGCGGCCTTTACCCTGGCAGAGTCATTGCCATCTATGGTTTTGTCAACCACGATGCAGACAGGTGTGTAACTCGCGTGACAAGCTTGTCGTGACCCGATGTGTTCGTGATAATCTATAAGTGTTTCTACCTTTCGTAGATTCAACATCAACCTGCGGTGCAACTCGGGCATCGCGTTCCACTTCAACCCGCGCTTCAACGAGAACGTAGTGGTGCGGAACAGCATGTTAAATCAGCACTGGGGAAAGGAGGAGAGAGAAGGCGGGATGCCCTTCTACAGAGGCCAGTCCTTTGAGGTAATAAATACCTTCTGCAGTTTATTATTCCACAGGCTTGTGAAAGATTGGTTTATCAGTTTGATATCAGGTACTTGAGTGAAGGAGGGCATTTTGCTGGATTTGGTATAATCACCACAGTGACATGCTGTTTAAGTCCCGGCAGTGCCTTCCTGCCAGACTGGGTGTCACACGCAGGTATGATTGATTGTGTCTAAGATTTAGTCTGGGTGGAAGACTGTAACAGCTACCTCTGCTGCCACTTCTACCGAGAACACAGAGCACAGAGGTATGTAATGCCCTGAACAGTACGCCAGTTCATCTCAGGGTCAGGACCAGCCGTCTTTCCCTCAGACAAGACCAATAGTGCTCGTATATGAATCCTGTCCTGGACAGAAGACACTGCTGGGACTTGAACCCAGATCACTGTGGTGCTGTGCCAGTATATTATAGCGCTGCTTGAGCCCCATATTATTACATTGATGAATTTATTTATTCTTTCTGCAGCTGTATTTTGTCTCTTTGCCAATTTACTTACAATACATCATGTATAACTAATATTTCTTGCAGTTGACCATCATATGTGACACCCAGTGGTACAAGATCATGGTCAACGGTGTACAGATGTTCACCTACACCCACCGTCACTACCTGCTTCAGCAGATCGACATCCTGGAAGTCCAGGGCAACGTCAGTCTCAACTCAGTATCGTTTTAAGAGCTGATGGAGCTGTTGATTGGATCATGTCACCCTTGTAGTCATAGATCGTACTGAAACACTGGGTTTTAAAATAGAACCCCAAGAGTAAAATGAAAGTAATTTGTATATGATATTTGTAGTGTCTCTTATATATATATATATATATATATATATATATATATATATATATATATATATACTCCACACAAATAATATCAACATTAATAATTACCTACATCGATACTTTAATAATAAATCAATGCATCGTTCTTTGAAATGACTGGTTCTGTGTCCCACATAGATTACTTTAAATTTTATCACAGATTCAGAGCTACTTTAATAATAAACCAACCTATAATTCTACATAAATTATTTTAATCGTTTTTATATCAACGTATTATTAAAACCCTGATGGATGGTGAGTATAGCAGAGCATGCGCACTGGCGGCCTGTCATCCCAGCAGCTCGAGCGCCGCCTCGAGGACTCGAAGCTGTCATGGCGACACAGCTATTTCTGATAAGAGAAGTAAAATGACGTTTTAATGAAGCAATTATCGTCGGCACAGCCTGACCGGGTTAGCAGGCCACTCGTGTCAGGTTTTAAAGCTGTTAACGGGTGAGAGTACTGAATCTAAGAAATCTCACTGAGAGAAATCTCCGTGCTGCTGTGTTTAATTTAAATCACCACACAAACTACATTTATCACATGTATCACCTACGGAGTCGTTAGAACTTTTGTACGACAGTTTCATTATAACCATGTTTTGTTTCTATTGTTGATATTTTCACCAAACAAACTCCTCATGATATTCTCCTCAAGGTTTCCTAAGAAAACACAAACGCGAGCTCTCCTGCTAACCTGCTAACTAACCGTTAGCCTTAACCTTGGGCCGAATCCCAAATACATATGTGCTACCTACAAGTGTGCAGTTTTTCACCAACGAAACATTGACATTTGGCTTCTGTGTAATTCACTATCTATTCAATAACTGGTGGATTAATACACGTCCACTCGTTACCTCCATTTGAACACCAACATCATAAACCCTAGATCGCTTGTTAGTCGTTTGTTTTAACATGACATTAAGTTATCAGGCAGTAGGTTTATTAAACCATTTGAATAACTGGTGTTTTTTATGAATCACATTAAGTCACAGTTCTCATACAATATGGATGAAGATATAGGTAAGATATTTTGTGATTTTGTGCGCCATCTGGTGGTTTTGGGAAACCAAAACCTGATTTCAAAGTTCAACAAGCGCGTTCAGGTTCCTAAATCAAGGCATTTGTTCGCTAAGCCTCGTTTGTTTTGCTGTCTCGGTTTCTCTCCGCTGTCCCCATCTAACAACTGATTTTCAATCAAAACATTTTGCTTCCTCAGTAAACAGTGCACACATTCTCAACCATCCATGTAGCCCAAAGAAAACAGGACTGTGTTAGATCTGGGAGAAATGTTCAGGAGTAAAGCCTTGAGTGACTTGAAGAAGGAACACATCATTATGGCCAGATGACTAAGTGGGAGCATCTCCTAAATAACAAAACTTGTTTGGTTCTCAGTGATCCGAGGACGGACAAACCCCCAAATGGGAAACATGGAAATATGGACATAAAGCGAAAGTTATTGGAGCTGTGAACAGAAGAGGGCAGCAGCAGCTTTTTCTATGTTGCAGTTCATTTTCCTTTGTGTGAAACGTTGAGGTCAGGACAGAAACAGAAACATTCCAGACTAGAAACCACAATTTGTTGTGGATAATGAGTGTGTTATAAGTGTAGCTTAATATTGTCCGCTATCTCTGGCGTAGTGATGCTTCACTGCCTCTTCACATCGTCTATATAGACGTTTTTAAGCCTGTTTCCAGTTTACCATGGTAAGCAGTGCTTACTTTGTAAACGACGAGTTACCGGAGCTTGTACTAACAACAGCGACGTGAATGTCATTAGTGCTGTAATTGGTTCGCATTTCAAAATAGTACTATAAATAATAATGGCTGTGTATTGATGGCACAGAGCGAACAACAAATAATGTCGATTGCCTGGTTACAACAGCAAATGATAAGCTCTGGGATATATTAAACGAGAAGTGTTGACATGAAATAGACCGTTTAGACTAAGACTAGGTTTAATCCATGCCAAAGTTTGGGCTGAAACAAGCCACCAAAGCAGATTCCGTCCACCTTGGATCAGATCCTACAAGTCTCTCCAAGTTTCTTCAGTAATTCCAAGGCATTCATTAGGTTTTCAAAAGACATTGCCGTGACTCAGGAGGTGTAGGATTTACATAATTGTCACGGTCATTCAAAACCCCCTACCTCTGTTGATGACACCGTCACCCTTGAGGAGGTAGACGGATCAGGATAGGAACGCTCCATCATAGTAATCAGTCAGAATATCTGTACTGATTTGCTCTTAAGGTGTTGGGTCGTGACAAACCACCAGAACAATTTGAGGTGATTATCACCACTGATAATTCCAATTTAATCCAAAACCAGACTTGAGAAGACTGGGAAGGTTTATGAATTAAATAATTTGCATAATCAGTCAACCTTGAGCACTTATGCTCAGTTAATAGAGCCACTGCTCACCCTGTGGAATGGAAACCACTTTCATTAGGATAGGAATGTTCCTTTATCATTCAGAATACAGCAAATGTAGTTATTTGAAGTGATTCTTTCCTGTAATGAGACCCAAACAATGCCAAACACGTATCCCTCTGGACTAAACAAACATAATCCTTATAAAACATGACTTTGACTGGTGATTCGTCATTGATCTTCCAGTTTTAGTCCAAGACTAGTCTTAGACAAGTCTGGGAAAAAGCCCAGAGTGAATAACTGAAGGGCTGAATCATGATGGATAACAAAAATATTTGTATCGCACCTTAAATATCTTTAACCTATTTTTTCAAACTATATTCCTTCTGTTGCTAGATAAAATCACCTCACCATGCTGAAAAGGGTTGTGTTCGGGTTACTGAATAGGTTAATGATTTACATAGTTTACATACTCGTACAACCATGAGCCTTCATGCACTGCTGATCATTCCACACGAGAAAGACAACTCCCATCAGGACAGGAACATTCAATTACTATGATCAGGTAGAATATCTGTGTTGATTTGGTGCGATCTTTCTCTCTAAGGAGGGTCAAGCAATCCCAGAAACATGCTATAAAAATGGCTTTTAATGATGTATCAGCATTGATCTTCCAGTTCAGTCCATAACTAGGCTTAGATATGTTTGGACAACCAGCCAAAAGTATAATAAAGGTGTTGGGCCATGACAACCACCAGATCAGCTTTAACGCACCTCAGCAGAGATCCTACGAGTCTCCCTGTGTGTTTATGGGCTAAAATCTGGTGACTGAAAAGGTTTATGATGTACAGAATTTTCCTAATCATTCAACCATGAGCCCTCATGCTCTGCTAATGGAGGCCTGGTCACTCTGGAGAACAGGGACCACTACCACCAGCATTGGAAAGTTCCTACATATTGGTATCAGATTATAGCTATTCATGTGTTATGACCTCTCAGAGTAATGAAGGCCTCCCTGTCACTTGTTCAGCTTTTTGTGAACTCTTTGCAGTTTTTTACTTCTCTGTGAATGGAGAGCAGGCTGGATCTTAAAACCTTGTGTACCTTGTGTGCCGGGACACTGGTTTGCTAGATATTTGCATTTCTGTATGTAAATATCGGGAAGAATTTAAACACAGTAAATCAGCCGAGGTATTTGATAAAGTGATGTTTGTGTGATGTTTTATTCAGTGTTCTTTTATATTATATGTTTATAATGCTAGCACACTGTTTGACTCATGTTCCCAAGCAGCTGCTGTAGAACATGTGTTCAAAGGATGACAGGCTGCCCCATTCCATGCAAACACTCTTTTGAGAAAAAAACCTGCCCAGTAAAATGATGACTTTTTGGTTTTAAGTACCTCCATCTGGCTCCAATGCAAATTCCAGGGTCATTTTTTTCATTTGGTTTCAGATTTGTTTAATGATGCCATTTGCTTTGCCTTGTTTTTGGCTTTCTCGCTGTTTCTCGATTTATTTCTAGAATGTCAATTTCTCGTCTTCGTCTTTCACCTCTGTACTCTCTATTATGGATAGGTAGAGAAAATTGATATTTAGCCGTAATGCTAGAATATTAGAATCTGACTCAAGCAGTGGGATGTTTTTGTGTGTCTGTTGTGTGTATATATTGTGTATATTGGGCAACTGTGTGTTGTAGCAACTGTTATGACCATCTTATATTTGCTGCTTCATTCTTCTGAGCGTCACCACCTGATATCATGTTACTAATTTTCTCAAAAGGTTCAACAAGTTAAAGGTCGTCCCTTTCTTTGTTTTCAATCAGCTTCCTTTGCTTATTTCTCCTCTAACGCGTTTTAGGGAAGCCTCTATTAAGTCTTTATTTTTTCCGTTTTTTTTATACTATATACTGTACAAAGTTATGTTGTTTTAGCTATGATATAATGACCATATCCAAATATTTCTCAGTTTCTTTACTAGAATACCACCAGAAAATACACGGAATTTGTATTCAGTACTGAAGAAAAAAACCGTTCAGACCTGATTATTATAGACACAGCATGGGATCACCTGGATTTTGGGAAGTGCTGAAAGAACCCTGGTATAATATACCAGAAGATTCAGAAAACTTCAGAGTTCAAGATGAGCTCAGTGCCAAAGGAGGACACACTAATAACTGACTTTAGCGTGTAGAAGCCATTCCTGTATTCATATTTCCAGTATTTCTGTTTGTATCTCAATTAAAAGACTGAGAAATAATTCTATATGGCCATTATAAGGTTGCTAAAACAACAAATCTAATGGTGGCCTAAGAGTTTTGCGTAGTACTGTATGTACAACGATACATTTATAAACTGCTGGTTATCTATTCAGATTCGTCAGAGTATCATTAACCATGTGCTGTTCACAAAGGACAAACACATGGACCCTTCAGCGACTAAGCAACGTTAATTCAGCCATAAGGTACAGTATGCCAGCTCTTTGTGTTACGTCATGTACAGCGCTCCCGATTCCACAGGTCACGTCGTGTTACAAAGCACATATATTCAAAGTGTTTCTCCCGTATGTGTTTGGTTGATATACTGACTGCTGGGTTTGTGTCAGTAAACGTATGTGTGGTTATGGAAGCTAATGGACTCAACATCAAGCTGTATGCAAAGCTGGGCCAAAGCTCTAGTCAAAATGTATTGTACTCACCTTAATGAAAGTTCCACAACAGAACACCAGGAGCAAGAATGGCCTCTGTTTCTGTGTTTGCACCGGGACCATCTGTGTTTGTATACAGTGGTGCTTGAAAGTTTGTGAACCCTTTAGAATTTTCTATATTTCTGCATAAATATGACCTAAAACATCATCAGATTTTCAAACATCATCAAGTCCTAAAAGTAGATAAAGAGAACCCATTTAAACAAATGAGACAAAGATATCATACTTGGTCATTTATCTATTGAGGAAAATGATCCAATATTACATATTACTGAGTGTCAAAAGTATGTGAACCTCTAGAATTAGCAGTTCATTTGAAGATGAAATTAGTCAGGTGTTTTCAATCAATGGGATGACAATCAGGTACGAGTGGGCACCCTGTTTTATTTAAAGAACAGGGATCTATCAAAGTCTGCTCTTCACAACACATGTTTGTGGAAGTGTATCATGGCACGAACAAAGGAGATTTCTGAGGACCTCAGAAAAAGAGCTGTTGATGCTCATCAGACTGGAAAAGGTCATAAAACCATCTCTAAAGAGTTTGGACTCCGCCAATCCACAGTCAGACAGACTGTGTACAAATGGAGAAAATTTAAGACCATTGTTATCCTCCCCAGGAGTGGTCGACCAACAAAGATCACTCCAAGAGCAAGGCGTGTAATAGGTGGCGAGGTCACAAAAGACCCCAGGGTAACATTTAAGCAACTGAAGGCCTCTTTCACATTGGCTAATGTTAATGTTCATGAGTCCACCATCAGAAGAACACTGAACAACAGTGGTGTGCATGACATTGCTGCTCGTCTGCAGTTTGCTAAAGATCACGTGGGCGAGTCAGAAGGCTATTGGAAGAATGTTTTGTGGACGGATGAGACCAAAATAGAACTTTTTGGTATAAAAGAAAAGCGTTATGTTTTGAGAAAGGAAAACACTTCATTCCAGCATAAGAACCTTATCCCATCTGTGAAACATGGTGGGTGGTAGTATCATGGTTTGGGCCCTGTTTTTGCTGCATCTGGGCAGGACGGCTTGCCATCACTGATGGAACAAATGAATTCTGAATGATATCAGAGAATTCTAAAGGAAAATGTCAGGAACATCTGTCCATGAACTGAATCTCAAGAGAAGGTGGGTCATGCAGCAAGACAAGGGCCCTAAGCACACAAGTCGTTCTACCAAAGAATGGTTAAGGAAGAATAAAGTTCATGTTTTGGAATGGCCTTTGCTTTTAGGAAGGGCACACCGTATACTGAAAGCAAAAGTTCACATACTTTTGCCACTCACTAATATGTAATATTGGATCATTTTCTTCAAGAAATAAATGACCAAGTATAATATTTTTGTCTCGTTTGTTTAACTGGGTTCTCTTTATCTACTTTTAGGACTTGTGTGAAAATCTGATGATGTTGTAGGTCATATTTATGCAGAAAAATAGAAAAAAGGGTTCACAAGCTTTCAAGCACCACTGCATATATATGAAATGAATTTGATTCCAACCTCGAACAAATCCAAAGTCCAAAGGAAGGAAAGGTTATGTTACAAAGTATTGAGTTGAACTTTTGAATCTAAGAACCAAATACTTACCACTTAAGACCAAATACTTATTTTCCACCATAATTTACAATGAAATTCTTTAAAAGTAATACAATGTGATTTCCTGGATTTTTTTTCTCATTTTGTCTCTCATAGCTGAAGTGTACCTATGATGAAAATTACAGACCTCTCTCATCTTTCTAAGTAGGAGAACTTGCACAATCAGTGGCTGACTAAATACTTTTTTGCCCCACTGTATGTATGTATGTATATATAAGACTGAGTACTCAGAGCCTTAGTATGAGCTGCACGATTTATTATCTCCGGCAAAAAGTAATCTGCTGTAGTAACTGTAATTGACTGGTGTTGGAGATAATAAATAAATCACATCTTCTAAATCTTCTAAATAAATCTCAACCTCTGTTTGTTTACAGTTAATAAATACAATTGTATTTAGAGTTTATGCAGTGATTTCTAAACAGCAGTCATGTTTTTTGTCTCCTTAACCCTCTGCAGGACCCCTAGCTGTGAGCTGTATCCTAAATCGTCCAGTATTCTCTCTGGGTTCTGCTTTCTAGTCCAGTCTGTTATTAAGCTTTTATCTGGTAAATATTTCCTCTTTTCTCTTTCAGGCAAAACCTAAAGGACCACTTTCAGTTGATTTGTTTTCTATAGCCACAAACGTCTAGTTTGATGTGTGGTTTGATACATCATTTAAATGTAGTATAAATTGTGAGAAACACCAGCTCTTCTTATCTTCTCATCAGACACCAGGCTCATGAGAAAGAAGAGTTCATGCTCTAGCATGCTCTACCAGGCCAAAAAGTCAAAGCATGGCCACTCTGCCATTCTTCATGTTCTGTTACGTCACCTGCAGGTGAGGATAACACTGTATGAACAGCTGGCTTGAAACATGATTTTTTAAATATATTTATTAATGTTGTTTGGTGAAACTTTAATGTACAGCTGATCTTTGTTCAGACTAACAATTGTCCTTAGATGGCAAGATATTAAGCAAATATTGAAACGGATCAAAACGAATACACAGGGTTCAGCTTTCATGTATGATCTAATAGTGTTCGTATCCAGTTTCATACATTTCTATAACTACATATCAGTCTACATGGCGTTAAGTACACATTCATTTAAAGTGCTTTAATTCATTGGCATTTCATTAACGCTCAGCTGGGTGAGATAAAACCATTTCTTTTTTTGCATAAACAACATAGAACTTTAGCTTTCACAAGGTTGTTCTTTCCAGCCAGTGTGTCTTTGTAAGTTACTTATCAATGACTTGACAAAAAATTGCCTGTCATTTCTTATCAAAGCAAAATAAAAAAAATTTAAATGTTTACTTCCATGAATTCTACAGCAGCTGCAGCACTTTAGTCCTCGTTCAGTCTCAAGTATGACGGTCTTGAATTCTTCGTTTCATATACATTAATGTCTTACGTTCATATAACTACATGCGATATACCTTTACTTAAAAATAGAAGCTTGTGCCATCTCACTACTAAAAGAGAAACATCAGAGAAAAACCTGAATCCCATCTACGTATTGCTTAGGCAGTTATTAGTTGATGAAAGCCTGGTGATTGGTTACTGGCAAAAGCTTGGATTCGGATCTTCTACTGGATCAGCTGCAGGAGGGTGATGATGAGGGGCACGCTGACGAAGAGCAGGACGTTTCCACAGCTGGTTGATGGAGAGCCAGAACTAGTAGAGCTACCTATGCCAATGCTGGCGAGGAGATTGGAAAATAAGTTAGTGCTGTTGAAAGTGCCGGAACCGGTGCCAGTGCCAGACCCGGTGCCAGTGCCGGAACTGGTGCCAGTGCCAGAACCAGTGCCGCCTGAAGAACCAGACATAGCGGTGTAAGTGGGGGCTTTAGTGGTGCTGGTGGTCGAATTGGTACTGGTGCTGACCCTAATGGTCGCCTGCATGTGGACTCCCACAAGGCAGCACATTACCGTCACAAGCAGCAGATATCGGTTCATGCTGAGCTGCATCTCACTGTTTCTCAGACCTGATTCAAAGAAATAACACATAAAATATGAATGATTGTTCCGGACTTATGTACAGGAAGAATGTCACCCATACAGGTGAATACAGCCAAATTATTATAGCTAATAATAGAATCTATTATATCACTCTATGAAATACTGATTTGAAAATGAATTGGTCTGTACAGTTCAGTAAAAATTGTATATTGTTCCAATAAATATCAATAAAAAGAAACAAAGTTTTCAATGAAACTAAGCATAACACTTTATCTATGTCATACAAGCATGGAACTACTTCAAAACCCTTGTGTAAAACGGTCCTTGTTTGTGTTCTTTTATATTATATTTTTAAAAATATATAAAAAATTTACATAACAAAATAAAGGTGAAATCAAAAACAAACGTTAAAACAATGAACTGAAATTAAAATAAAAATCAAACTTTTTTTGTATTTGATACAACAACAGAAATTACTTATTTTTAGGTTTATTTTATAATATATCTATATTTATATAAACTAAAGACAACAAAAAAGAAGTTCATTTTAAATGACACTGATTTCGAGCAAACTGCAGGAATCGGCAGTGTCTGAAGACCAGGGGCGCTGCCAGGGATTTTGGGCCCGATGAAAATATTACACTGGGCTCCTAAAAAATGTTCTAATACATTTTTACGATCCCTGTCAATCACAGGCCCTTAACCTCTTCCTAACGTTTTCCCGCATTTGCCACTGCTGAAGCCCTGGGTTCAAATGTTGGGTGGTGCTTGCAAATTTTAGGTCGGGTGGCGCGTTTATGGAAAAACCCCATGCACAAACAATTACACAAATATTTAATACATGTGTAAAAATATGAACACATTCTGTATAACATTAACTCATTAACAAATCATGAAAAATTGAGAACAAAACTAGAGATAATAAATAATTAAATAAATGATTTATTTATTGAGTTAGATTTAAATAAGATTAATAGCAAGATTTATTAAAAACAAATACTGAAGATTAAGAATCATCATTAAATTAACAGGGAGTAATTGTCATTAACTTTAAAATGCTAAGTGCAAAGGCGATCAAGTAGCCAATAATTCAAAATAAATAAATAATTACTAATCAGGGATTACCTGATCTTAGATAGAATTAATTCAATAATAAAACAAAGAAATTCAGCTGGAATAAATGAATTAGTTTGATTAAACACATTGACTAACACATTTACTCTCAGTTGAGCTCTTTAAGCGAAAGATATTTATTTGGTCATGCTTTTGCTTGACTAAGAGACGGATTCAGTAACAAAGCACCAGGCTGGACGTGTATCTGATCCTCACTTACCTGTTGCACTGGAGAGCAGATGATGGACGGTCCTGTTCTGTTTGATTGTGGCTCACATGCGCCACTTTATACCATGTTTTACATCACACGCGCACACACATGACGCACACGCTTTCCGTCATCAATCCAGAAACAAAGCAGTGATCAATTTGTGTATATGTTTGTTTTCGTTTTGCATCCAGGGGCAGGCAGGACTATTCCTGGTCATCATGACTTTTTATAGCAACTGCTATTATTCAGTGGAGCATCTTAAAGTGAAAGGATATTGCCCTGTCATCTTACATTTCTCATTAGGAGATACAAATAAAGTAACCAGTGAAGTTCTTACTCCACTGGAATTTCATTTTTCCTCTTTCCTGAAAGAAGTGAGAGGGAATCAGAGGTCAGATTATTATTGACCTGTACAGAGGTCAGATTTATTACTGCCCATATGGAGATCAGATTATTATTGGCCTACATGGAGTTCAGATTATTATTGGCCCATACAGAGGTCGATTATTATTGACCCTTACAGAGGTCAGATTATTATTGGCCCGTACAGAAATCAGATTATTACTGGCCCCATATCAAGATCAGATTATTATTGGCCCATACAGAGGTCAGATTATTATTGGCCTACATAGAGTTCAGATTATTTTTGACCCATACAGAAGTCAGATTGTTATTGACCCATACAGAAGTCAGATTATTATTGGCCTACATGGAGTTCAGATTATTTTTGACCCATACAGAAGTCAGATTATTATTGGCCCGTACAGAATCAGATTATTACTGGCCATATCGAGATCAGATATTTTTTGGCCCATACAGAGGTCAGATTATTATTGGCCTACATAGAGTTCAGATTATTATTGGCCCATACAGAGGTCAGATTATAATTGACCTGTACAGAGGTCAGATTATTACTGGCCTACATGGAGTTCAGATTATTTATGACTCATACAGAGGTCAGATTATTATTGACCCTACAGAGGTCGGATTATTATTGGCCTACACGGAGTTCAGATTATTGCTGGCCCATACAGAGGTCAGATTATTATTGGCCTACATGGAGGTCAGATTATTATTGGCCCATACAGAGGTCAGATTATTATTGGCCAGTACAGAGGTCAGATTATTACTGGCCTATATGGAGGTCAGATTATATTGGCCTACATGGAGGTCAAATATTATTATTGGCCCATACAGAGGTCGATTATTATTGGTCTACATGGAGGTCAGATTATTATAGGCCCATACGGATGTCAGATTATTATTGGCCCGTACAGAAATCATATTATTATTGGCCCATACAGAGGTCAGATTATTATTGGCCCATACAGAGATCAGATTATTATTGGCCCATAAAGATGTCAGATTATTATTGGCCCCTACAGAGATCAGATTATTATTGGCCCATAAAGAGGTCAGATTATTATTGGCCCATACGGATGTCAGATTATTATTGGCCCATACAGAAATCAGATTATTATTGGCCCATACAGAGGTCAGATTATTATTGGCCCGTACAGAAATCAGATTATTATTGGCCCATACAGAGGTCAGATTATTATTGGCCCATTAAGAGGTCAGATTTATTATTGGAACATACGGATGTCAGATTATTATTGGCATACATGGAGATCAGATTATTATTGACCCATACAGAGATCAGATTATTATTGGCATACATGGAGATCAGATTATTATTGACCCATATAGAGGTCGGATTCAGTAACAAAGCACCAGGCTGGACGTGTATCTGATCCTCACTTACCTGTTGCACTGGAGAGCAGATGATGGACGGTCCTGTTCTGTTTGATTGTGGCTCACATGCGCCACTTTATACCATGTTTTACATCACACGCGCACACACATGACGCACACGCTTTCCGTCATCAATCCAGAAACAAAGCAGTGATCAATTTGTGTATATGTTTGTTTTCGTTTTGCATCAGGGCAGGCAGACTATTCCTGGTCATCATGACTTTTTATAGCACTGTGATTATTCAGTGGAGCATCTTAAAGTGAAAGGATATTGCCCTGTCATCTTACATTTCTCATTAGGAGATACAAATAAAGTAACCAGTGAAGTTCTTACTCCACTGGAATTTCATTTTTCCTCTTTCCTGAAAGAAGTGAGAGGGAATCAGAGGTCAGATTATTATTGACCTGTACAGAGGTCAGATTATTACTGGCCCATATGGAGATCAGATTATTATTGGCCTACATGGAGTTCAGATTATTATTGGCCCATACAGAGGTCAGATTATTATTGACCCTTACAGAGGTCAGATTATTATTGGCCCGTACAGAAATCAGATTATTACTGGCCCATATCAAGATCAGATTATTTTTGGCCCATACAGAGGTCAGATTATTGCTGGCCCATACAGAGGTCAGATTATTATTGGCCTACATGGAGGTCAGATTATTATTGGCTCATGCAGAGGTCAGATTATTATTGGCCAGTACAGAGGTCAGATTATTACTGGCCTATATGGAGGTCAGATTATTATTGGCCTACATGGAGGTCAGATTATTATTGGCTCATACAGAGGTCAGATTATTATTGGTCTACATGGAGGTCAGATTATTATTGGCCCGTACAGAAATCAGATTATTATTGGCCCATAAAGAGGTCAGATTATTATTGGCCCATACGGATGTCAGATTATTATTGACCCATACAGAGATCTGATTATTATTGGCATTCATGAAGGTTAGATTATTATTGGCCCGTACAGAGGACAGATTATTTTTGACCCATACAGAGGTCATATTATTTTTGACCCATACAGAGGTCAGATTATTATTGGCCTACATGGAGATCAGATTATTATTGACCCATACAGAGGTCAGATTATTATTGACCCGTTCAGAGGTCAGATTATTATTGACCCATACAGAGGTCAGATTATAATTGACCCATACAGAGGTCAGATTATTATTGACCCATACAGAGGTCAAATTATTATTGACCCGTTCAGAGGTCAGATTATTACTGGCCCGTATGGAGGTCAGATTATTATTGGCCTATATGGAGGTAAGATATTTATTGACCCATACAGAGGTCAGATTATTATTAACCATACAAAGGTAAAATTATTATTGGCCCATATTGAGGTCAGATTATTATTGGCCCATACAGTGGTCAGATTATTACTGGCCCATATGGAGGTCAGATTATTATTGACCCATACAGAGATCAGATTATTATTGGCATTCATGAAGGTTAGATTATCATTGGCCCGTACAGAGGTCAGATTATTATTGACCCATACAGAGGTCAGATTATTGTTGGCCCGTATGGAGGTCAGATTATTTTTGACCCATACAGAGGTCAGATGATTATTATTGGCCTACAGGGAGGTCAGATTATTATTGGCCCATACAGAGTTCAGATTATTATTGGCCTACATGTAGGTCCGATTATTATTGGCCCATACAGAGGTCAGATTATTATTGATGTTTAACGAGGTCAGATTATTATTGACCAATTCAATGGTCAGATTATTGTTAGGCTATTACAGATGTCCACGTAAGTGACTAATACTAGTAAGGTTCCAGATTGACTGACCCATATTGTGGTCCAGGTTGTTTACTGACCCATACAGGGATCAGATTACAGACTGACCCTAATAGAACCAGATTATTGACTGACCCATATCATGATCCAGATTTCTGACTAACCCATACAGGGATTAGGTTATTGACTGACCATAACAGAAGTCTGGATTACTGACTGACCCATGTCATGGTCCAGATGACTGCCTGACCCTCATAGGAATCAGATTATTGACTGACCCTAATAGAACCAGATTATTTACTTTCCCCTATTATGGTCCAGATTACTGACTAACCCTTACAAGGATCAGATTATCGACTAATCCAAAGAGGTCCAGATAATTGACTGAACCAGACAAAGGTAGGATTATTGACTGACCAATACAGATGTCCAGACTTTAGACCGACCCTTACAGGGATTGGATTATTGACTGACCCTAATCCAGATTACTGAATGACCCAAACACAATTAAGCATGCATCAATATTATTACTGACCCAGATTGTTGACTGACCCACACTATAATAGAGGTCCAGACTATAGAGCATTGGATTGGACTGGATTATTGACACGCAAATACAGTATAAAATCTAAACAGTATAAAATCTAGACGATGGTGAACAACCAGGAGACGAAACAAACACATCCTCCTGATTAGCAGTGCCTAAATCTGGATCTCCTCCTCCCCCTGCTGGTGACTTTACAAACTTAATGGGTAGACGTCCTAGCTTTGGCTCACTGCTCCTAATGTTTGATTGGCCATACAGTCAGCTCCAGAACTGATAAAACTGGTAACATATGGTTAATTAGTTTAATCTCACATTTTTCTTTTGAAATAAATCACCAGTTTGGCAAAAATACAAATACAAAAAGGATTTATTCTGTCAGAGTCACTCACAGTACAACCAAAGCAGCCTCACAAGCAAATCAGTGAAGACGTCATTAAATGCGTGTGGAAATAAGCAAAAATCTTATGTTAGTTAGTATCTGACTCACTGCTTTTTGCTTTTGCAGCTAAGCTTAGTGTAATTGCAGATCAGTTTATCCTGGTTTAAGCTAAAGATGTCCTGATAAACATGAGCCTCAGATGCTGAATCAGTGTTGAATTGGATTTAATGGTGAGGTTATCGCTCAATCTGAAGTGTAATGTGAGGTGTCACATGATCTGGGTTAGACCTAACCCTCAGTCCGAGGAGCACTGACACAGCAGGCAGTCTGCTGAATACACACAGAGACCAGAAACCATACGGAGCGCCACTATCTGCACTTAAACAGTGGCGGTAACCAAAACCACACACAGGCGTTCCTGGACTTAACCGAAACGAACAGAAGTCCTTACCACACCAGAGGCGGGATACGAACCAGTTTTATAGCACTTTCAACCAGTGTTGTACATTACTGAGCTTCTCTTTGTGTTTGTATCCCACCTCTGGCAAGGTGAGACACTGTCCACTTTCTGGGCTGCTCTAGACTTTTGCAAATACAGAGTGCTAATAGGCTACCACAGGGAACAGTGCTTTAATTTTGTGGTTAGAGAGATTTCACCCAAATTACATTGTGAAATCAAGCCTGATTCCAGTCATATTTTCCCAGTGTCAAATATACTGGTGGTGTTGTGTCTTTATCCCCAAAACACGCCCAACCTCATTTTTCATTTAATATAAATAATTCACCATTAGTGATCATGAGGTCAAGTCAGAGGATCACTGCATTAGGGATGTACGTAATGAATGCATCTCTTACATGACGTGATTTATCAGAAGGACTACACTGAGCGAGATTGGGAACGCAACCCGGGCGATTGTGTATTCTGGACTTGCATTTCTGTCAATTCTCTGATTAGGCCTCTTGACACTCCTGGTACGAAGCGTGGTTGTCCTGCGTGTGGTTGAGGTGAAGATCTCAGTGGTGGTCACGATATCCTGGCTGGTTGACGCGTCGGTCGGTGTGTGGCCGTCTGGATCGGAAAGGCTGGTCGAAGTTGAGGTGAAAAGAAAACCATGCCAGTTTCCCTGCTTTTTGTCCTCTTGATGACTGGAAACTTTTGCACTCTCTCTGGACCAGTGGCGTGTAAGAATGCTTGATCTGTTAATGGCCGTGGCATGCGGGGAGACAGTATAGGAGGAAAAATGCCAGCCTGTCGTTCTTGCTAACTGAGCCTGTCCACAGATTGGCCAGGTGTGACACGGACAACCCAGTACACGGGCCGGAGTGCGTCTGGCCCAGTCCAGCAGGTACTTGATGTTAACAGGGTCATCACAGGCCCAAGGATTATCTCCCAGTGTGATCAGCTTTAATCCGTTGAGGTGCCCGAAGGCGTCGTCACAGACTGTCGTGAATCGGTTGCCGTGTAAGTAGAAGTGCACCAGCTTGGGCAGATGGTCCAGCGAGCCAGGAAGAATCTGTACCAGTGTATTGTGGGACAGATCCACCATCTCCACATTTCGAGGCATATTCGTGGGCACGGTCCAAAACTTGTTGCAGCTCAGGTTGAGCCATCGTAGATCGGGCAGCGTGTTGTTGATGAACACGATGCGCTCCAGCTTGTTGCCCGACAGGTCCAGCAGGCGCAAGTTCCAGTGGTAGACCGTGTCGTTCTTCTCCAGGAGGCGCATCCGGTTGTTTGTGGCATGGACGTTCCACAGCGAGCGCGGCAGCGAGGCGGGCATACGAGAAAACCTGTTGTGTGAGATGTCCAGCGTGCGAAGGTGGGTGAAGGGGGCCAGGACGTGGTCCAGGTCGGACAGACGGTTATGGGACAGGTTTAGGGAGTGGATATTGAGCTGCAGGCTGTTGGGAAGGTGACGCAGGCCTCTCCAGGAGCAGTCCACCTCCCTGAAGCTATCGCTGCATGAACACATGGAGGGACATGCTGTGTCGAGACGCCTACCCAGCATCAGCAGCAGCAGGCAGTACAGTAGAGCACCTTTAGACATCTTCAGGGCAAACCTGTGGGGAACGATCAACAACCAAAATAGTCAGAAAGTCCACCTTCAGTAATTAGTATAATTACATCATCATCACTCACAATGTGAAGCAGTCCCTCAAATACTTGCACTGGCACTGACTCAGTGGGCTATACACCAATCGGCTGTCATATTAAAACCACTTGCCTAGTATTGCATAATCCCCCCGTGTTGCCAAGACTCCACAAGACCTCGGTGGGTGTCCTGTGGTATCTGGCACCAAGACGTTGTCCTGTATGTTGGGAGGTGGGGCTTGGTTCAGACTTGTTTGACCAGCACATCCCACAGTTGCTCGATCAGATTAAGATCCGGGGAATTTGGAGGCCAGGGCAACACCTTGCTTAAACCATTCCTGAACAGTTTCTGCAGTGTAGCAGGGCACATTATTCTCCATTACCCTGAAGGGGTGAACTGTTTGTAACGAAGTTTAGGTAGGTGGTACGTGTGAACAACACATCCGAGGTTTCCCAGCAGAACTTTGCTCAGAGCATTGCACTGTCAGCGCTATTCACGACACCCATCGGTGGTTTTAACAGTATGACATTAAAGGGAGAGTGTCCTCACAAATGCACAAAGGATCCTGCAGACCTGCTACCATGCCCTATTGAATGACGCTGATGTAGCGTTCGAAATTGGGTTTTGTATAATTCAGTTATCTGATCGAGCTTGACTTTCATGAGCCGCAGAAAACCCCGGCTGGTGGTCGTGATGCATTTGGGACTACAGTTTTTGAAGTCGAAACAAAATGTTACAACTTGGGTTGGTTTGCGGGCTGCTGCTGCAGCATCCTGTGTCCTATTAATCCTGAAGAATAGTCGGGACCAGTACCTAAACTGACACTTTCATTTGCAGCAGCCTTTGCCTGATACAAAGTTCTAATGGCATGTCGTGTTAGGACCGATCCTCTAATTGGCATACATTATAAAGCTTCCCTAAGGATCTTGTTCTCGATCGTCAAGCCCATCCCTTGCAGAACAGCAGTAGTAAGTCGTTTGAACGAAAGCTTAGGACAACAAAACAAAGCAAACATTCCCTTTAGGGTGAAGCGCTGACTGATGCGTTTGCTGATTCATTGATTTCTTCCAGAGCACTCGCTGCGTTTCCTGTGCTGCATTGAGAAGCACTCACCTTCTGTTCTTCATCACCGTCCTGTCATTTCTCTTCCCCGGCTTGTCTTTTGCCTTTTCCCTTTCCCCCCTTTTATTGTCCTCCTTCCGTAAGAGCTATTTTAGCTGTAAATTTGTTCTTTACTCGAGATGACTTCGTTTCCGGCACAGTGGTGCAGCGAGAGCATAAGCAGACCTGAGCTGAGCCAGTGCTGCACCAACGCACTCTGTACCCCCTCAGCACAGGGGTGTGAGTTTGGAAGAGCTGTGGAAAAGCGTGGGGTGGGTGGTGCACAAGGAGAGAGAGGACAGAGTTGCCCCTGCTTGCATTCTACTGAAAAGAAATGCTGAGGCACTAGGATCTTGCTGCTTTATGTTCCCCTTCCAATAGGATCTGCTCTAATCACGCCCCCCGCCCAAGGAATTGAGGGTCACTTGTTCTCGATACAGTGTTCCTGCGTAGGTACGACATAGCCACGCCTCATTACCTGGGACTAACAGATACAGAGTCCATGCTTCTGTACATGGGATTGACATTTGCACAGGCCATGAATTCTTCATTGGGACTGACAGCCATGAAGATTATGGACTTGGAAAGCCACACCCCTTTACTGTGACTGGCATCCAGAAAGGCCACACCCCCTTTGCTGAGACTGTCCTTTAGTAATTAAGGATAAATGGGCCACACTCTCTTCCGAGGAACTGACAGATATCAAAGGTGTACTGGCCATACCCTTTCACTGGGACTGACATCTACACAGGCCATGAATCCTCATGTATTGGGAGCGATGGGTACAGAGGCACAAACATTCAAGCACCACTGTAGGATGTGGCCACAGTATCCATTAGGCCCAATATCCATTTATGTCCTTGTGAGGGAGGCATGGACTTTTGGTATTTTTTGGATTTTGCCCTTGTCCAGAACGACTGTCTTACTTAATTACAACTGTTATAATCCAAGCAATTGTGGGATAAGGGTCCTGCTCAAGCTCCCGACAATGGAGCTTGGCAGAGGTGGGATTTGAACCCTCGTCTTTTCGGCCCATAGTCCAATACCTTAACTGCTAGGCTACCACAGTCCCCATCCATCCCAGTATAGGAGGTCTCTGTAGCTGTTGGACCTAGCAAAGATGGTGAAGGTCAATTCAAGTCCGAGGTGGCATGGCCTTTGGGTCTGTCAGTCCAAGTGATAGCGTGAGAACTCTGCAGCCATTGGTCCCACTAATAAAAGTCTGGCGTCTGTACTTGTCAAGTCAAGTCAAGTCAGATTTATTTATATAGCGCTTTTTACAATGGAGCATTGTCTCAAAGCAACTTTACAGGTTTAGATTATCTCCTAATAACTACGTCCAATCTCAAATTGAGCAAGCCTAGGGCGACAGTGGCAAGGAAAAACTCCCTGAGTTATAGGAAGAAACCTTGGGAGGACCAAGACTCAAAAAGGGACCCAACCTCCTTGGGCGGCGTAGATGATAAATCTAAGAGCGAACTAAAGTCATGGAGTCAAAGTTTGAATAGAATGTGAAGTATGCACATCGACATTAAGTGCCCGGGTATGATGATAAATCTAAGAGCGAAACTAAAGTCATGGAGTCATGGTCGAATAAAATGTGAATTATGCACAGTGGAGCTCCATCAGATGTACATCATGTGTGGGGCCGGAACTGCCGGAACACAGCTTGGAGAGAAAACAAAAAATGTAATTAGTTATTGATTAAGAGCACAGTGTTTTTATTAACAATCACTGATGCCATGTCAATCACTGATGCCAAGTGTAGCATGAGACCCCGGCAGCATTAGCTATAGCAGCATAGCTAGAAAGCTAGAAAGAGGAGAACTGGTAGGAAACACAGCCAAGAGGGATCACATGAGACAGTCACATGAGACTTGTCAGTCCCTGTGGAGGATTTGTGCCTGTTGTTCCTTTTAAACCCAGCCAAGGAGAGGTGAACGCTTTAGGATTTTCTATTTTTCTGCATAAATATGACCTAAAAGTAGATAAAAGAGATCCCAGTTGAATGAGACAACCGAGACAAAAATATTATACTTGATCATTTATTTTCCAGCCTGATGAGCATCAACAGCTCTTTTTCTGAGCTCCTCAGAAATCTCCTTTGTTCGTGCCATGATACACTTCCACAAACATGTGTTGTGAAGAGCAGACTTTGATAGCTCCCTGTTCTTTAAATAAAACAGGGTGCCCACTCACACCTGATTGTCATCCCATTGATTGAAAACACCAGATTCTAATTTCACCTTCAAATTAACTGCTAATTCTAGAGGTTCACATACTTTTGCCACTCACTAATATCTGATATTGGACCATTTTCCTCAATAGATAAATGACCAAGTATAATATTTTTGTCTCATTTGTTTAACTGGGTTCTCTTTATGTACTTTTAGGACTTGTGTGAAAATCTGATGATGTTTTAGGTCATGTTTATGCAGAAATATAGAAAATTCTACAGGGTTCACAAACTTTCAAGCACCACTGTAGTTATTTATATTAATAATTTATGGAATTTATATTACACTAGTACCACAGTTGTTTGTTGGACCTCTTCAGTCCTGCTACACAAGATTTCCACCCCAGTACTGAAGAGGCTAACATTTTTTCTCTCTGGGGACCGTGTTGGAAACAGAAACCAATTTGGATGAGTGAATCTTTACACTCCTGTCTTCCAGCAGCCAGTGGACTCAGATTTGTTTGAATTCGGACGTGGTCCTAATTCAGACTTAATTACATCCTGGCTGTTTGCAGTCTTCTCACATTTCACAAGCTGTGCTGTGCGGAGGGCAAACATTGTACATGTGTGTATGTGCGTCTGTAGAAGAGAAAATGAAAGTTGGTGTGGAAGTTTTAAAAGGCTTTTCACTGCTACTTTGTTCCCTGTCCGGTTCTCTCTCAGGAAAACTACATTCTTTTCGAGCTCGCTCAGGCAGCCCAGCACTGCCACATCCACTGCCTACTAATGAACTTCCTGCTGTGTGCGGGCCGCGTGTGTGTGTTTATTCCTGTATTGGTAAAATCTTCCCTCACAATGACAGCAATACCTAGAAACTGAAGGAATATGAAGCTTACAAACACATGCAATTTTTATTTGAAAAATTAAAAGAGCAAAAACATTTTAGTTACTGTGGTTAAGGTTCTGAACAGGCTTATGGTGTAGGGTTAGGGTTAGCGATATTTATCTGCAGTAATACACTCGAGGCTGGCTGCTTACTTGTTTTAATGGTAAAGATTTGTCACACTAACAGATGAACATGGGCAAATGAAGTATTTAAAAGTGGTTCTGGTTTACATTATTCTGCAGTAAACTTGTATTCCACAGTACTACTTTAATTTAATACATTACAAATCATATAATCACCCTAGCAATGCGAGTAAATAGTTGAATCTTGGTCAGAATTTATTAGTAGTTGGTATGTTCCCACTTTTGCTGTAATGCACTTGAACTGCTTGAACCCCACAAGTTTGTGTGAAATATGATGGTCCGTGTTATCCAGCATGATTTCACAATACTAAATAATAGAGTAATGCTATTGAATGCTTGGCTTTCTTTGTCTTCAAGTGCCCCCATAAATGCTCATCACACCTTTAAGGTGTCCTTTGGGCCATTATATTTATTTGCAATTAAAATTTATTCAATGCAAGAAAAGCCAAAATAGAAGCATTTTGGCCCCAAGACATTTGCCCCTCGCTGTTTGTAAACACACTCACCGTTGGAACATTCCTGCTTCCTGTTAAGAAAAGTGAAGTTTTAGGACAAAACAAGCTGAAACAGACAAAATGTTTCATCAGCAGTATTACGTTTAGATTCGATAAATGTACTACGTAGCCGAATGATTTTGAACATCCCAAAAATTACATAAACACAGTGTTAGTTTGGAGTTTGTTCCCCTTTGCTAGATTTAAGATTGTGAGACTGATTTTAGAAAATAAGCCCTGACATACTGTTGGCATTCAGTTCTTCTGAGGTGTTTGGTGGAATTAAGATCAGGGCTCAGTGCAGAGTTTAATCTACTGCTTTGCAGACTTTAGGAGGGCAGGACAGGAGGTGGATGGACTGACCTGTTGGAGGACCTGTGTTATGGCTACACTGTAAAAATATTTTGGGATTTGTATACAAAAAGTAAGCTTGATCACTCTCCAAACGATTCTTATTACACATTGGATTATTTGGACGGAATTCACTCTATATAAGTAAACCTTTCCAGTAGCTCGCATTCAAAGCAACATGCAAACATTCTTACGATTTTAGCAGCCTTTGTGCAAGCTGCTCAACTCATTTGTAAACTAATCAGAGCCAGGTGTTAAAAAATGGCATGAAATGCAACCATGTGTTCCTCATGCCGAAACTGTGTTTATATCAAGTCCAAAGGTTTTGATTGTGTTAATAGTGATAAGAGTGGTATCCTTTTAAACTAGTTTGGGTATGTAATAAAACTTTTAATTATAGGTAGGTGCTGCGTAACATCCGTTTATGGTCCGATAATGTCATAATCCTTATTTTTAAGGCTATTAATCTGCTTAACCCTTATACTGTGGTGCCTGAATGTTTGTGAACCCTTTAGAATTTTCTATATTTCTGCATAAATATGACCTAAAACATCAGATTTTCACACAAGTCCTAAAAGTAGATAAAGAGAACCCAGTTAAACAAATGAGGAAAAAAGTATGTGAGCCTTTGCTTTCAGTATCTGCTGTGACCCCCCTGTGCAGCAATAACTGCAACTAAACGTTTCCTGTAAGCTGTTGATCAGTCCTGCACACCGGCTGGAGGAATTTTAGCCCCATTCCTCCGTACAGAAACTGCTTCAACTCTGGGATGTTTGGTGGGTTTCCCTCCACACATTAGCTGCTCACTTCAGGTCCTTCCACAACATTTCCATTGGATTAAGGTCAGGACTTTGACTTGGCCATTCCAAAACATGAACTTTATTCTTATTTAACCATTCTTTGGTAGAACGGCTTGTGTGCTTAGGGTCGTTGTCTTGCTGCATGACCCACCTTCTCTTGAGATTCAGTTCATGGACAGATGTCCTGACATTTTCCTTTAGAATTCTCTGATATCATTCAGAATTCATTGTTCCATCAATGATGGCAAGCCGTCCTGGCCCAGATGCAGCAAAACAGGCCCAAGCCTGATACACTTCCACAAACATGTGTTGGTGAAGAGCAGACTTTGATAGATCCCTGTTTCTTTAAATAAAACAGGGTGCCCCCTCACACCTGATTGTCATCCCATTGATTGAAAACACCTGACTCCAATTTCACCTTCAAATTAACTGCTAATCCTAGAGGTTCACATACTTTTGCCACTCACTAATATGTAATATTGGCCAGATGTAATAAATGACCAAGTATAATATTTTGTGTCATTTGTTTAGCTGGGTTCTCTTTATCTACTTTTAGGACTTGTTTTAAGTCATATTTATGCAGAAAAATAGAAAATATTTTCTATATTAAGTATATTAAGTCAGTGGGGTGAGCACCACTGTATTACCTTACCAGATACATTATGTAGTGCAGCCTCTGGTGCAGAAAGCTTTATTAAAAACAACGTTTTGTTAAATATATGTGGCATCAGTGTGAGTAGACTGAATGCTGAGCGACTTTGTGCCCCTAATAAGCACCGAGATGAAGATGATGTTTGAGAAAGCCTTAACACTCAGGTCATGTGAACTGTGTGTGGATTGTGGGACACTTGTAGATTACATTCTCTTTGAGAATTAGTTTCTGTTTGTGGCAGAAAGTTGACACACCTCAGGGAAAGAAGGCAGGGCGATAACTGCATAAAGAACTGCATCTTTGCAAAGCAGCACACCAGAGTTAAATGCACAGAGTTAAGTGTTACATAAAAGACAGCTTGTTATTCCATAAATGTGTGTGTGTGTGAGAGAGAGCGTGGTGTAAGGAGGAAGAGTCTATCCATCTTAAATAGTAGAAAATCAAAATGTTCTAAACAATTTTAATATTAAATAAATCAATGTATGGGAAACACTACAGGATCTTGGCTATTTAGTCAGCATACGTAATAGAGTTCAGATCACATAATGTGCTGTTTCACAGAACGTATCGTGGATGTTAAGCGATGCACACCTGTATTTAAGAACAACGGCACCTATAAATGGTTTAATATTTGTTTATTTACTGTCATTTCAAAGCAAAATCTGTAATATAAAAAAAAATGACAAAACAGTGTATAAGGAAAGAGCTTCATTTAAAGAATATAGTTCATAGATAGAACTTGTAAAGCATATGTTTGGCTCTTTGGTTTCAATCAGCAGGTGTTAAAAACAACTACTAAGTAAAGACATCAACGTGAACTGCAGTTCAAATTGAGATAAAAAATACATTTACAGTTACACTTAAGCGTTCACATTTTAATTTCCAGACAGTAAATATCCATATGATATAATAATGTAATTAATTGCATTAATGTGTAATAAGTAATACTTATAGACCTTGTTTCTAAATAATGTAAGTTATTTTTCTATTGGCTGACCATGTAGTACATACAGAATTGTCCTTGGATTTGGTTGTGTAGTCTATTGCGTGATTTTAAATTTTTTAAAAGAAACCTATGCCGCGTATCCGTGATCATCACTCCTTCTACTGTTAATCCCAAGCAAATTCCGAGTCTAAAATGGCCGTTACCTAAAAATAAAACAACTAATGAACTCAAATAAACTGAAATAGAAAACAATTACTGTACTCAATAAAATACTATAATAGCTAGATTAATGTAAATGGCATGGCAACAGTAACAACATAAACAGGTTTAGAACTCAATCTGATTTAATCGTGGGCCTTAGATCTGGGCGTGACCATCTCTGTCTACTAAACGAGTTCTCCAGAGATCTCGGGTTCTGGAGGGGGTGGCATCTCAGGTTCTGGAGGGGGTGCGATATCAGGTTCAGGAGTGGGTGTGGCCTCAGGTGCTGGAGTGTCAGTTCCCTCAGTGGACATGTGGTTAGCTTCAGCTGTTTCTCCTCCCACCTCCTCTTCTCTGTCAGCCTCAGCCGTCTCTGGGTTGTCGTTGATGATGTGCATGGTTTCTGAAGGTCCGCCATCCGCATTGTTTCTATTGATAAGGTTGAATTGCTCATTGGTGACCAGGCTGCTGATCCTGACACTGCGACGCCTCTTGCAAAGCAGAATCAGAGTGGTGATCAGTAAGAAGAGGCAGAATAAACTGAAGACGGCAATCACTAACAAGAACAGCATCTCCTTGCTGTTCTTTATATTGAACAGACAGATTTCTTCTTTGGAAGCTGAGTGACAGGAGACAGAAGTGGTTTGTGTTGCTCCAGTGGAAGCTTTGGTTGGTGGTTGTGAACTTGTATACACTGCTGTTGTTCTATTGGGTGTCTCAGTGCTTCCGTTTTGGTTGGTTATAGTTGTGATGTTGCTGGCTCCTGATCCATGCAAACTCACGAGCACAATCAAGAACAGCAGACAGTACATTTTGGTCATTTACAGAAAACTGTAAGTGATAAAAAGGAGTAAATGGTTAATAATGGGCTCTCCAATATGGGCTAGAACGATATTGAATGATTATGTTTATCATTATTATTTAATCTAGATAAGGAACAAAATAGTTTTATTGCAATAGAGACAAAGCTGCCTCTGTTGAGCCATTGAGCAAAATATCCTTGCAGTCTGCTCACTGCTGTAATAGTAAGTCAGCAATATTTGTATTTATTTATTTATAGAGCTTTAAAAAACAAATTAGAAAGCGATTTGCAGTTGAATAATAAGATAAAATGCTAATTTAAGTAATTAATTGGTAAGAAAAAGTCAAAGACTAATAAAAATACAGTGGTACAAAGACTATTAAAGCCTGAGTCTTAACTTGTTAGTAGCATATATACATACATGTGAGTATAGTGTGTGTATATAGTCTGTTTGTACATATATACAGACAAAAGTGTGTGGACACCTCCTCTAATTAGTAAGTTCTGCTATTTCAGCAACATTCACTTGTAACACATGTGACACATTTGTCTGTTTCCACTTCAGACAAATCATTTCATCAACCTTCTGCCCTGTTATGCTTAACCAAAGTCAATAGAGAATTGATTTCCCAGTTTCGATTGAGAACTTTACTCAACTTGGCCCAACTCCACCTTGAAAATGCACTGACATGTCATGTCTAACTTCAGAAGCCGACCTCACAGTCATGTTCCCAAATCTAATGGAAAGCCCTTTTAGAAGAACAAAGGCTGTTGTAACAGCAAAGGTGGGGAGCGAACTCCATACTAACAGCTTATCTTTTGGATGTAAATTTTTGGGTGTCCACAAACTTGTCTATATGTATGCTGTTTAGTCAGATTATGGACAGGATTAAGTGTTTAATTGATACCACTCTAAATAATTATGCTCTATATTGAAGGTATTGGTTTGTAGTTTTTCTAACTGAAGCATTAACTGTCTTCCGACATCTGAATTTCTCTAACAGTGAGATTCAGAGCTGATTTATGCTAAAGGCCTTACATAAGCTCACTTGCTCTACCCTTTAGTTTAGCCTACAGAAACACCTGGCTATAGTTAAACACTTATTAAAGATTCAAAAATACTGACCTGGCTGGACGAGGGTGAATATAAGGTGACTCGTGACTCGCCCGTGAACCCGTGCGATGATGTTCTTTAAGATCAGAGAGATATGACAGGCAGAGCCAGGGTGTGAGATGGCAGTGGTAAGGCAGGGGAGATACGCCTGACGTTACTTATTCACGCCTCTGAGTGGCTTGTTTCCTGTCCCTCTTTCGCTTCTGCTGTGGTTTTTTGGGATTTATTTTAAACTTGCATGTGGCAGCAGCATGAACTTCACCTGAAAACTTTCAACTCGGGCAATGCACCAAGTGGCATGGGGTGAAATAATGCAGTGTTCTTTTTGTACTGGTGTGAGTTGATTACCATTGTTATTCACTGTAACTAAACAGCTATTAAATAATAGTAATTCAAAGTGGAGACGGTGCTCACTCAGATATGTAAGGAAACCAGGTTGAGTTGCACTTATACAGTATAAGGTCATCTTCAGAATTGTTGACACCCTTCATAAGTCTAAAATTGATTGATTTTTTTTTTTGGCTTAAATTAGAGAGAAAGCTGGATGCTTATATTTTTACACTGTTTTAAAGCAAATACTAAGTTTGACCCCTCAAAACGACATTCATTTCTGTATTTTCCTAACAGCCATTTGTTATAGTCGGTTAGTGCTTCAGATAGCAGGACTGGGATAATCCAGGTTTGAGAGAGAGAGATCGAGAAAGCGCACGCGAGAGAGAGTTTAAATATTGACCAAGTTTTAATTCGTTTAAACCCTAATATCAAATTAACTGATGTGATAAATGAATCCAACCCAACACATTTTAATATATTATTTTAATATCTGTGAAAGATTTACCGACCTTGTCACTGCACACTGGGCTGGGATCTTATTCCTCAGTTAACATTTAGGTAGGTAGCATACCAAAATAAGTATTTCTGTCATGCATGATGTGACAATTCATGACACTTTCATGCATTTAATTTTTGTCTGTGGTAACTCACTTGCTCTTTGTAACACTGTGGAGGATGTTAAACCTCATTTCTCCGAAGTTCCCCTTTCATTAAAGTTGTTTTCGAAGTCTTTCTATTTATCATACCAGTTATTTGCAAATGACATTTAAAAAAGATGCAGTATAGCAACAAATACATTTTGGGGTAATAACCTGTATCTTTTTCTATATCAGATTACATGGTCCCAGCTGTGGAGGCCTGCCAGTCCCTCGGATGTTCAGCTGGCATGTGCACATTTCCATGAGTCATGTTAAAAGTTAAAGGACAGTGGTTGCTTTTATTGTGATCTCTATTGATTGGAGACTTTGAGTTGGAATGATTTAATTATTGGAAAATATAGAAGTAGCTAACTGCAAACTGGGAGCTTTGAGCTACAATGGCAAGAACTGACAGTAATTTAGTTAAATAGGTGAAATTCTATTAAGGAAATGTATTTCCTGATTGTAGGCCTATACAGCATTCTAATACTGTAAAGTAAACTTTAAAACTGGAATGGAATTTTGCCCCATAACTGTGTCATCTTGCATTTCGGTTTTCCCACATCTTTCAGTCGTTCATTCATTTTGGTATACTCACCAGAGTGGCTCAGTTGATAAAACACTGGCTCCCAGTGCCAAACTTCCTTGGTTTGTATAAAGCCTGGTTTTGTACCGGGTTTTGTCCCACTGCTTTTCTGCGCCGCACATTGGTTGCGGAAGAAGAGCCGTGTGACTGAACAATAAATATAGAATCAAAATTCCAGCTGTGTTTTTGTCACCACTTGGGTCTCATGAAACAGAAACCTGATAAATAACCACAGGCTTAACCTATGACAATAAAGCTTCTGCCATTGCTCTAGTTATGAATACATTTACAAAATGGATAGAACTGGTGAATGTCAGAGCTCATAATTGACCAGGATAAGCATGGATATGGGGTTTACAGCAAACCCACTCATGCAAATGTACCTCAGGTTGGAATAATAAATGCTATGGGGAATTCCTACCTGCCTCCTTTATATTCAAAACCACACCTACGTTCAGTGATGTGCCCCTAATATAGTGACACAACAAGGAATGAGCAAAGCCCTATAAGGACTTAAGTGTCTTAAATCCTTTCCAGTCTTATTCCCTATAGGCTTTTAATGACAGGTGAAGTGATTGACAGTGTGATGCTCTGGAATGTCGTGCGACATCCATCCTTCGATCATCTGATCAGTGTATCGCATGAACAAAGCAGGGAATGGGTGCTTAGAATGGTCAACTAACAAAATATGATTAACAGCAATAAAGCAATTATCATAACATTAAGGAAATAGTTTATTTGTTCAGATGACATGTTCATTTAAGTCCAGTCCATCTGGCCTTTGTTTCGTTCCTGAAACATTTCCGATAAGCAGCAGTGATCTTTTCATATGGCTGGTGCTGCATTTACATTTCCGACATCTGCCATGACTTCATCTGGCTCTGTCTATTTATGTCTGAAGGGTCTCTCTTATGATCTCTTTCTCTCTTGCTCTCTTTTTTTTATTCATCCGGCTTCCTTTGGTGTGAAATGTGAAGCTCTGCGTGGTCTTACTTTGCTATTGCGAATGCATGCTCATGCTAGTAGGACAGAGGGCGAGCAGGCAGCCAAGTACACGGCCTGCTTTGTATGATTAGTACAGGGTTTATTGTGGTTAAAACGTCCTGTCTGACATGTGCAGAGAACCTTGCTAATTATGGGTGGCTCTCATATTTATTAATATAATACGTAAAATAGCATATCTGAAATCTTTAGGAGCTGTGGCTTAAAAAACAAACATCACTGCATCAGCTAAGGCTAATATCAATATTTTGCTTTTTACCTGGCACTGTCGTGAATGAGGGTTCAACTCTTTGTGTTCTCTCAGGTCTGGCTTGGTTCCCTTATTAGTCAGGGTTTCTTTTCACATAGTCATAACAATTATGGTTATATCTCCACTCTTCACATTGCCAGTTCGGACAGAGCCCGTAAGATGTAAGATATGTGTGCATGTCACTTGTAACGATTCCACAGTATTTTGTCCACTGACTTGTCACTTTTTTGTTCAATAAGAGGTTGCAGTTTTGTATGAATTGCAATATTTAAAAACAAATTCCAGTGCAAACAAATATTCATATCTTCAAAATGGGGGCACTGCAGAAAACCAGAGAACAACTGTGCTAGCATATAAGGCAAAACAAACAACATTTAACTTTACAAATTCACGAGTTAGCCTTTTCCCAAAAACTTTATGCACCGTTTAGTCCGTTTTACTGTAATCCTGATACCTATAGTTATAAACACAGTACTTAACCTCATGTCTGAGGACGGGGAACTGACTACACCCAGAACTGGAACCAATAATTAAGTAAAGAAATGCATATCTTACTAGTATTTCCCTTCCTACACACGTGAAACCATATAGATGAGTGAAACTCAGTCGGGCTGAATAGAAAACAATCTAAACTCTCACTCTGATTCAGATGAGGCAAGTGGACCAGGTGAGAAAGTCCCCTTAAATAGATGACTCACAGCAGTGATACTGAACCATTGGTCTAATTGGCTTTTCGGCTTTACCACTAACCATACTAGGGATAAAAACGAATGAGCTGTCCTAGATAAGTAGATTCGTACGTGTTTTACTCAAAGTCAAATTCCGCATTGATTACAAAATACTTCTTATAACTTATAAAGCTCTACATGGCCTGGCCCCACATTATCTGAGTGACCTCTTAGAGTTTTACAATCCAACTCGTCTACTTCGTTCGCAGGGTGCAGGACTTCTTTTAGTTCCTAGAATTAAAAAAGTCACAGCAGGGGGAAAGGCTTTCTCATACATGGCCCCCCAACTATGGAATAAACTTCCCACTATCGTTCGAAATTCAGACACCCTCCAAAGTTTTAAGTCTAGGCTAAAGACATACCTATTTACGCAGGCTTTTTACTAGATTTAGACCAGGTTGCATGGCTTGGGTCGCTGGGGCCGGAGTCTGGAGTCATGTCTGGCTTGCCTGCCTTGTCGGCTAGCCGGGAGTGTCGAGTGGGCGGTCTGGCTGAACTAGGCTACGGTCCTCGTGAACTTGACTCATCCATCCTTGCCTTAGAATAAGGGCAGAGCTGGGGGTTCATAGTCAAAGAGTCTTATGGTGATCAGAGACGTTGGGTTGCTGTCTTCTGTCGCTCGTGGGGTTGCCAATGTCTCATGTGATCCCTCTTGGCTGTGTTACCTACCAGTTCTCCTCTTTCTAGCTTTCTAGCTATGCTGCTATAGCTAATGCTGCCGGGGTCTCATGCTACACTTGGCATCAGTGATTGACATGGCATCAGTGATTGTTAATAAACATGTGCTCTTAATCAATAACTAATTACAATTTTCTGTTTTCTCTCCGAGCTGTGTTCCGGCAGTTTCCGGCCCCACACATGATGTTCATGATGTTCACATGATGCTCCACTGTGCATAATTCACATTTTATTCGACCATGACTCCATGACTTTAGTTTCGCTCTTAGGGATTGGACGTAGTTATTAGGAGATAATCTAAACTTGTAAAGTTGCTTTGAGACAATGCTCCATTGTAAAAAGCGCTATATAAATAAATCTGACTTGACTTGACTTGACTTTACTCGCAGACCCTCCATAGTGCCCTGTATGTGCACATGGCCTTTGTGCCTACCAGTTCTAATGAAGATAGCATGGCCCCTGTGTCTCAGTTTTAGTAAGCTCACCGCAGTAGAGCAGCACACGATTCTTAGAAACATTATGGTTTTGGTTTTCATTTCAAAGCTTGGCTGCTATCAGGATAGAAAAAACACTCAGCTCCTCCTAGATCTTCCTTAGACATCCCAAAGCTAAATTCCAACATACAATTCTGTAGAGATCCTTTGAAAAAACATTCAGTGAGTGTCAGTTCTGCGGACAAAAACGTTTTGATGATGAGAGGGGTCAACAGTGAATAGCCAGACTGTTTGAACCCACAGTAAAGAAGCAAAAAAGCATCACAGAATGCACAGTATGTCAAACCTTGGGGTGGATGGGCTACAACACTAATTAGTATAGTGTTTATATTGTAACACTGCTGAAAATACTACTGCTGATGCTACTGAATCTGAAAGTCATATTTACCCATTACCAGACTGTGCGTGGTGAGTCATCAGATGATTCCTTGTGTAAACGCTCTCCACTCTCAGGCAGCCGGAGCGTCCGTTTGGCCCGGAGCTTCCCAATGGCACCGATATTCCTTAACAGTAACGATGTCTCAACCTTTAAATGTGTCCCCAGTTAATCCCGTTGAGCCAATGACCCTTCAGCCAGGCTTCTTTTCAGGCCGCGACTGGAGCCCAATAATATCCAGGCATTACCGTGCTAATGACCACATTGGGTCCGGCTAATTCACTACCTAATTGAGCCTTTACTCTGTGCGCAGGGCCTGGAGAGCTGCTTAAAGGGGCCTGATAATTACAACAGCCAGGTGCTGATTGAGGCCACAGCCATCGCTCTCGCCAAGATCCAACCTCTGCTTTAAAAGGTAAAGCAGTCAAATCACATCATCGCAGGCATGTGTGTGTAGAGAAAGTCACAACATGTGCACTCTAGGATTTAGAAAAGTGGAAATATAGTCCACAGTTTAGGTGTGTCTAGCCACTGTTTAGGGATGCTTAAGCACCCATAAAAATAAGAGAAAACAGTCGTTTGTCTGTGCTAAGCTGAAAAAATGTGAAAACCATAGAAACGGTTTAAACATAATATTTGCTCATTACTGGGTGACAGCAGTAAGTGAGAGTGAGGTTTTACAGGATGTGGTGAGTACGAGGACAAGACAAGGTACAGATAAGGTAAGGCGCTGGGTGTGAAGAGTGTGACTCAGTGGCTAAGCTAACACAAACACAGAGGCTGACCAGGCTAAAGTAAACAGACAGGGTCTGACAGGTAACGCTGGACTACGCTGCTATAAACAAACGCAGAGGATAACATGCAAGGCTAATATAAACAGACCGGGGCTGAGAACACAAACACAGGGCACAGGGACTAGAGTGCACAATACAAGACAAGGTAACACAGGTGCTAATTCGAAGACAGTGCAAGAAACAGAAACAGGAACAGACTAAACAAAGCAGGAGCAACTGGAGCCAGGAATAAACCGACAGAGATACTGCTACTATTATTAACACTGCTATTATTATTGCTGTTAGTTTTACAACTATCACTATTACTTCTACTGTATCTTCCAGTTCTGCTTCTATTAAGACTAGTTTTATTACATGTCTTTATTTTATTATTACCACTACTACTTCTAATATTACATTAATAGTACTATGAGTATTATTTCTAATACTACTACTAGTATTACTGCTACAGCTATTATAGTAATACTACTATGACTTTTAATACTTTTATTGCTAATAAAAGTATTGCTTTCCGATTTTTTTTATTACACATTTTTGTTCAGCTATCAACTGCCGTAATATTCGATATATCGACCCCGTTTCAGCGCCACCTCGTCCGGTCTGGTCGGGAATAGTGTCCTTGTATACGGCTTTTGGGTCGGTCCGTCAGGGGCCCCACAAAGTCCAAAATTTTCCCATAGGTAATGAATGGCCCCAATGTTAAGGAATGGGGAAAAATAAAATTTGAAGCTAGTGAAACAAAATTTGGAAGGATACTTAAGCTCATACTGAGATAGGGTTGTTGCAGTCTCCTGGCAGGGCGTTGACCATAACTCAGTCAGTTTTTGACCTACGGCCACAAATTTCGGCAGGCTTGGTCCTGGGTGCAATCTGAGGTGGCATGTAATTCCCTTGGGGCCCCTGAGAGCCCTGTCAGGGCACAAAGTCCCCTGGCAGGGCATTGACCATAACTCAGTCAGTTTTTGACCTACGGCCAGGAATTTTGGCAGGCTTGGTCCCGGGTGCACTCTGAGGGGAGATGGGGTGCCCTTTGGGCCCCTGCCTTCTCTGGCTGGGCATTGACCTTAACTCAGTCAGTTTTTGACCTATGACCACAAAATTTGGCAGGCTTGGTCCCGGGTGCACTCTGAGTGGAGATGTAGTGCCTTTGGGGCCCCTGCCATCTCCGGCTGGGCACTTGGGCCCTGGCAGGGCATTGACCATAACTCAGTCAGTTTTCAACCTACGGCCACAAAATCTGGCAGGCTTGGCCCCGAGACCACCCTGAGAAGACATGTGATGCCCTTGGGGCTCCTGAGGTACGCTCAGCAGGGTCAACCATTGCAGAGCTGCAATCACACTCGCATTTTCTTCAGGAAATGCACCTTTCGAGTTATTACTGCTACTACTTCTGCTATGATACTGTACTAAGAGTAGTATGACTTTTATTTCTACTTTTATTTCTAATAATACTACTGTTTTTACTGCTACTGCTTCTGCTATTACACTACTAGAACTATGACTTTTAATTCTACTTGTATTACTACTACTTCTATTATTATTACTGCTACTACTTCTACTAGTATACTACTGGAACTATGACTTTTAATTCTACTTGTACTACTACTACTGGCACTACAAATATATTGTATATATAAAATACTATTGCCTGTACTACTATCGTGACTTTTACTATGAGTACTACTACTATTACTACTACTAAATCTACTACTACAACTATAACTGCTATTGCTACATCTATTCTGCCACTATTACTACTAGTACTTTAATCGCCGCTACTAGTAGTACTATTACTTCCTGTCTTTCTTTTACTATAACCTGTACTTCTACTACTGCTGTTAATAATACTACTCCTACTACTACTCCTGCATCTTTTACATCTACTTTTATTTCTACCTTTTGCTTCTGCTTCTAAGAATATTGCTGAACTGGAAGCCTTATACAAGACGGCGTTGTAAGAAATTCCTCAGAGTATCAAGACTGTTTGCTGCTACAAGAGCATTAAACCCTAAAGTTTGCTTGGCTGATGTGAAGTAACTATGGAAGAGTAGATTTATTACCAAACAACACTTTTGTACAGAAACCTAAGGAATCTTGCAGCACCAGCACCTTCTGAGGAAAGTTTCTGTGTCCAAGTCGAACGTAATGCTGGATGAGGTGGTCCGACCCAGAGACGCTGGCCCTCCTCCTCATTGTGGTGCTGGGGCGACTGTATCTCTCTTTACTCTTCACTTTAAGTGCATCTTTCCTGTCTCGCTTCCCCTTTCATGGTCACTCATGCATTAGTCCATGTAAAACTCCTTCCTGTTTCCTTCCTTCTGCCACTACGTCTGACTCTGTTTGGTCTTTACCGGTATCTCTGTTCCTCTTTAACTCTCACTTATTTGAGTAGTTTCATGATAACTGCACTTCTCCTTTCTAGATAAATATGTAACATTTTATTATATTTGTCAGAAAAAGCAAATTGTGTATTATCTAAAACCAAGCATAAACACCATGTAAATAAACACTCTGTTTGTCTGGCAGGCTAGACGGGTCAAAACACGATGGGTGAATATGAGAGACTCTTGGACGAGTTATTAACCGAATCCATTGTCGTCTTTCCAAAGGTGTTTCCTGTTATGTAATTTAAGTCACAAATTCTTGTACCAGAACTACAACGGCTACTACTTTTACTGTTACTGTAACAAAGGGGGGAATCCCTGGTCTGAGACACATGACACACAGAAAAACCCAGCCTCCACCTGGAGACTCGGGAGCTGAGAGAGGACCACTCGGCTCCTGGGTGGGTCAGAGGTGGGGTACGAGCCAGAGTGGCTTTGGACGCAGGTTTGTATTCTGTCTGCCTGAAGGTGAGGTTTCTCTTGCATTGTGAGCCGTTACCTGTTCGGGCACTGAGACCATGGAGGTTGTGGAGCCCAAAAGGACTGAGGTGTGATGCCAGGCTGGGGACTCATCAAAGTGTGATCTATCATGAGTAGAAGTCAGTCATCAGTACCAGCCATTCTACCTATACAGTAAGGAGTAAGCCCCTTGTCTATCGCACGACTCCTCAGGGGTTGCCTTCGAATTGATCCGACCGTCAGACATGGCCAATAAACCTGTGTGCTGCCGACTGTGTGAATTTTATTTTTGTAAATTCTCTGTGATTTTGCAGAAGCTTATCAGTAGTATTCAGATTCACTGCTTTACTAGCAGTCACGTGGAACTGGTGTCATCTGCTGGTAAAGCAGTGGAATATTAGGTCCATCACTTTTGTATACAGTGTACATGTAGTCCTATAGCCTCCCTGTTGTAGCCCATCCACCTCAAAGTTGTCCAGATTGCTGTGAAGGTCTTTTCTTTGAATTGTATTTTTGAAATATTTATATAAGCTTCAATGTATGGATTGGATCAAAGAGAAATGAACACTATTATAAAAGGCTGTGGCAAAGTATGTGTGGTGCTGTGGACTTTCCATACATCCTGGCTCATTATAAATATGTAACTTTTGCTCTTTTTTGGTTGACTCTTCCCTCTTTTTTATGCAAGCAACCTCAGACATGGAAATAAAATGTGAAAAATGGAAAGGTGTATTCACAAAGCTGTAAATGTGTGACACCATATTGTTTATCCAGCATATACGTATTTCTTTGCTTTAAAAAAACAAACAGTTAATTGCTATATAAAGTTAAGTGTTAAAAATAAAATACAATAAAAGACCACGACTTTACAGAGAGTTAGTTATAGAGATGACCTTCATGTTCACTGCAAGGATTATTACATCCAGATACAAAATGCAGTGTACAGTAGACTATAATAAATTCCAGTCACCGTCTGATTTGACATTTACACTAAAAAATGAATACAAAATATAATCATATCAGAAATACTATGTGCTTTTTATGTAGTTATGGAACGTACCGAAAAATAACATTGCGTTTATAGCTACGATTGAGGTTATAAAAATGTCAAGTCAAGTCAAGTCAGATTTATTTATATAGCGCTTTTTACAATGGAGCATTGTCTCAAAGCAACTTTACAAGTTTAGATTATCTCCTAATAACTACGTCCAATCCCAAATTCAGCAAGCCTAGGGCGACAGTGGCAAGGAAAAACTCCCTGAGTTATAGGAAGAAACCTTGGGAGGACCAAGACTCAAAAAGGGACCCAACCTCCTTGGGCGGCGTAGATGATAAATCTAAGAGCGAAACTAAAGTCATGGAGTCAAAGTTCGAAAAAAATGTGAAGTATGCACATTGACATTAAGTGGCCCAGGTATGATGGGGCTGGAGCTGATGACGGAAGCAGCTTGAGTGGAGGAGCTACAGCAGATGAACATCATGTGTGGGGCTGGAACTGCCGAAACACAGCCCGGAGAGAAAACAGAAAATGTAATTAGTCAAGTCAAGTCAAGTCAGATTTATTTATATAGCGCTTTTTACAATGGAGCATTGTCTCAAAGCAACTTTACAAGTTTAGATTATCTCCTAATAACTACGTCCAATCCCAAATTGAGCAAGCCTAGGGCGACAGTGGCAAGGAAAAACTCCCTAGTTCTAGGAAGAAACCTTGGGAAACGTCATGTGTGGGGCCGGATCTGCCGGAACACAGCTCGGAGAGAAAACAGAAAATGTAATTAGTTATTAAGAGCACAGTGTTTATTAACAATCACTGATGCCATGCCATTTATAGATTTACTAGAGCATCCAGTAAGTAAGGCGTTACAGTAATCCAACCTTGAGGTTATAAACACATGAACAAGTTTTTCTGCATCATTAAAAGAGAGGATATTTCTAAGTTTAGCGATATTACGTAATTGAAAGAAAGCAATTCGAGTGATGCTGCTAATGTGCGCATCAAAGGAGAGATCTGAATCAAATGTGACCCCTAAGTTTTTTACAGATGGACTGGGCAATACTGGACAGCCATCTAGATTTAGGATAGATGTAGCCAACCTGTCTCTCACAGCCTTGGGTCCCACTAATAGAACCTCAGTTTTATCTGAGTTAAGTAAGAGAAAATTAAATAACATCCAATCTTTTATTTCCTTTACTCAATCCTCAATTTTGTTGATTGTAAGGCTGCCATTAGGTTTGGCTGATATGTACAGCTGTGTATCATCTGCATAGCAGTGGAAACTAATGCCATGTTTACGAATAACTGAGCCTAGTCGGCAGCATGTACAGAGAGAATAAAGGTGGGCCAAGCACTGACCCCTGAGGCACGCCATACTTAACTTTTGAGGACTTAGCCCTTAGATTATTTATATGAACAAACTGGTATCGGTCAGTTACGTAGGATTTAAACCAAGAAAGTGCTGATCCCTTAATACCTACAGTATTTTCTAGTCTGTCTAGTAAAACATCATGAACATCATGATCTATAGTGTCAAATGCTGCACTTAAATCTAACAGAACAAGAAAAGAAACTCATCCCTTATCTGAGGACATTAACAAGTCATTTAGTACCCTAATTAATGCTGTTTCAGTACTTTGATGGGGCCTGAAGCCAGACTGAAATGTTTCATAAATTTCATTCCTTTGGAGGTGACTACAGAGCTGCTGATAGAGCCGGCAGCATTAGCTATAGCAGCATAGCTAGAAAGAGGAGAACTGGTAGGAAACACAGCCAAGAGGGATCACTGTAGACATTGGCAACCCCACGAGCGGCAGAAGACAGCAACCCAACGTCTCTGATCACCATAAGACTCTTTGACTATGAACCCCCAGCTCTGCCCTTATTCTAAGGCAAGGATGCATGAGTCAAGATCACGAGGACCGAAGCCTAGTTCAGCCAGACCGCCCACTCGACACTCCCGGCTAGCGGACAAGGCAGGCAGGCCAGACATGACTCCAGACTCCAGCCCCCAGTGACCCAAGCCATGCATCCTGGTCTAAATCTAGTCAAAAGCCTGCGTAAATAGGTATGTCTTTAGCCTAGACTTAAAACTTTGGAGGGTGTCTGAATCTCGAACGAAAGTGGGAAGTTTATTCCATAGTTGGGGGGGCCATGTATGAGAGAGCCTTTCCCCCGGCTGTGACTTTTTTAATTCTAGGAACTAAAAGAGGTCCTGTACCCTACGAACGAAGTAGACGAGCTGGATTGTAAAACTATAAGAGTTCACTCAGATAATGTGGGGCCAGGCCATGTAGAGCTTTATAAGTTATAAGAAGTGTTTTGTAATCAATGCGGAATTTGACTGGTAACCAGTGTAGTGATGATAGAACAGGAGTGATATGATCAAATTTTCTAGTTCGAGTTAGCACTCGGGCAGCTGCATTCTGAACTAACTGAAGTTTATTTATAGATTTACTAGAGCATAGTAAGGCGTTACAGTAATCCAACCTTGAGGTTATAAACGCATGAACAAGTTTTTCTGCATCATTAAAAGAGAGGATATTTCTAAGTTTAGCGATATTACGTAATTGAAAGATTGACTATTGAAAAATGTCAAATGTCAAATGTCGTTTGTAAACATTAACGTTAAGTAACAAGAATTACGTGTGATTATTATATATTTAAAACGTATATCTTAATGTAAAACATACGCTACGTTTCTTTACTGTGCTCTTTTCAAGTTCGTGGACTTCATATTAGTCAGGTTAAATCCCCAAATACCTCAAAGTGAATAAGTAGTGCACTACAAGTGATGTCACGACATTAACCCGTAGGGCGCCTATATAGGGAGCACGGAGCCATTTGGGATACGACCTCAGACAGCGTTATTAAATGGCACATTGGTAGCACGTGCGGGCTTTACTGACGACAGGTAACGGCGCGTTTTACTGAGGGTTGGTTTGTCAGTCTCTCCTCACGTTCAGCACTTATGTTACGGTATTAAAAGGTAAATGTATATGTTTTAAGGTCGTATTTCGCACAAAAAGTCTGTTTTTTAGGTTTGTGAGAGTAAAAGGGAAGAAAATATAATAATATTTTGGCACAGTAAGGCGAGCTTTAAAGATAGTCAAAACGTCGAGTCGATTTGTCCCACAGGAACGTTTATTTATTTATTTATTTATTTATTTATTTATTTATTTATATAACGTTTTAAAAAATATATTCTTTTACTTCTATGCTAATTAAATTCGGTTTCCTGGGTGACATGTAACTTTCACATCAAGTCAGCGTATAATTGTTTTATAGTTGTATAATTGGCCTCTTCGTAATTATGTAATTCTTAATTTCGACCAAGCAAACTAAATTCCCCTTTCTGCCATCTATATTATGCGAATAGGTACTGAAGAAACATCTGTGAGCATTAAAACCGTAACAAAAGGTAAGAGTTTCTAAGTATTAAGTGTACGGAAAACGGTTAAGGTGCGAGACTTAGCTTTACAGTTACTTCTATGGGTGTCCGGGTTACCGTGAAAGCATTTTCGTTCAACGGTTTTGTACTTGTTTGACGTTAATGTGAAAATTTTATATTTGTGATAATTGAATGAATATTTCATTTTTAAGCTAATAGATTAGTAAGTCCAGTCATATTGGTATGAGAATAGCATGAGAACCTGCAGTGAACTGTCAAATTTAGCAGGAGAGGAGAGAAAATCAGTAATAATGTCCACCTTATACAGGATATGCAGTTCTTCTAAGCCCACTACCAAAATTATTTTAGCAGATGCTCTTGTCCAGAAGGGCTTAGTCCATAGTCCTGTACCTTAACCGCTGGGTGATTACAGTCCCTTGTACAGCTCAGAGTGCAATTTCTGAAAAATATCTGAACTGACAACTTTTTGAATGGTTCCACGTGCCAAAATTAAGGTTTTGTAGGCACTAGGTACATGGCTCCATAGACTTTTATCAGGTGCTGAAAATGCCTTTACTCCACCTGTACCAGCTCCTTGTATTGTTATAGCAGTGCTGCTTTTGCACCACCTACTATCATTAAGCGTCTCACCTTTCAGTCGTGCTCCGTGGGGGCCAGGTAGGATTACATGATTGAATTTACCTGACGGTTTCGTCTTCTCTGTGTCCTCTTCGGTCCTGCAAGGTGGATTTATCAGGTGGGATAGAGAATGCTGCCGCTGCCTCTTAGGCCCCTCGTGCCTGTCTCGGCACTGGCTTTCTTGGGCTGGTGCTGGTTTGCCTTTAAGAAGAGGAGGAACCGAGCAAACGCGATCAGAACGCACAGTATGGGGGAGATCTTTGCAGAGCAGGATGTTGCTGACAATAAAAGTATGCTGACGTTGCATGATCTGGAGGAGGACGGTCCAAATCAGAGCAAGGAGACTCTAAGCCCTAGTTCTTACACCAACAAGAGTTTGAACCCTGACTGCTCTTATGTAAGGAGCCCAATTAATGACTTGTCCGTCTTGCATGGAGCGTCGCACGCCTCAATTGCTGCATCCAGTTCAGTTGTACGACTTCGCCCAGAACCAGAAGGAGAGGTTTCCCAACTACAAGAGCTTCCACCTCTGGCTGAAAACCCTGAACTGGATGGGGAAAAAGACACCACCTTTAACGGTAAAGCGGATGAGACCGAGCCTTCAGTGAAGCAGCCCACCGGGACTAACTTGTCCGAGAACCGGAGTGACAAAGCAATAAATTCGAAGGTAGTGGAAGAAATCAGTTCAAGCCTGGACTTTGAGATTATCGATGGTCCTGCAGAAGAGATTTTGACAGCCGCTGGTGGTTTTTTAAAGGAGGACAGCCAAATGGTGCCTAAGGAAACTCTGCAGAATGACCTCAACAAGGGTCCAATTTTACTCATCTGTGACCTTACCAAGTCAGTGGCGCAAAGTGATGCCTCGTCTCCAAAGTGCTCACTGAGTGAGCAATGCCAGAGTCCTTCAGCATCCCAAACAGGAGAGGACTCTGGTTGTAGCTCGTACTGTTCCGAGGATGGCGGAGAAACTCAAACGTGCCGCGGCAGCCCGGGAATGAACGGACAGCTCTCGCCAGAAACGCCGGATGGCACAAAAGGTTCGCATTTGTTCATGTTTATGATTTTGCTGTCAGCCTGGTAGTAATGTAAAACGCACTGGCTTTTGTCCCCTTATAGTCTCCAACATTGTACATCGTGCAAACGAAGGGAGGCCGATCATCAGCCATGCTGTACGGCCTCAGAGAGCGGGCACAGAATTCTGGGATGTAGAGGTGCCAGCGGTAAGACCAAGCCCTAACGCTTAAAACACAGACAAGTCTTTAGAGCAAAGTGTCTGGAGCTCGAGTCGAGGGTGAGCGCTGATCATAAAGTGCCGCCAGTTCTCGTCTTGCAGGGAGTGAGGATGGGTTTTATAAAACGGCCTTTTTAAGGCTGACTTGTGGTGCGTGTCACGACCGGGCCAGACCTGTACACAGGGAATCGGTGTGTCTTAACGGAGTGAAAATCTTGTTTCGGCAGCACCTTGTGGGAAGGTTAATTGGGAAGAACGGGAAGCATATCGACTTCCTGAAGAAAAATTCCGGCGCCACCATCTACGTGTCCGCCCTGGCTTACACACATGAGGTTCAGATCTGTCATATCGAAGGTGAGTGCACTGTGTGTTTGCACACTTTTTTTGGTCATAACCAGATTTATTGTCGTACTGCTTTTGTGAGGGAGGACTTGGATGGATGATGGCGGAAAATAGCTGTGATTTTGCAATGCCTGGAGGACATGGTGTCGAGTCATGGAAAAACATGAAATGTTCTCATTTGTCAGGGTCTAAGATGCAGGTGGAAAATGCCTTGGCGCTAATCAGGAAGAAGTTCAAAGATTTGGATTTGAGCAACCGTCACACCAGCTTGCAGCCTGCCGCCCTCCCGGCTGCCCCTGTTACTTACTGGGTATGTTAATAATGTTAGTTAAAGACAGTCTTGTTAAATGAAGACGGGTTGGTTATATCGGACGGATGATGAGATGAAAACAACCTTCACTGACTAGGCATTATTCTAAGAAGCAGCACTGCTGTTTAGATTTGCTATGCACTATTCGGTTCACTCTCAAGCCTGTGCATTTGTGCCTGTCCCCTGCTCTAGCTGCTGCTCCCTCAGGACAGGACTGTGGAGGTAATGGTAACCCGAGTGGAGGCAGCGAACTGCCTGTTTGTGCAGCAGCACACGCACCCTACCTATTATGCGCTGTGCTGCCTCAACGAGCAGATGGTCTTCTGCTACTCGCATCCAGGATGCCCCAACCTGCCCACTCCTGTGGAAGGTACACGGTGTGAACAAACACGCTCCACCCACATGCACAGGACCAAACCTGTTCCTGCACTCTACACCCTTCTCCTCGGGAAGTTAGATTTACCTAGAAGGACTGCAAATCCATCGTAGGACCAATGTCTTAGGGTTACAAATAATGTTCCGTCCTGTGTATTTGGATAATAAGGTTTATCGCGTTAATCTTTGGCCTGACCTTCATCTTGGGGACGAACCTTATTTGTACGCATCGGCAGAGCCACAGTCGGACCACCTGCCGAGCATGCACGCGAAGTCCGATTGTTCTGTAGGCTCAGTTCTCGCATTGTCAGTTCGAATACTAATACCTGTCCATCGATTAATCATGAACAACCTTAGCAGCTTGGAGTTGTTGTAACCTCCTTTGTCACACGTGCAGCGGGCGTATTATGTGCCGCCCCCTCTGCCGACGGTGGCTGGTGGAGAGCTCAGGTCATCCATCACTACCAAGACTCTCACACGGTACAGATCAGGTACGTGGACTACGGAGGCTACGTGACGCAGATCAGGTGAGCTCTTGTTTTGTGGCCTGTGACCCGTTTGCCCTCGTCACGCAGACACATTTAGGAATGTAACATTGCTTGCTCTAATTTCCCAGATCAGACTTCATGACTCTGCCTTTTCAGGCCACGGAGGTCATGTTGGAAAAATCTTGCGCCGCTGCCAGGTAAAACTGGACGCTCTTCTGGCTCTGGTTTTGATTGAGAGCTGACCTTAGATGGCCATTGAAGACTGTAATGTTTTTGTAATGACGTTTGAGCCTTATTCTGCTGCCGCACTGCTGTTTGAGAGTAAAATGTAGGAATATCGCACTGAGATGTCGCACTGCACACCAAGAAATTCCAGTGCAGTCTTATTTAGGTTAAACTCTTGTGTTCAGGTTTGCACTTTGGGTGACGGTGTTTTTATTCCCTTTTCCACTAAGGCTCCTGCCAGAACTCACTTTTTGGTTGATTCCTTAGGGAAGGCAGGGTTTTCCGTTGAGGCCAAACAAGCCCTTGAGGAATTAACACAAGGGGTTCCTTTAATCATAAAGGTAAGCTGTTTGAATACCTAATCCCTTGTTGATCACATGCCGCAAATGGATTCACTATGCTTGCGTGTTGAACACTGATCCGCATCACTGATGTGACATATTTGTGTATAAACATTGTCCAGCTCTGCCGGTTATTATATTAATACAAACAGCCAATTGGAATGGCCTTCTTCATTTGTGACTGAGGCTGTTCTACATTGCACATGGTGTAAAAACTCAGTAGCGAGAGAACTGCTCTCTGAGCTTTGTTTACTCTGAACGTTTCAGTAAGTGGAGATATTCTGTTCCTAGGTGACTGGTAGTCAGAGCGGACTGCCCTTGGTGCACATGTGGCGATCGGCAGGCGAGGAGGTTTGTTTATTTCTCCAGTATTCCTTGTTATCAATGCTTGACAAATTCACGTGGTATTTTCTGCCCTGACACCTCAGCATGGGTAGCAATCATTCACAGCATTAATCAGACGCCGGTTCTGCTTAGTAGACTACTTCACAGTGCAAGAACACTAACTAAAACGCTGTTTGAAGGAGTTGTGTGTGTAAAAACAACTAGTAGTAAAAGACAGCATATTTTTTGTTGTTTTTAATAAATTTAGTGCAAGTGCAGTCTGTCTAGATAATTAATTCCGCCTCTTGGGTGCCCAAGTCGTCATACTTGTCTTTTAAGCTCAAGTCTTGAAGGACAGGAGCTAGTGAGGGGAGCCGTTGTACGATGGGGCCGGTCCATTTTTAGCTCGGCACAGTTTTTGCCCTTTTATTCATTGCCATGCAGAAAAGGAATCATTTTTCAACCCGTTCTCTAGCATAAGATCAGCTATTTGTAATGGTGTACTGTGAGTTTAAAATGGTTTAACCCCGGAATTCTAAGTTGTATTCAATCGATACTGTATAGATAGTCGAAGGTCAGGATTCCGGCAATCACCATTTATGTGGATCTGTATAAAAGTCTATAATCGTCTTAGGACAAGACAATGGAAAGCTATTCTTTATTTTTATTTATTTTTATTTTTTTTGGTTTTGTTCCACTAACGTTCATGCTGGTGTCTATCCCGTGTGTAGATGATTTCTGTCAACGGCGCGCTGGTGGATCGTGGGCTTTGCTCGTGGTTGAACAGCCACTGATGGTGAAGCCCGCCCACATCTCCACCTGTATCTGCTGTCTGTGCAGTCGCGGATGCCCACAAACAAACGTGCTCTTTCTGTGATGGACATTTGTGCCGTTACACATCATGAACGCTGTCGGTCTAGAAATGTGAATGTATTTTTCTCTGTGAACCCTCTTAGTATTCATTCATAATAATGTTGTTTTCCCGGAGCAGATCTGACGTCTGAACCCTTTCCTGGATTTGTGCGCTGTTTTGTAGTGTTTATTTGCATCCAGAGACTTTTTCTGCTTCCTTCTGGTTTCAATTTTGCTACTTCTTATGCTTTCAGTCTTTTCCTACTGTCTCGTTTTGCTGCACGTCTTTTCCCATTTCAGAGATGGGGAATCTTAAGTAGAATGTGAATCGGTGCGTCGGCTTCACGCTGGGAGCCTAATTAAAAGCGCATTCTACAGAACAGCACTTGGTGTGGGGAGTCACTGTCTTTGGTGTGGAAAATAAGTCAGAACGACATGATCCTAGCAACTCCTGGTAGCGTGCTGCTGGTTTGAATTGTCAGTAGTGCCTTTAAATGTGTATGGAGTTGCTGTTGAGTACTTCACTATAAATTATGTATGGAAGCCAGTTTCAGTGTATTGTTTATAACGCTCAACTCATTTCCTTAACATACCACGCTAATGGTGTGCCCATATTTTTCCTACATGGTGCCACATTTAGCATTGGCGATTCTCAGTGGGCAGTTGAATCCACAGAATAGTGCCCTGCGTTACCCTTAATGTCTTGTAAATTCAGTGTGCACGCTCCCAAATAGATATCCTGCCACACTTCTCGGCTCTGAATTGAACGAAGATGGTGATGGTTACAAATTTGGGAGTTTGTCCCGGAATTCTTTTGGCACAGGTGCCCCTTCACCTTGCAAGCCCAGACTGGGGTTCACACCAGGTCCTCAGGAACTGACGCATGAGCTGCATATTCTATATAAACAGTGAAATTAAATAGTATATAGGGAATGTGATGAGGAATTCAGACATGGCTCAAGTTGTTCTAACAATCAAATGTTTAGATCTTGACTGTGGTTTTTCTTGTGCTTGTAGAATGTGGCAGGAGGTAGGAGGTGACAGGAAAGAGGTATGGACTACTTTCCAGGTTAGAGGCTGAGTCGGGTATAGTTAAATATTCATGTAGTGTTTACACCGTCTTAATAATAATAGTAATAACGCACATTTCATGAAGTATTTGTAATTGCTTACGTCCATGTGGCAGCTGGGTATAGGAAACTTTTTCCACCAAAGTTAAACCAAATCCTGGTCAAGTTTAAAAATATTTAAAGGAACGTTTTACTAAAGCACCAGATGACTGTACCAATCTGTATTTAGTGTATTTATGACATTTAGGACGTGCCACTTGTTATCTAAAAGAAAGTAAGTGATGTTTCTTGACGTTAATAACTTGTCGCCTTAGATCTGTGGCAAATACAAACGAGGAAGAATCTATAAAATTGTGCCACTATCATCACATGGTCTTTTTTAAATGTATATTTGAATGTCCCTTGTTTGTTGGTGACGTTATGAAATGGTTTTTCAGTACGTATTGCTGCCAGGGTGAAACCGGGTGTTACTTTGTAAGAAGTGTCTGTTCGTGGCTTTTCTTTAACCTGTGCGAGGCACAAGTATCCCATTTCTTATTTTGTACGTTCGACTCTCCAGCACTCTTGTGCACGCTTGTCCCTCTGCTAGCAAACACTTCCATTTCTTACCTTCTCACAGAGAAATTCTGAGTTTCTCTTCCTGGCCGGATCCTGAGTTTGCTCTGTTCCGTGACGGCATCGATGTTGCTTAATTTGCCGTGGTTAGAGTTGATTTATGGGCTTTGCACAGCACTGCAAAGTAGAGGCCCCTCACTCCCCGAGCATGGCGCGCTCTCCATCGTTGATCAGCCACACTTCCTGGGTGTGCTCGTTTTACTGGACTGCTGTGTGTGACCCACTTTCTTGAGCGTTGCTCCACCATGAGCTGCAAACCAGTTTCCAAGCCTGCGGAGGTGCTGGTGATGAATCATAAGAGACTCAAATACAAAATGTAAAACTAATGTTTATAAAGACAGTAGGATCCAAATCGGGGAGTAAACGTCTGCAGCGTTTGAGTTTAGGGATATACGATTCCACATTGCCATGTCAGGCTGTACTAAGGATGGATCAAAATGATCACACTCTTTCGGTGGGTTTAATGAAAATGTAAATATTTGAAAGCTTAATATTAAAAACTGCTCGCTGGCTAAGCTGGTTATGAGGACAGGTTTTGGATCCAAGTTCTATCCAATATGTTGTGAATTGAATAGTTGTAGTTAGGGGGCCCGTGCAATGGCCTACTGCTTTTGTCTGAGTTTTGGACGACCCGGACTAGGATAATTGGGGTTAGGGCTGCAACAACGAATAATATCAAATAATAACGATAATAATCGATTAAGTGTCGATAACGAATTTCCTTATCGATTCGTTGTCGCATGATTTATGTTGCCCTCGCCTTGTCATATCCACTTACGTTACTTGCGGCACTTCGTCAATGCTGGAAAAAAAATACGAGCGAGTTGAACGGAGCAAGGCGGAGCCGACGCAGAATCTTCAAAATAAGTTGGCGTTAAGAATTAAATAAATTCTACAAATGAAACATGACCGACGCAGAGAAGAAGGTTCGGCTTAGAGGTCCTCAAAAGTGTCGGAGCACTTCACACTTCACACAACTGAAAAATGTGTGACATGCAAACTTTGCAAAAGTGATCTGACCTGGCACGGGAGCACCCTGGTGCTGATACAGCCCTCGAAACGGAAACATGGAGTGACCGATGAGGATGAGGGGAGCTCAATAACCGCGTAAGTCACCACAATATCCCGAGTTTGTTCCGTTTTGAAGTGAGGAAATGTAATGGCGCTCTCATACTATGTGAACAGGCATAGCACGGTTGATGCTGTTTTTTGCTTGTTAGCTGGATGATGACAGTGATGGAGTTAGAAGAGAGAGATATCATATATTGGCCAGGCTAGCCAACTCCTATTTATGCATTCCTGCTACTTCAACACTGTCTGAGCGTTTTTCTGCAGCAGGAAATACAGTCTCTAAAAAGAGAGCCAGAGAAATGAGTCTAAAGAAAGAGCGTGAATGAGTTTGTATGTAGTGTTTGCATCAGAGATGCACTTATTTTTCTTTATTTAATTTGTTTTAATTTATTAATGCATTTAATTTATTGTTATTCATTTATTGTAAGCACTTATTTGCTCTGTTATTCAATGTTCTAAAAATAATCAACCGATTAATCGATTATTAAAATAATCGTTAGTTGCAGGCCTAATTGGGGTCAAAACGAGAAATGGCACGGAGTATTTGTTTGATGTGATAACATTCCGTAACTAGTCTCTTTTAGATGCCACACACAATGTCTCCTTGTACCTGATTGAAGTTATTAAACAATAATGAATTGAAATGCACTCTGCTGGCTGCTCAATTTGGATAATTATCAGTTTCACATGCCTCTGGGCTGTAGTATCGAGGAGCCTTTCTGAATGATCTGTGAGAATCATCCCACTAGGTGGCATTTTTAAATAGGAATTTTGCACACTTTGAATGCCCTTAAATAACCCCGGTCTCGCTTTACATTTGCATTTCCTCTAGAGGGTCACAGTGGCCCAGAGTGCTCAGTCACCAGCACCAGTGATGCACCAGCTCCTCTTATGGGATCCCCAGGCGTTCCCAAGCCAACTATGAAATTCAATGCCTCCGCTAGGTCCTGGGTTTTCTCTGGGGTCTAAGTCCAGAGGACATATCTGGAACGGCTCTAGCAGGAGCCAACCAGGGCGAATCTTAGTGAGACACCCAAACAATCGCAACGGGCTGGTCTTAATCTCGTCTCAACTCTGAGGTGCCCCTGGACTGACAAACCCTGAACAGAGTAAGCCCAGTAAGCCTTATAACAGGAACCTTATGATAGAAATGGTAGATTTATTCTGTTGTTCTTCCTGCAGTTTAATCTACAGAGATTCTGCAGCTCTTCTCTCTGCTTATGTTTGTGCAAAATACTTCAATATAAAAATAACCATAAGCCTTATTCATTACAGCTTGCACTGTCGCTGACAAAATGGTGTATTTATAAACACACACCGCTCTACCCAATGATGTTTCTTGTCCAGCAGGGGGAGCTGCAGCCTTGAATTTGAACTGCCAAGTAAAGAACGTCCCCTCCTTAGTTTTACTGGTTTTGGATTTCCTGTCAATAATCAGATGCTCTTATTCAGAAGGATTACATAATGTGTAAATAGTTGATGGTGCTCTGATAGAAGGTTTTGCGTAATCTGTTCATATTTATTACTCGTTAGGCAACAGGTTCTCAGTTTTATGCTCAAGTGCAGATGTAATAAATACTAGGAGCGCAAAGATACAAACCCAAATCAGAAACAATTTGCTATGGAAAAAAATCATTGACTTTTATTTCACTGCAGATGGTATGACCCGAAAATATTTCATGTTTTTCTGGTCGACTTTGTTTCTTAATAAACATCCATCCCCGTGTTTCAGACCTTCGACACATTCCCAAAAAAAAAAAGCTGGCATGGGGATATTCAGGGATATTAATGAGATTTAAAAAAAAGGAAATAATGATTTGATACAGGTGATTTTAATCATGGTTGGATGACCAACAGTTTATCCAAAAATGTGTAAGAAAATTATTGAAATGTTTAAAAACAACCACAGTGCATAATATCATTATCTGATTCAAGGAATCTGGAGGACTTTCAGTGTATAAAGTGTAAGAGCACAAGACCTGTGATCTCCGATCCCTCAAAAGGGCAAGAATCATTATTCACCAATAGCTGATAGAACCTCATGGGCAAGGGATTTTTTTTCCCCCAAGTTAATGGTGTTTTCCAGATCAAGAAGCAGAAAAGTGTCTGGAACCATCTTGTAATTTGTGTTTTTAAAACAAATGTTGACAAGTTTAAAAATGCAAATTAGCCCGCAGTTAAAATTGAGCAAACAAGCTGGACGTGGCTAATTGAAAGACCTATGGCCCCAACAAGAGAGTTGTCAACTGGTATGACGCAAAGTATTATAAAACTCCTTCAAGAAAGAAATCAAATACAGTGTGGAAAAATATTTATTTATTTATTTTTTTCAAATATGTTGTCAAGTATGAACAAAATGGAAAGGTTTTCCTTTTATAACATACAGGTAGAACAAGTAACATGGATAAACGTCTTGACAATAGAACATGCACTACAAAACAACTGGATGGACACGAGTCAGTTTGTGACAAAACTGCAAGAAATCGATTGAATGAAAAGGGATTTACCTACGGTATGGACACGCCTACAAAAAAAGTTACTAAAGAGAAGAAATGACAGCGTGTGGATGATCGGGTGACAGTGATGTTCAGCAGTGAATCACAAATCTATATTAGCCAAGGAGATGATTCTGAAGCTGGGTCTGGTACTGTTTTAATGAAATGTATATAGATGGCTGCCTGAGGAAAATCTAATTTTTCCACTGCCTTATGTTAGGGACGCATGTTAGGTAAAGGACCAGGGGAGATGGCAATCAGTGCCTCAGTTGTGGCAAAACTTGGACACACCTCTAATTCCATCAATAGAAAATGAGCTTGGTGATGAGGGCAGTTGTCAGAATGATGATAAATCACGCCACAGAGCGCACAAGTGCAAAGAGCATATCAACTCTGTGACGAGGCTCCAGCCTGCATGTACAGGAAAAGTTGGTAGCAGCTTTATGAATATTGTTTTGTACTGTAAGTCCAGACCTCAAAGAAGTCGTCATAAATGTCTGATTGTGTTACTAAGTAAAAGTACTTATTGTGGTATATTTTCCCTCAAATTTGAGTTATTCCATTATTTTTTCCTCTGCTTGATCTGAGGATCAAGCAGAACCCAATAAAGTCATTGAGTCACACAAGTTAATTTGTTTAAGGTGTCACTGGCTGGGCACTGGCTTTCCAACGACCCTGATCAAACATTAAGCGGGTAATAAAATGAATGAATGAATGAAGTCGGAATCTTCAGTTATCAAAGAAAGATAGTTTGGTGTCATATCTGTGATTTGTTTATTTGCTACACGGTAAAACCTGGATGGACACCCAGTAAGTGTGGCAGTTCCATACTTCTCTTCCTGTATACCGAGTAGATAGAATCCTTTTCCCCCCTGTGATCCCTCACTCCAGACGAGCACTGACAGTATCTTGTGTGCCTTGCTGCCCCTTCTGTCGACCTTCGCTGTCCGCTTTTGTCTGGCCCAAGCAAGAGTGATGATGCCTCTCATTGTGCTGGCAATATGACAAACAAGGAACAAGATTACCTGTGACATCTGGGCGGTCAGGATAGATGGGCCAGTGTATCTGTTGTAGTGCATCTCCCATATCTATGATGCGCCAATGCACTGCAATGCATTGTGGGAGCACAGAGGGGGCATGTTTTGTAAGCCGTCTGATCTCTCAACATGTGTACAGTCGATGTAACACAGGAAATCTCTCTCGGTAATGGATGGTGCTGGGTGTTCTGATATAGAGCATGGTGGGGTCTAATAGGAGCTGTTAAAAGCCACAATTCACACTCCCTGTGACGTCATTTCATTGGTTGGACGGAGAAAAATGTGTGTGTGAGACTGAATAATGTAAGGATGGCTTCACCAGTTCCAGTGTATTGTGACTGTGCAGCTCATAGCGTGTGATGTACATAAGTGCTTGGTTCTAGTTGAATGTAAACCACAGTTCCAACAGGAAGGTATATAAACAAGCAGCACTATAAACTGATAATGTTGTGAATTCTTCATTCTTTGTAAACTATAAGATTAGTGATATTATAAAATCCCTCATTAAGGTTCTTGCTTGGTCCTTCCATGGGTTAAATTTTTGTTTCTGCAGTGTTCCATGACTAGTGACCAGGCTGATCTTATTTATTACCTCAGGTCACTGTCCCAGGCTCTATCTAAAGAAAGGGCATTGAGCAAAAGCTTACAAAGCCAAGGGGTTAAACGAAAGGAGCTTTTGTGACATTTGCCCACAGGGAAAGCCACAGTTTTTTTTTTTTTTCCCAGCTGCATTTTCCTTTCTCTGCTTTCAGCTAACAAAAGAGATATTGGAGATCAGGCTTGCTGTCATTTGAAAGCAATGACCTTGCCTCTGCTTCCTATTATTAACCTTACCACTTTTCGTATTGAGTGGAGAAAGCACTCGTCTGGGCGCTCGGTTTCAGCCACCCGTACCTGGAGAAATGCCTCCATAATAATAGAAACTGTGATTGCTCACACACAATCAACAGGAAGGCAATCCCAGCGATAAGAGCAATGGCTTTGCCGAGCAGATGGGTTATAAGCATGGTGATGAGAGGGATGGATTTGAGATATAAGAAGTGTAGACTTTACATCCCATAAGCCGAGAGAGTGCAATGGTGCTAAGGCTGAAGGAACAACGGCCAAATAGATCTTAGCCTTGGCTCATGTTCGGTGATGATCGGCTGCAGATTCGTTGGGATTTTAGTGAAGTGGATGTGCTGAGGTCAGTTGCAGTCCGACATCTGATGAACGTGGCTCGATACTTCTAATAGCAATGCTTCACACTAGACTTGAAGATGCAGATGAAACCACATAGTGGAGTTAGATTTTCCTGGAGGCTACTGAGACATTAATTGTGTAATAGGTTAGCAGTTCAGGTCATTAACTGAGACTAAGGTATCCGAAAATGGTTATTTTAGACCATTGGCCAAACCATTTCCAGTAACTGCCTGATGGATGACCTGATATTTTAGGCCTATATTAGGAATTTTTGACAATAATCGACAACAAAGTTCTGGCATTCTCATTACTTTGGGGTTGTCTCATGGTTGCTACCAGATTAATCTAAACCCCACCAATAAGAGGACTACCGTGGATGAAGCCAAACTTGGGGTACAGCTACAAATGTGGTAGTGACACTGGCGAAATGCAAACAAAGTGCTTTCCCTAGGCATTACGTTGCTGCCATTATGTCAAAGACTCGCTCCTGTTTACTCGACCCCATTTTCTGTACAAACCTGGATTGTGCTGTTTGAGCAGCACATAGTAATTTTCTGTATTTGCAGGTCTACCTTTAGAAAACCATCTTATAATCAGACACCACACACACTGCACAGTCTGCCCTTAGAATTTGCCCAAGAATTTTCGTGAATCATCTCACTGTGACTCCAAATAGTCTTATTAGTCAGCTGAAATCGCATGGCCTAAAACCGGTATTAGGTGTTGCTGCTGTGAATGGGCGAAAAAGCTGGCAGTGTTCATTCAGGTTGTGGCAAAAGGCTGACACGATTTCGTCGTACTTCTTTCCTACTTTTTTTGTCCACCTGCTGTCTTTGCTTTACAAAAAAAAAAAGGTCATCCTCAGTGAGTATTAGTGATGGTAAACGTATTCACATTTACAGTGGTATGAAAAAGTTTGGGCACCCCTGATCATTTTCATGATTTTTCTTATAAATCATTGGTTGTCCAGCTCAGCAATTTCAGGTAAATATATCATATAGCAGATGAACACCGTGATATTTGAGAAGTGAAATTAAGTTTATAGGTTTTACAGAAAGTGTGCAGTAATTATTCAAACAAAATTAGGTAGGTGCATAAATTTGGGCACCTTTGTCATTTGAATACCTTTAGCACTAATTATTGGAACACAAAATTTGTTTTGTAAGCTCATTGACCCTTGATCTACATACACAAGTGAATCCAACTATGAGAAAGTGTTAAGGTGGCCAATTGGAAGTTTTTCTCCTCTTTGCATCTTCTCTGAAGAGTGGTAACATGGGAGCCTCAAAACAACTCTCAAATGGCCTGAAAACAAAGGTTGTTCAACATCATGGTTCAGGGAAAGGGAAAGCGCTCTCTCAGAGATTTCAGCTGTCAGTTTCCACTGTGAGGAACATAGTGAGGCAATGGGGGGGGAAGACCACAGGCACAGTTCTAGTTAAGGAAACTCCCGAAGTGGCAGACCAAGAAAATCTCAGATAGGCAGAGGTGAAGGATGGGTGAGAACAGTCATAGTCAAGCCACAGACCACCTCCAAAGACCTACAACCTCATCTTGCTGGCAGATGGTGTCACTGTTTGCATCGTTCAACTATACAGCGCACTTTGCACAAGGAGAGGCTGTATGGGAGAGTAATGCAGAAAGAAGCCTTTTCTGCAGACACGCCACAAACAGAGTCAATTGAGGTGTGCTACAGCACATTTGGACATCCAGCTTCATTTGGAATAAAGTGCTGTGTAACTGATGAAACTAAAATTTGAGTTATTTGGATATAAGGCACCGGAAAAAAACACAGCATCCCAAGACAAACACTTGCTTACCCACAGTAAAATTTGGTGGCGGTTCCATCATGCTGTGGGACTGTGTGGCCAGTGCAGGTACTAGGAATCTTGTTAAAGTTGAGGGTCGCATGGATTCCAGTTAATATCTCCAGATTCTTGAGAACAATGTTCAAGAATCAGTGACAAAGTTGCACCGAGGCCAACGACCCCAAACCCTGCTCAAAATCTACTAAAGCATTCATGCAGAGGAACCAGTACAACGTTCTGGAATGGCCATCTCAGTCCCCAGACATGAATATTACTGAAAATGTGGGCTGTCCATTCTCGGAAACCATCAAACCTGACTGAACTGGAGATGTTTCTAAAGAAGAATGGTCGAAAGCACCTTCAACCAGAATCCAGACTGGAAGCTGTAGGAAGCGTTTAGCGGCTGTTATTTCTACAAAAGGAGGATCTTCTAAATATTGATGTCATTTTTCTGTTGGGGTGCCCTAATTTATGCATCTGCCTAATTTTGTTTGAATAATTACTGCACACTTTCTGTAAATCCTATAAACTTCATTTCACTTCTCAAATATCACTGTGTTCATCTGCTATATGATATATTTAACTCAAGTTGCTGATCTGAACAACCAATGATTTATAAACTAAAATCATGAAAATTATCAGGGGTGCCCAAACTTTTTCATACGACTGTAGGAAGCAAAAAAGATTCCGTCTTATTTAATGTTAGGCTTCAGCCAATGACAGTTCTGATCCTTGTAGGTTTGGTCTCCTTTGAATATGTTAATGGTTCAATATTTGCCTAAATCCAGCTCGACTTGGTGACTGCAGAACTACCAAACCATCAAATTAAACCAAATCTAAACCAATCAAATTAAATCTAAATAATGGGCTGAGGTTCCCAAAACTATCGCACCTCAAAGATCATCTTTAAATGGTGGATGAGCAATGTTGAGGAACATTTCCATTTACAGTATGTAGCAGATGTCCATGTTGAGAGAGACTAAGAACAGTCTTACAAGGTACAGTTTAGATAATATAGGGTCAAGGACCTTGAACAGGATCCCAGCAGTGACAGCTTGGTAGTGCTGAGACTCTAATGCTTGACCTTCTGGTCAACAGTCCTGGCACTCTGAACACTGTATGACCACTGCTCATGAACAAAGCCTTTGGGAAACTGGAAAGAGCACTGCTGCAAAAACTTAATACGAGATGTGCAAACAGTTTGTCGGGGTAAGCTTTTTTGCCCAACCTGCCCAACCTCAAGCGAATGCAGAGCGAGTGGTGAAATCGCAGGCCGCTGTCAGTGATGCAGGCCGCCGACGAGCATGCAAAGCTCAGCTCTGTTTCCTCCTGGCATGCGACCAATTGCTTTCAATATTTCTTTTTGAAAACGTCTTCTCAGGCAGGTAATTAAGTTTCTTCCCACCCCTCCCCGTTCTGCTCTTGGCACAGAGCTTGGAGTGTAAATGATTCCAATTGAGCGTGGACTGGAATATAATTGATCAAAATTTCATCCTCTCTGCCACTTGTGTGGACGGAGGGTAATAAAGGAACTGGGGGAAAAAGTTTTACAGCCCTGGCTTGCCAGCTGAAAAGACCGTGCCAAGATGTTGAGGGGGGGGGGCTGCCTGTGCAGGATGTGCCAATTAATATAACGCGGAAAACTCTCCGAGTGCCACGCAGCCATAAAGGAGACAGGACCTTGGAATGTTGAAGCGCCACGGCACGGATGTTATGTTTTAAACATGCTCGGTTTTGAATATCAGCCGGTTTCACCTTCCACAGCACAGAACATCCTGTTTCTCAACAAGCATTATGTATCAACTCGAGTGTTCCAGATTCCCCATTTATTTAAGCTGGACTGTCACTTTTTTCGCTCAGCCTTGTGATGCGGCGATGTGATTAGCTCTCCCTGCCTCGGACCTGACTGAGATCAATGGATGCTGTGTCCTCATGACAGCCCGGCCCCATTAAATAGGCAGTACTCTGCATCCTCACAGCAGCCTGCCAAACCCCTTTATTCACCAACAAGGCTATGGATCAAGAGCAAGGAGAGAGGACGGGCATCATTTACACCTCCAAGACAGGCAGCACGCTTTAAACAGCCTTGTTGGTCCAATCAAATCAAAGTATGTTTGATGGACACCACGCCACCATAGAGCCGTAGATATTTTATTAGTCAGATCACATGAGTTAGGTGTTATAGCAGCTTCAGTGCATCACATTAACCACAGCTCTGCAGATCAATGCGTGACCTCCAGAACGGCTCTATCTATAGGATCTGTCAAAGCTCTATCCTCAGTTTGTCCTCCCCTCCCCGTCTTGCGTCCGATTTACTCGCATTATTGATGCCTTTGTGATGAAGTCTTGGCATGCACGTGACTGAGGGGCTATGTGCAAAGGGAACCATGCTAAAGCTCTCCTCACAAATGAGTTTTTGAGTATTTCCCATACATTTTTCCAGTCCTTACATGCTGTGCATGGCTCTCTTCCTTTTCATGCGTTTTTGATGGATTGATGGTTGCTATAATACAATCCTACGAGCCTGAACCGTGCAGCCACGCTTTATAGTCCGTACTTTATTATCAGTAAACCGACATAAAACATCTATGCAAAGTACAGAGCTGCCCTTGATGACCTTTTTTTTTTTGTTTTTTTGTTTTAATCCACTAGGGATGATGTTTCTGATCATAATGCTGCCTCTGTTGTAGTTTCGTTGTCCCTTACTAATCCTTATTGATGATACTCCCGCTTACAACCAGCTCTGCTGACCCTAGTCATTGTCGTTCTATTAACACAATCATTTCCCACTTTTGTTTCTGTAAGCCACTTGTTCTTGGCTTTTGACATTTCTTATCATGGACTGCCATTTGAGGTACTGGACATTTGACCAGGAGGTCCAGGTTCAAGAGCTGGCACTGCCAAACTTGCCTCTGTTGGGCACTTGAGCAAGGGGCCCCAAATGATATGTTGTAAGACCATATCAAATTACAGTGGTACTTAAGTTTTCTCCTTGCAGCCCTGCCATGCACACCCATTGCTGTTCAGTGTTTCTTCTGATGGTGGGGACTCATGAACATTAACATTAGCCAATGTGAGAGAGGCCTTCAGTTGCTTAGAAGTTACCCTGGGGTCCTTTGTGACCTCGCCAGCTATTACACGCCTTGCTCTTGGAGTGACCTTTGTGGTCGGCCACTCCTGGGGGAGGTAAAACAATGGTCTGAATGTCCTCCATTTGTACACAATCTGTCCTGACTGTGGATTGGTGGAGTCCAAACTCTTAGAGATGGTTTTGTAACCTTTTCCAGCCTGATGAGCATCAACAAACTCTTTCTGATGCACTTCAACGAATGTGTTGAGAAGAGCAGACAGATCCCTGTTCTTTTTAAATAAAACAGGGTGCCCTCTCTCACACCTGATTGGCATCCCATTGACTGAAAAACACCTGACTCTAATCTCACCTTCAAATTAAACTGCTAATCCTAGAGGTTCACATACTTTGCCACTCACTAATATGTAATATTGGATCCTTTTTTTCAATAAATAATTGACCAAGTATAATATTTTTGTCTCATTTGTTTAACTGGGTTCTCTTTATCTACTTTTAGGACTAAAGGGTTCACAAACTTTCAAGCACCACTGTAAGTCCTGCTAGATCTGCTAACTACTGTAAGTGTAGTCACGTTTTCTGCTCAGCCCTGATCACAAATCAGTGTAAAACTGCTGGCTTATCAAAACCAAGCAGCTGTGCTATAGCTCATCTTGGTAAAGCGGCTCATTAATTGGTATTCCTTCTTTCAGTGTTACTTTATTTAAAGGCAGATGTTTATATTTTTTAAACTCACAGTGGCAGCAACTCAGGTAAATCCTTCCTTATGTCACCCCAAATGAGTGAACACTACAGCACTACATTATTAATCCAATAATGTGGAGTTATCTCATTTAAAAGGAACATTTAGCAGCGAGTACAAATACATACGGAACCTGTCTGCGCTTGATGTCGAACGATACAAAACTATTAACAAATTCTCGAAGGAATACCACTGTTCTAGGGCCACTCGAGAGGATTGTTCATCAGTCAGTGCGATACACATTATACTCTTTAAATAGGATGTGTTTGGGGAGAAAGGTAATCAATAACGTCTTCCTGGGAATGTGAAATCCCTTAGATCATTACTGATTACAGCTGTAATGAGAAAGCAGTCGTGCTTTTGAAAGCTGTAAATGTAAATCCTTTAGGAGGAGTTGTTGCTGCTTTGATAGCAGGCTGTGATACTTGAGCTCCATTGCTCAAGCTAACTTTATTTTCCCTGCCTGCATTAGTTGAGGCGCTCGTCGCTTCATGTATGCAATAGGATATCCGTTGGTAAAGGATTTGGAAATGTATTTTCTTTGACACGCTGGAGATTGAGTCCCAGAGTACGACACGAACAGTGACTAGGTGGCGAAGATGGATGCTGACTATGCGAGATGCAATAATACTGAACTGCAACTTCGCCGGTACACATTCCAAACCCGCTGTGCCCTGCATATGCGATGAAGTTGATAGAAAAATATATAAATCCTAATGTGACAAGGTTAAAGATGAGCCTGCATTATTTAAACTAAAATGATGTGTTTGTCAAAAAATGTGAGTACCATGATTCATCCGAATGCTGTAGGGCCACGTTTTGTTTTTTGAGTGCGTTCGCATTTGGCGCCGAGATCATTACTGGACTCTTAAGCAGCACAGCGCATTTACAAACAAGACCGAAACGCTTTTAGATATCAATTGTTGTTTTTAAAACTTTATCAATCAGTGACGGTTAGATGAAGGCCTATTGTGTGTAATTACCACTGAGAGCTGCGTGTATTTTGACAGGGGAGGCTGGACTGTAAAAGTCTTTTGTTTGGATTTATCGTCGATAAGGGAGCAGCTGCCACTCACTTTGACGGACAGCTTGGTGATGTAACTGTATATCTGAGAGAGTGTGAAATGGAGGGGAAATGACTTTGACTGACTTGCTTTATCTGCCGTCTTATACGCGCCTCATATTTACCATAAGCCTCCATATCATCTCATATCTTTCCATCAGTCGCTTCCTCAATAGCTTTTGTCTTTCAGAAGCTGAAAGAGCATCACTGGCTCTATCCCTCCTCTCCTTCCCGAGCTCCCTGTCCTGATTAGCTTATGAACTGTGACTGACATTTGACTATTTGCCGGCGTGTTTTTTCCTCCTCGGCCCGTCACTGTTTTTTGATGGCCGATTTGCATTTGCTCAGAAAGGGGGAACGTCTTTAAATCCTCCCTGATCCATTCTTATGCCTGAGAAGATCTCATCAAGATGTAAATGCCTGCGATGGCCACGGTGGATTTGATAAGGCGGCGAATTAATAAACAATTTGATATTTAAAGGGGCTGTCGGTAATGACCGCGAAAGAGTATGATGCCCGATGGTTTACGCATGCGCGCGATCGGGTGAGCGCCCGCGCTCGCACACACCGTGACATCTGTGCACTTAGAGCTCAAGCTATTTCTGGGGAGTTGGATCGGGCTGGGTTGACTGCCAATGATGAGATATTGATTAGCTGGGAAATGTCAGTGTTGAATAATAGCCTTGAGCCATGTGGGTATGGGAGTGAGAGACGGGCAGTGCTTGCTCTCGGCCACTGGGGGAGGCTGTTAACGTTCACGCAGCCACCACGTGTCGTACAGAGCCCCTGTCATTTGGTGAAGGGCAGACGCTGAAGACCAGCAACTGTGAATGTGCTTTCCTTACAGCCCTTTCTTTTAGAGTTTCATTTGCTGGGGATACAAAAAAAAAAACAATGCAGCTATGAAGGTGGATGGCAAATGTACACGTTTATGGAGCTGTTGGTGGGAGATGAGCTAGATATGATGAGGTTGAATCTTGTGAGATTGCTCACTTTCTGTCAAAATGCCTATCAACATGTTCGGTCAGCTGTACAGTCTTGGCCCATTAGACATAAATATCACGCGTCTGAAGGGTTTCTCTGCACGGCATGCCTCGTGCATGCGCGGTTAGAAAGATGTGCGCCTGCTGTAACAGCCAGGAATAGGTGCAGGTGTGTACGGGAATTAAGGATGGAACAAGCATGAAAGCGCTAAACCCAACAAATCCAAAGGAGCATGACGAGGACGCGCCGAGTCACGGTGGAAATGGGTGTGCAGCATTCCCCCCCCCCCGAAACGCACACACAGGCTTGCTGGTGCAAAACGCTTAGATCCCTCCATTCTTCTCCTCCACCCGCTTAAACCCCATCCTGATTAACCCGGGAAGGAAGAAATAAATAAGGATCCCCATGACAACTGAATGAGAACAATTGTCACGCTGTGCAGCGGATGACTGGCATCACACTCCTTTCATCCCTCTGTAAGGCCCTCAACGGCAAATGTCAGAAGATATATTATTCATGTAGCCACGCTCCAAGCACTATTGACAGAAAGCAGGAGGGGGGGGGAAAGTTCCCTGATGCACGGATAGAGGTGTGGCCTAAAAAGCCTTTGTGGGGACCTGAAAGCATCCTCTTAATCTTTTAACAGTTGCCACTCGAGCTTGAAGCTGCGTGTATGATTTGGATGAAGAACCGAGCTGGCTAGCGTCACGAGCGAGCTCACTTAGCATGGTGTGCCACATCGGGAGCCTTCCCAAAGGTGGCTTTCAGGTGCTGAAAGCAAGACGGTCCGCGTCCTTCCTCGAGATTTAGTTATTCAAATCCTCTCCTTCCAACGCCGTCCTGTTCATGCCTGAAGGAAGATTAAGCCCTCAAAAAGCAATTAGATAATAATAACAATGAATTATGCCAAAGACTCCCCTGGCAGCCTTTCTTAAGCAGGTTGAAAACCCACTTGCAGCGCTCTTCCTACCTGATAAAGGCATGGTGACGCTTCCTTTCAGAGATCCTGCATGGGGTCCACTTACCTGTTTGCCACTTGGTTGTTCCAAAATGTACAGCTCGATTAATCCAACAGTCTCCAATATGGACTCCGTTAGACCTTTGCTGATCATCACGCCATCTCTCAGAGCTTCCGTGACTCTCTTCCGCTCTAACTTTCTGCAATAAATAGATTTCCTTTCTCCTAGACCAGTGCTCATAAGATATCCTGACAGGACCAAATCTACATGTGGTCCGGAGGTAATTTCCTCTTCTTGCAGGTGCCAGTCGCCGATTTTCCTTCCATCCGGATTTGTGGAGGATTTAAGAGTCTCTGTACTATTTAATTTGACTGGATGTTAAGGGGATTTCACTCTGTCATCACTTGGAGGGCCATTAGAGGAGAATTAAATAAATATGAAAAGCTAGATAGAGAGGGAATAAAGAAGGATTTTAATAGCAACTACAGATTTAGGTATGCACAATACGTACTCAGAGCCCACTTCGTTAGGTACAACCTGTTCAACTGCTCGTTAGAGCGAGCATTTAATCAGACAATCACATGGCAGAAACTCAATGCATTTAGGCATGTAGACATGGTAACACAGCCGGCGGTGGTGTAGCTGCTCCAGCGCATATGACGTCTTTGAAGCTTGAAAGTCTGTTCTTATCAATTGCTAGCATGTATTAAGTTTGGAATTTTTTTAAGTTTATGAATAAGGTACATTTATAGTGATATTACAGATAAGACATTTAGTAATGTTATTAGAAATAATCATCTATTTGAGTATCTGTACTCCAGTGTCTGAAAGGCAGTAAATATTAATGGGCATTAAAGTAGCGAAGTATTTCATTCAACGTTACGTAATTGGCTTAAGAGAAGAGCAAAATGCATCTCACCAGGGTAGGAAGCAGAAGTTCCAGATGCGCAGCTGCACAAGAGAGTTGTTGATGGTTGACTGCTCTGCTTCTCGTGGCTTTTGTTTAAACATTCTGACTGCAAATGAGGAAAGCAGTGTGTATCCTCATATACATGTGTTTGTGTACGTTATTCAGTCATGTGACTTCTATATATGCATATATGGTTGCATGTACAGTACCGTCCTATTTAAATTGCACGCGCACGCTTGCAATTTCTTAACATCACCCAAACTTATTTCGCCCTTATTGTTGAGAGCAGGTGGACGATGCATTAAAAAGCAGGCATGAAATGTAGTTCTGAGGCTATCAGTCATCAGTAACGACGTTATTGCTGAAGCTAAGCATGAAAGCCAAAGGTGTGCTCTGGCTTTCTCGCAAGCTTAGCATGATCCAGTATGGACAAGGGTTATGAATATTCAGACTTTTATTGGCTCTGACAAAGAGCTAACGAGACATTGACACATGGCACTCTCGGTCGCCCTGCTCGGGTGCCGCCGTTTGCTGGGCTCCTTTCTCAGCTTTGCCAGAAATTGGGGTGACAGGTCTTTGACAACATCTATTTAAGACAAAGAGGGGAATTAATAAGTTAATTAATCATTCTCTGTCATTCAAAAAGACCTCGAGAGAGACCCTGGTGCAAATGCTTTTTAGACAACATAGCCACCTTTACCTTTCTTGCTGCTCGGGATTGTTTCCACAGAATGAAGCAGCCTGCCATTCTGGCCACGGTCCTTAATTATGATTGGTGTGTTATTGCTCACCAGAGCATAGCAAATTGCTGTTATGTTGTTTGCCTGAGCCTAATTTAATTGGCACGTTGTCACAAAAGTAATTATCTGTCATTTAAATTGATGCCATAAGCACAAGTTAGAAGCACACCTGCTGCCACTTGCAGGACCCAGACTCCAAGAACCCCATTTCTCTTTCTTTTTCTAACTTGACTGGAGCTGAAACTCCTCCCAGACCTGGCAGGTCCCTTTTTTCTGCCTGCAGCTGCCGTACACGTAAAGGATGAGGTCTTGTCTCGGCCATCTCTGTGCTTTCCGTCATGTAATAATAGCTGAGACCTGTTTTTGCTCTAGATAAAGTGAAGCAGTCAGACAATATCTCTGCATTTTCCAGAGGGCCCTTGACAGAGAGTCAGAATTGCTTACTGACACTCCTCCTCAGATATGAGACTTAGTACGAGGTGAACTCTTACTTAGCAGCACGCCATCGACTTGCCGTGCTATGGTACGTACGGACTTGCTTCCATTCATTCACCGAATCGCATTAAAAATTAAAATTGCAAGATGGAAGAGACGATGAATTGGACCTTATTAATTTTAGCTTTTGGATAAATAATGCATGACTTTCTGGTTCCTCCCCAGCTCCCCCTCTGGCCTTTCCACCCTCCAGCCCCAGTAGCTATGACATCCGGTCACTTTATCTGAACGTCAGCTTCGCCGTGATTAGTTCTACTTTAGGTTAGATCTCTATAGCCGTGTCCAAAATAAACACACAGCATTTTTATGGCCAAGTGAACAAGAACACTGAAATAACCAAGGTTTTGACTGGTCTGATTTTGCAAGCACCTACACTGAGTCTATTTTGGTCTTTAGCTGAGCCGTTTGTTTGGTCTCAGGTGAAGGTCATAGTTTCTTTGTTTAACTAAGTTGCTGATCCTTTAGAATTTCAGATTCCAGGCTCTGACAGAAAAACCTCAGTATTTGTTAAAAGCTGATTCCTTACTCGTACGGAAAATTATGACCTCCTTAAACACCTTTTTTATTCAAGAGCTTTAAAAGCATTCCGCAACCGCTCCTTCCTTGGTCGTTCTGTATTCCATTCAGCTAGGTTTTCTCCTTAATGTCTTATCTTGGATGCGGGCCTTAGATCCATCTGATTTATTGTTTGATAAAGTTGCCACTGATCTGCCATAAATGTAGCTGTCAAAGGCTCATGTCTGAAGGGACCCACAGTTTGCCCTTGACAAATTGGGTTCTGAAAGGCAATTCCTCTCACCGGGTTGGGAAATAAGAGCAGCGGCATGACAAGACAGGCGTGAGGCACCTTCTTGAGACAGGATATAAATAAAATACAAAATGAGGAGGAAAAAGAGGAGGAGAAAATCAATCAGATGGACCCCTCCCTCTTTCGTCTCCACGCCAGGCAGATGTGCTCGGGTGGTCGTCGAGGTTGCCGGCGATAATCTTATCTGGCGATGACGGCTAGCAGAAATGGGACAAAGGCAGCCGAGCCTGACTCGGAGTCTGATGGGCCACTGATTGCACAGATGTCCAATAGAGGGGCAGTTGCCGTGGAAATGATGAATGACGCGTGGCCTGGCCTTTAGCCCCCAGCCATCAGACGCTGCTCAGAAAACAACGGAAACTTCTCAATCATGAGCAGCGCTGGGAAGGAAAAGCTGGTCCTGGGTGGCCAATCCTGTGCTGATGTTTTATTAAACTTGCATTTTTAATCAACAGGGAATATCAGGTGGGAGGTATTTAAAAAAAAAAGTTAATGTATTTTTTCTAAAGCGTTGTTTAAACAACTTGTAGCTGCAGCATAAATCAACACTAGCAAATATGAGAAGTTCTGGATTTTTACTCATTTGGCATGTTTACTTTTTTCAAAACTCCCTCTCAAATACACCAGTACACCCAATGTGAAAGGAAAGGTCCGCATGAGCCCATTCTTTTAATCTATAACAGCACACAAGTGTGAATCATCCCCCACTATCTGAAAAAATGACTTTAATCGCCTTCTTAAAGGCTCAAAGTCCAGAAGAGGGGTCGTAGATGTTCACGTACCTCTGCTGCTCTTTACTGCGTTTTAAATCTGGTGAAATTGTGCGCTGAGTGGTGGTAGGCTGTTACTGAAGACCTTGACGAGCAATTTCCAAAAAAAGTAGTGGGGGAGGACGTGACGGCATTTGATCTTGAAGAACAGGGGTCGAGATGTCGGACCATTTTGTACTGTATAGGCCGAGGATCTGTAACGTGTGTCCCGGATATGCACACAAGACAAAAGCTGTAGTCCAGCTACCTAATGTCTTTTCACAAGCTGTACTTTCCCTAAATCCGAGCCGCTCTCTGCTGCTCTGGGCCGGAACTCGTAACCCGTTGTCTGCTGTAGGCTTCCAGCCAAATCCAGGCTTATTGACCAGCTCCTTGCTTGATCTATATTTAATACCCTCTTTGACACAGAGTGCTTTTTACCTTGCTCTTACTCGTACTCCCTGGCCTGGGGTCTGGTGGGTGGCTGGGATGCTTTTTGCTCTGTTACTACATGTAAAAGCAGAATTAGGATTTGGCCTCCTTGGCTCACTGGCTCGTCTGATATCAGAGCTGACTGGTGATGTCAAGATGACGGGTGAGGCGGCCTGTGTGAGGCAAAAGCAGATTTTGTTTCAGTAGACGAGTGGTCCTTTTTCCAGGCTGTGCAACAGAGACGCTGTCCTCTATTGCCCATGATTAAAATGGTATCGGTTATCAAAGGACATGAAAACGCACAGCTCCTCATGTTTAGCTCTTCATGTATGATGTAACTGTTAAAGAGCACAATGTAAAGGCATGTGGGAGTGACAATTACAAATGGAGACCTAACAGTGACTTACAACCCTTCATGATACGGTCCAAACTGTTAAGGGTCTTGAGCACAACAGCGGCAGCTTGGCAGCACGGCAAATGAAACGTGGTACATGCCCAAAAGGCACAGAACGAAGTATCTCAGGACTACAGAGAACTGAAAAATCGAGAAAGCTTTGGTGCTTATAGTCGATACTTTAATATTAAGAAAAATAATTACAATCTTAAGCTTACAAGTGTTTGTCAAAGAATGTGAGGCAACATAAAAGCAAGAAAGCAGCTACAGCCTCTTTGCTGAAGTCAGAAGTATGACTTTCATCCAGTAAATGACAACAATTCTCAGTGCAATAAATGACTTAAAGTGGTAGCTGCCAAAACCAACAACACACATCTCTTGTAACATTTTAAAAAACTGAGCATTAACTGCTTGAAGAACATCAGACTAAACACAGACACACGTTTAGCGTTTTAGCAGCAGGTTAGTTAAGTTTGTCTTACTTTTGCAAGAGAGAGTTAGCTAATATGACGTTATTAGTGTAGTGAACGTTTGAATTTAGCTAGCATTAAAAAAACGTGTTTTGGCTAGATAGCTGGCGGTCATTTATCTATCGATCATATGTTTTAAATAGAGCTGTAAAAGACAAACATCTGGATCGTTGGATTGCTTCAGTAAAATACAAATAAGATGGATGGAAGCAACATGGACTGTGAGATTTTGACTTCTGTTGTTAGTTAAAATGTGTTCATTAATGTCTTGTCACAGTCGTTTCATAAAACCAATTCAAGCCTTGAGATCAGTATGGAAATTTTTCAAAATGGGTGGTTTGGTCTGGAGTCTCTCTCAAAATTGGTTGGGCACAGGTAAAACGATGACTAACGAACGATATGGAAACGCTCGAGCGTGAGACAGTCGAGCCTGGCGGAAATCCAGTACAACCGCTTCCTCATTCCTCGTATTTACCTGTCTGTCAGTACGCGCCCGTGAGCAGTTAAGCAGAGCAGGTTAGCGTCAGATCCAAGGACCCAAACCAGAACGAGCCGAGTATATAATAAAAAGGACAGCGGCCCCGTCCCGGCTGATGACAGCCATGCTCATGTACGTGTCAAAAGTGATATGATGATTGCACGTTTTCAAGACGCTGCCAGAACCCGGTGCAATTTGCACGAGAACAGATCAGCGGCGTGCTGAGTGAGAGTGACTGAGAGAGGCAGATTTGTGTATCTCTTTGTTTTAGCATCAAATGCCACCATGATTAATAACCTGCGAGGAGAGGAATGAGGGGAGGAGGCGAGGCCTTATTCTCAACGCGATGCTGGATTACTCAAAAAGGCGTTTAATTAACAGTGACACTGTCTGGCCTGCACAGATTGCTGAGCAGAATACCAACACGCTTCATGCTGGCATTCTGAGCTTAAACCATGTAATATAGCAATTACAGAGGCTGGAATTCCCAAAAGGTACAACCTGATCTTGCTGTCATACACACTGGAGAAGAGACCACAGGTATTCAGTACTGCGATAGCTTTTTCTCTACTAAAAGGCATTTTAGGGCTAGTACTAGTCTTTAGTTAATTCCACTTTATTGTGCACGAGTGTTTCATGAAACGATGAACTAATGAGTCACCCTTAAGGCAGTTAGAGTTTTTCAGATGAAAGAATTCTAAATTCTTAGCCACAACAAGGACCCTGGAGCACCAAACAAAATGCGATGTTATTTCATTCCCCCTGTTTGATTTTTGACAAAAACCCACTGTCCAATCAGCGTGGCGTCTCGTTTTGGCATAGCAACAATTAAGATGGGCATTGTAGCCATGCAGTTTGACAACGTCAGATCACCACCAGTGGCTGTTTGTGTCAGGAACAAGTTTGTGGCGATGTTAAAAGTTCCTGGTGAAATAAATGGCTTACTTTTGGATTCCAAAATTATCATTCTGGTCTCTTCTATTGTGTTTTTTATGTGTTTATGAAATTTTTTAAATGCTGGAGCTTATATCATCCATTCACATGGCTGTGTAGTGCTATTTAAGGAAAATTTATATAATGCTGAGTTTTGGAGTCATATGAAAGCGTTAGTATTTAAGTGTGACTGCAGCACTTGCCCATTTTTTTGCTGTGAACATTTTTTTTTAAGCAAGAAAAAAAAAAAAGCTGCATTAAGGGTGTGTAGTTTTGATGTGAAACGTTCTTCCGGGTTTTTTAATGGCTGATGGCGATATTTAGAGAGCAGGGTGACCAAAGGTTGAGATATAATCCGATATATAATTTTTTGTTTGCAACTGATATACCTGAAAATAATATGACACAAAACTGAATTAACATATTTGTGCTATAAATGCACCCTCTGTTTGCACTTGTCTTTTTTTTAGATAAAAGTTTTATTGCTCTTAACAACAACATACATTAACAGATATCTTCTCCTTTTTGTTAAAAAACCCCCCAAAATATGTACATACTTGAGCACAGATATCAGATGTCGATTATTATATAATATACATAAAACTAGCCTTTAATTGCACATGAACCCCTCGTTCGCCGATGCCTGCATCTCTTGCTTGCTTTCTCGATTTTTGACTTTTGTTTGGTGATCAAAGCCCATGACTCAGAGGAAGTCTGGCCACATGCTGATAACTGATCACAGTGTAGATAGTGCTTTGGAAAATAGTTCATCTTGCGAGAAAGAAAGGTTTGTTGACTTTGACCACACAAACCTGAATTAGTCATATCACCTATTGTTGTCTGTCTTCCTGTTTAATAGTTTAATCAGTCAAACAAACCACAGTTGCTTGTTCCAAAATGGAAACCCTGTGTTAGTGGAAAACTGAGTTTGTCATAGCATTTGTATCAGGCGCCCCAAACTAGAGCGGTAGAACAGTTGGACTTGCTCAGGGCTCCGACACCGGCAGGTTACAATTACGTAATATCGCTAAACTTAGAAATATCCTCTCTTTTAATGATGCAGAGAAACTTGTTCATGCGTTTATAACCTCAAGGTTGGATTACTGTAACGCCTTACTTACTGGATGCTCTAGTAAATCTATAAATAAACTTCAGTTAGTTCAGAAACGCAGCTGCCCGAGTGCTAACTCGAACTAGAAAATTTGATCATATCACTCCTGTTCTATCATCACTGCACTGGTACCAGTCAAAATTCCGCATTGATTACAAAATACTTCTTATAACTTATGAAGCTCTACATGGCCTGGGCCCCACATTTATCTGAGTGAACTCTTAGAGCGTTTTACAATCCAACTTGTCTACTTTCGTTCGCAGGGTACAGGACTTCTTTTAGTTCTAGAATTAAAAAAGTCACAGCCGGGGGGAAAGCTTTCTCATACATGGCCCCCCAACTATGGAATAAACTTCCCACTTTTCGTTCGAGATTCAGACACCCTCCAAAGTTTTTTAAGTCTAGGCTAAAGACTACTTATTTACACAGGCTTTTGACTAGATTTAGACCAGGATGCATGGCTTTTGGGTCACTGGGGCCGGATTCTGGAGTCATGTCCGGCCTGCCTGCCTTGTCCGCTAGCCGGGAGTGTCGGGGTGGGCGGTCTGGCTGAACTGGGCTTAGGTCCTCGTGAATCTTGACTCGTGCATCCTTGCCTTGCCTTAGAATAAGGGCAGAGCTGGGGGTTTCATAGTCAAAGAGCCTTATGGTGATCAGAGACGTTTTGGGTGGTTGCTGTGCTTCTGCCGCTCGGGGGTTGCCAATGTCTCATGTGATCCCCTCTTGGCTGTGTTTCCTACCAGTTCTCCTCTTTCTAGCTATGCTGCTATAGCTAATGCTGCCGGGGTCTCATGCTACACATGGCATCAGTGATTGTTAATAGACACTGTGCTCTTAATAACTAATTACATTTTCTGTTTTCTCTCCGAGCTGTGTTCCGGCAGTTCCGGCCCCACACATGATGTTCATCCGCTGTAGCTTCACCCAAGCTGCTTCTGTCATCAGCTCCAGCCCCACCATACCCAGGCCACTTAATGTCGATGTGCATACTTCACATTTTATTTTAACTTTGACTCCATGACTTTAGTTTCGCTCTTAGATTTATCATCATACCCGGGCCACTTAATGCCGATGTGCATCCATTGTAAAAAGCGCTATATAAATAAATCTGACTTGACTTGACTTGAGGTTAGCGAAGCCCGGAACTTAACTTGTAAGCTGATTAGTAGTCCAGAGCCTTAACCACTAAACCACCAGTGTTGTTCTTCACTTTTATAAAAAAAACTCTTCATATGCAGTTAATAAGTTGGAGAATAAGGGCTTTGCACAGTGGCAGTTTGTGGATCTGAGATTTGAGCTTCTGATTAGTCCAGTGTACGAGGTCTGTGCAGGAGTAGTTCCTCTGCCGGGGGTGCAGTGGTTCTTGTATTGAAATAAATTAACGCTCGAGTTGAGTCATTCGTTTAGAACGTCGTCCCTTCAGGCCTAAAGCGGGATTTTAATATTTACACACTGGCTGCACACCGTAACGCTTGAGGAACGTCGGCGCACTCTCTGCGCTGGCGCGTGCAAGGGAGTCCATCTTAAAACAATTAACTACAGACTTATAATAACCTCTGACCAAGCCTGCGAACATTGTTTGGTCCTAGTTGGAATTAATTAAGCTTTGAGCCGAGGGAGAGGATGACAGCGCGTGATAATGTTTTTTGTGCGATATGGACCATTGACTGCCTTTCTATAGTGCGGCAACAATAATGAGAGAAATATCTGTGGATCCATTCAGAGCGCTGATTGTTTGTAGGTATTAAATTGTGCGTACATTTATGAATGCCAAGCAAAAGAGGAAAGCCATTGTCACGATATTTGTTAGCAAATTGCTTTCTCCGCCATTGTGCCAAGTTTGATGGGTTCTGTGTGTTTGAAATTGGCAGAATAGAAAAGGCCAAGTTGAGAATGGCAGGCCGTGGTGGAGCATTCATACTGCACGGATCTGGAGTGCTGATTGTTCTTGGCAGATGTAAGCGAGGTGCGAGCGCGACAAAGACGGACATTGAGGTTTCTTTTAACCCTTTAAGGCATGAAAAGGGAACTATAAATTGGGTCTGAGTATTGGAAGCAGTGTCAGCGGCGAATCGCGCGATACCCGGCGTGGCTCGCGGGTCCCGTTTTCTCTGCTTTCGCACCCCTTATTAAAATGAGGCATTTGCATTGCATCAAAAGGCTGGTTTTCAAATCTCCAGCTGCTTTTCTTTCTAAAATGCCTCTGCCATAGCCATAATTTGCTTCAGCTAGCCTGCGCATGAAGGTTAGACAGAGGACGTGTGCCCTGCACTGCAGTGCTTTTTGTGGATGAAGGCAAGGCTTTACATTAATATTTTATTCATTTGGTAAAAGCTTTACCTCCGAAGCCTCACGACTGATGCTGTTTTACTGTCCAAAAAACGATGTTGCTCTTCGAGGAATGCACACAGCGATATTATGAATCAGAGTTCAGAGTGCAGTCGTTGGTTATCAATCCAGTGCGTTTCTGATCTGGCAAAGAGGTTAGAGCATTGCTTTTTTGTCATTGTGTCGCTGATAGCAAATATTCTGCACCATCAACATAAAGCCGTAAAATACAAAAACCAGGAGAACAAGGAACTTTTCATACCTGATTAATCCAATTCACTCTCCGGTTTCCTCCTACAGTCAGAAGACATGCTTGTATGGACAGCGGATGGGTTTGATTAGTTCTGCGTTAACCTTGCTCCTGGCTATGAGCAGCCACTGATACTGATGTCACGTTACAGAGGTTAAATACATAAACAAAGAAATCAAACTCCCAGTTCCACAGTGTGTGGAGTCCATCGTAGGATGGGTACGCACTGGTTGCTAATCTAACACATGTCTTTGGAACAAGGCCGGAAAGCCATTTGAAGAGGCAGGAGGAGAACATGCAAAATACACAATAGCAGCAGCCCAGTTCAGGGGTTGAATCCTTATTTATGGAATAATAACTGAACTGCAATATAAACCCCCCTTTTAGTACAGGGTAAATAAAACCGTTATGTGTTGTTTTAAAAAATATGTCCCCATCTCCAGAAAGACACAAATATCATGGTGTGAACTTTCGTACAACATTATTCAGCACTAGCTACTTAGTATTAACCGCTTGAAGTGTCAAATTTTCCAAACGATACACTTGGGATCCAGCACAGCTGTTTAACAAATATCTCTCTATGTAGACATAAAGTATTGGACTGTGGACTATGGTAGCCTAGTGGTTGAGGTACTGGACTCTGGACCAGAAGGTCCAGGGTTCAAATCCCACCTCTGCCAAGCTGCCACTGTTGGGTCCCTTGAAGCAAGACCCTTAACCCACAATTGCTTGGATTGTAAGACTGTATCGATTGTAAGTGGCTCTGGATAAGGGTGTCTGCTAAATGCTGTAAATGTAAGTTTAGGGGACAATATAAGAAATTTAGAGGATTATCATGGGTAAATAATAAATTGTGTACATTCTAATGTAATGTAATCTAATGTTGATACAATATTCATTTTTAGGTATGGTTTTTATTAATTAGTATTGCTTTTTTTCTCAACAGGATAATGTTTTTCAGTCGGATATTTAGCTTCATGTCGGTCATTACTGATGCTCTGCTAATTCCATATGCCTTACTTTGCTTAAGATCAGCCTTAGACTGATGCCACTGGAGTGACAAAGCAGTCGACCTGTAGTTTGCATAAATTTCGAATGAAATGTCTAGAAAGGTACATTATGTGAACTCTATGTTGGTGGCGGTTTGTTCCTGGAACGAATGAGGAACAGTAGTTGTCGCACGGGTGCTCCAGGGCCCGTCTGCTGCTGCAGCGCCATGACTGATGCGTTCTCTCGCCGCCGCATGCGTAGTACTCGATCCCGTGCGCTCTAAGCTATATATTGATTTTGTCGTCGGGTATGTTTAGGGATGGAGCAATTGTTCATGATTATAACCGTAATGAATGAGCAGGAATCTGCACATGCCCAAGCCCCATGCAGTGACTGTGGGCAGCAATAACACACAGTGGGCTTTGAATGGTTTCTGTGTCCCTGAATTTGTTTAGCATCGTGGCCATATTGTTCTATAATACAGTAACAATAAAGGGGCCATTTAAAGGAAGATGCAGAACTCGCTCCAGGACGCCATTACAGGTTTATTAACCTCAGTAGATAGATCAGTGGCTGATGATATTAAAGATGTGAAGATTAGATTCGTTCGGTTCGTATTCTCGCTTCAAGTTCGCTCGGACTCCAGTCCTGGACGGCGAACCGAATTTATGCTTCAGTGCTGATCTGTTCCACAACACTTCTGCTTTGCTGACCTTAAAAGCTTTAGCACGAGCATAACTTTTTCAAATTAGAGTGCCCCAAGACCTTAATTATTTCATTGAATTGGGGTCAAGGATGGACCGTAACAATGTAATTACATTAGATCGGCCACAATTCAAAGGTTATTGTAGACATTTGCCGGCGCACCGACACTGCTAAGTAACAGCTCAATAAAGATAAAGGGGGAAAAATTGCATTGACGATTGGTGTAAAGGTTGGAGGCATTGTGGATACAAATAAAAAGTGGTGTGCAATCACAGCCTCGGACTGTTCAGCCATCCTTATCTTCCTTTCTCAAGAACACTCGTCTTCAGCGATGACTCAGGAACCCGTTCACATAGGCCGTAGAGCTGTGGTTTTTTTCAACCTCCCAGAAGGTCATTTGGTTAATGCAGATTTTAGTCTTCATGGGTTCTTAACTAGTTTTTAATCAGTGATTATTAACAGGCTGGAAGGCTGCGCAGGCTCTGGGCTCTCCAGACGCAGGAGAGTGCTCGTCGATATGTCACGTCAATTACGGAGAACCGAGGTGGGTGGGGGGCGAGTGCCTGAACTTCTCTCTGCTATCATATCTCTACTAAGTGTTACTTCTGAAAGTCTGCGTGAAGTAACCATTTCACCTACGACTTCGGCCAGCAATTCAGCTCAGGGTGGAAAACCTGGTTAAGCACTGAAGGACGTGTTACTTACGGAAAAGGTCTGAATGAAGAGCCGAGCTCAACGTGTCTCAGGAGATCATGGTTCGGTCCCACTCTGGCCAACACCATTTGAAATCTTTTGGTCGGACGGAATCTTAACAACTGTAAGATTTCAGAACCTCGATCCTGAAGCTTTGACCTTACTGCCACATGTTCATCCTTCTCCGTCATGCGTAAACAAATGTGTTTACCTCAATGCTGTCTAAACATAGAGCGCTCACGTCGCTGTCAGAAATAGAAGTAATTGCCAATTAAGCATGCCAGCGCTTCAGACTGCAACTTAATTGCCGTTAATGAGAGTGTGGTGTGCGCAGGCGTCCTGCCGACTCATAAACAAGTCCCTTATTAAGCCGGTGCCCTACTGTACACGACGGCATGAATATGCATACGAGTCGATTCGCTTCGGATCGGCCTCATTTCCGAGTCAATCAGGCCGACGCGCCTCGGCTCTCCCAGCAAGCGAGCGCCACTTCATTAGGTCTGACGCTGCCCGACTTAATGTCATAAACTCAGACGCACCTATTAGGCAGGCTTAAGTGTGTGTGTGCGTAGGTGGGTGTGGATCAGCCTCGGCTCCCGGCGTGTGGGACGTTGGCGCCGGCGTTGCAGGTGCTGCACGCTGTGCGCTCATGACACCTGAATATGCTAATCCGTGTTCTTTGCGACTCAGTTCACATGTACATGCATGGAAATTAAAAGTTTCTGCAGAGGGTGGGAATGAACGACTCGGCGGAGGACAAATCAAGGGTTCAGTGTCTGTGCAGAGCGGAAAATGTGCCTCTGCATTAATATATCTACCAGATGTTATCCAAGCGCAGAGTGTTTCAGGGTTAAGGGTCTCGCTTAAGGTGGGACGCTGGCTTTTGGGCAATGAGTCACTAAAGCAAACCTTATCGCCGGAGGTACTGGAAGTGGTAAGAATTCTGCCACATAATGCAGGCCTTAATCGTTTTATTTACATGGCAGTGGAATGGTGACAGTCTTGCTACTGATAGATTTACACTTCCAGATCCTACTTTTCTTATCCGTTAAATGAATATGGCATTATCAATTTTATAAAGTCAAGTCAGATTTGTAAGGGAGCATTGTCTTAAAGCAGCTTTACAATTTTAAATTATCTAACTTATAAGGACTTGGGCGACACTGGCAAGGAAAAACTCCTTAAACGTTATAAGGAAGAAACTTCACAAGATTACCAGCTGATGATTTGCATTATGCAGTTTGCATAATGATAAATGAGAGCCGTCAGCCCTCCCGTATTAGCCTTGTAAAGTCCATGGCGAGAACGTGCACCTAAAATGACCGGCAAGGCAGATATTCTACAATAAGGCTTAACATGGTGACACCGGCACTACAAACATGCTCTAAACAAGCGACCAAGTCTTTCTGTATCTTCATTGTTTGACATCTTTACTTGATAACGCTCACCTGTTTTGACAAGGCGTGAGTCTGTATAGATAAAAAACGTAATAAGACTGATTTGACAGCATGTATAAATCAGGTCCATGTCTCTTTATCGTATAGATCATAGCCACGGATGCATTTCAGAGGGCTAATGAAGATATGCGTGGCTCTGGGTTTAATACCTCACTGGATTATTTGCAGAGTTATTGTATGGCTTAAGCAAAAAATGTGAATTTCTATTATGCCTCGGCAGTGTTCGAGTCATAGCCCAAGCTTAATATCCATTTATGAGAATATTCATTTCATATTCACCAAAATTCATGAGGTAGAAAATGTCATTACAGAGTTTCTGAAAGCAGAAGTTGAATAAGGCGAGTTTGGAAAGTTAACGGGAGGTTGATTGTCTGGCTCCATTCACTGGACAATTCATTTTCTGTATCTCGGTGAGAGCAGGATTGAGAGATTTTATGTGTAAGAATAAGCATGTTGGTTAAAATGAATTCAAAGTCTGACAGGCGGGCGGGTGTGTTTGATAGTCGATCCTTTGTAATGAAGGAAAAACCCAAGTTCTCACGCAGTATGAAGGACAGACCTGAATAACTAGGCCTTATATACACTGATCAAACATAACATCAAAAGCACCGACAGTCCTGGCGTACATGTAGATGTTACTTTGGCATGTACCACCTACCTAAACGTAGCTGCGGACTGAGTGCACCCCGTCATGACAGCGGTATTCTGTAACGGCAGTGACCTCTTTCAGCCCTGAATCACTGCAGAGAAATGACAGAATTCAACGTGTTGACCCGGACTCCAAATTCTCCAGATCTCAGTCCTGCTAATGTCCTGGTGCCAGGTACCACGGGACACCTTCAGAGGGTCAGAGCCTTGGTGGTGTGAGGGGCACAATATTAGACCGGTGGTTTTAATGCTGATATATTTGGTTCTTTAAAGAGAAAAAGAACCAGCATTAAAAAGAGAGAAGAACAGAACCCTTATACAGCCTGCAGACAATGGAATAAAGGCTGGGAGAGAGAGAGAAGGCGAGAAAGTGAGTGAGTGAGGGGGCGAGAGAGGTGGCAGGTAGAATTAATTCATAACGTCCATAATGATGACGGCTCCTGTAATTCTCAGCAGCAATCTGAGACATGGAAATGAGACGAGGGGGAAATGAGACAGGGGAAGAACAAAAGCAGACGATTCTGCTGACGGAACACAATACAATAGTGCTTCCCATCTGGACTGAAACAGCCCTGATTAAGTTTGACAGTCATATTCAAAATGTTAACATTCGACACCACGCTCGTGCCAGAGGCTCTGAAGGCGGCTCCCTCTCGCTGACGTCCTCGGCCCGAGATCCTGCCTTCACTTCCAAAAAAGTGAGACGTGAGCTTGTGCAAAACAGGACCAAGTAACATCCATAACAACCTCTTCGTTGGCACCCTTGGTAAAGAGGGGTCAAAAGTTGTTGCATCGAAAACGTCACATTTAAGCTTGAGGTAAAATAATTGTAAAGTAAAACACGTTTTATGACTTATTATAAACGTAAGGTGTAAAACACTTTCTTTAGCCTACAGATGGCCAAAATCATTAACACAAAGCTTATTCATAATAATAAGGTTTCCTTTCTCTTATAACGAACCTTTCTAGGACCCACAGAGATTTATTTGCACTAACAATGCAGTACTATGGATGCAAAAATAAAGAAAAACACGACAAACAGTGGGGATCTGCACTGTAGAAGGGCTTTTGTGAATCCGAATCAGTGAATCATGACTCGTGAATCGAGTTTCGGCTGAAACGAGTCACGCAGCTCGACTCATCATACAAATTCAAGCAGGTGCGCCGAGTACCAGGCAAATGACGAGAACCGAGACTAACATTTCTAGTCAAATTGCATCGAGAACCGAATTGAAAAGTTGCTACACTACCACCAAGCTACTGAATAATGTAGCTAATCGCTTCACTTAATGCTTAATAATGACTTTAAAGCATCTTCACAACCAAGCTAGTGTCACTTGCCCAAGTGAGGCTGCAGCTCACAGGTCTGAGACGGAGCAGCTCTTGGTTCTGTGCTTTAATGCTGATAATTAACTTGGCACAGGATTATGGGAGGTCAGCCTGGTTTTTGTTTTGACGTAATGAACGAAGGGCTCAGGAAGAAAAACAAAAGCAGCCGCTGACGATACTTGCTGAGTGGACGCGTCGGATAATTATTGATTGATATCACCTGTGCAGGAAATGAGTCACTTTTAGAAGACCTGCACCCTAGGATAGCCAAGCAGAGAAAGTCCGCGATGGCTAGTTTAAAAAGAGGAGCGTCCTTGGTCTGACTTATGGCCGTATCGCTCCGTGTCCCCGAGCCTGCTGCTATACAATGGAGGAGATTTATTAAAAAGTTATTTTAATAACACTTATTAAAGCCTTGCTCAGGAGCCACTGACCCAGACCAGGAGTGAGTGCCAGCGCGTGCTGCGAGACAGCTGCTTAGAGAGGCTGAGACTGCAGGATCAAAGCATAGTGCTCACTGAGGAATATGGGAAATATTAGTATTTTAATATAATAGCGAGACCTTAGTTATGGATTTCAAACTTTATACAAGTATCAGCCGAGAGAAGTGAATCGGACTGAACCTTTGGTCCTCTCAGTCATATGGACGTTACCTCGAGACGTCCCACCTAAATAAACACTGTGGCGGACCAAGTGCACCCCTTCATGGTGACAGGGTTCCATTTGAATGTCCAGGAAGAAATACTGGCTGTTAGCACCCTCTATCTGAATATTTGATGATGTACTCAAACAGGGGTTGTACTTTCGGGCTCAATCGTCAAAAGTGGAGGCTCATCACTTTTATCAAGTACAGCTATCCGGTTTAGCCCTGCGTGATCAGCTTGAATAATAATTACGTCAAAATGCTGGGTTCGAGGTCTGTTTTTGTTTCATCTTCAAGTCAAGTCAGATTTATTTATATAGCGCTTTTTACAATGGAGCATTGTCTCAAAGCAACTTTAGATTATCTCCTAATAACTACGTCCAGTCCCAAATTGAGCAAGCCTAGGGCAACAGTGGCAAGGAAAAACTCGCTAAGTGTTGTGAGGAAGAAACCTTGGGAGGACCAAGACTCAAAAAGGGACCCAACCGTAGATGATACATCTAAGAATGAAACTAAAGTCATGGAGTCATAGCTCAAATAAAATGTGAAGTATGCACATCGGCATCTTCATAGACTAAACCGTTATTCTCATTCCTTTGCTAAGTAGGAACCTTTGTATCGGACCCTGGTAATGAAGGGCAGGGGCTTAAAGAGCAGCGAGATTGTTCGAATGTGGAGCCAAATTAGAAAATGATTCAGGTGCTTATTTGTCAAAGGTGTACATACAGGTGTTGCTGATGTGAGTAAACGGACCGTTTAGAGACGCCAGTTGATCTAAGTCATGTCTCTAGATCTGTGAGGCACTAGCATCAGCCATTGATTTATGTAATATAAAAACACGCTACGCCAGAAACTGGTCCACCCCAAGGATCGGGTCCCCCAGCACAAACAGAGTAATGTAGCGTACACTTAAGTGGCTGGGAGGATTGCCAGGAATTGTACATCCAGTGGGAAACCAAAGCAGCCACTGGCGAAACGGAATGGCACAACCATAGAAGAGCTACCTCATAAGGTCAGGACTCTGTGGTTTACACCCCACCTACATGGCCAGTGGACACTCTTTCAAGGATAAGACGTGCAGATCCTTGATAGGGAGGAAACGATGGTTTTGAACGCGGAGTAAAAGAAAGCCATTTTTGTAAAAAGGAAACGTCCCATCCCTGTACCGAGGAGGGGGCCCTCAGAGTAACACCTCTCACCATCTACAACGGAGCCATCACAGCCCTTCCCCAATCCTGTGTGAATGGCACGTGTCCCATAGTGTTAATTGGACTATGGTCAATCTGCATATTAAACTGATCACCCAGTCCCATTGTTATGCAATGGTGCTGGTACCAGTCGTTATGCATGCTGTATAAGATTGGGGACAAGGTTTCCAACTGCTGAGACTGAAGAAGTCACTTAGATGAGTGACGAAACGTTCTCCTCGACAAAATCTATGTCCAGATGAACAGATTCAAACTTCTGGGATTTTCTTACCTGGATCATTGAGCATGCATCAAGACTGTATGTAATATTAGGTTTTTCATGACTGTGCAGAGCACGTGCAGACTAGTAACTGACCATGACTGAGGGTCAGGAAGGCCAGACAGGGGTGTGTCTGCCGGTCTGATGTTAATCAGTAATAATAGCAGCTGATCTTTAAGTACAGCGTCCAATATGAAGAAGACGACTAGGAGGTGTGTTTGTGCATCAGCTCTAATGCTGCTGCTGCTCACTTAAACTAAGCACGTGTTCATCTAAAGTACGTCAGTATCCAGTGCGACATTAATCACAGTGCAGTGCATATAGGGGTGCGATGGTAAAGCGTTCGCCCGATTGCTGGGAGTTCCCTGGTTTAATCCCAGATGATGCCGTGACCATCTGTGCATAATTGGCTCTGCTCTGTGGGTGGGACGGATGGTGTTCCCGTCTCATCTATCCATCACTGGAAGTGTCACTTTATATCGCTTAATTCAAAGCTGTGCTCACATCCGTCTTGTTTTTTAATCACGCCGCCTTCATATCCCACACCAAAGGGAACGATCTGTTCTAACGCTGCCTTCTGAACGTTACAGGTTTCACTCACGAGCACCGTCCCTGTCCAAATGGCGCAGTTCTCGTTCGTCATTGCGTTATATTCCTTAACCGATTTTGTATTTGTCTTTGCCTTTATTTTCCTTCCCCCAGCAGAGGTGCGTCTTTGCACGTAACAGATGTGTTCAACTAATGAAGGGCGACACCGAGGGCAATGGCTCCACATTACGAGTTCCCAGTGAAAATGCCGCGAAGCCTCGTTTCCCTAAAGTAACCCAAACGGAACATACAAAATGCATGGACGATTTTGAAAAAGTTTAAAGTTAAGCTACTCATGCTCATATAGTAGGCTACATCTGGGTTATATTGCTATCAGCGTATCAGGTAGCTGTATTATTCAAAATCGCATAGTAATTCTGTCCGAATCATACTAGGAAATAATATTTGTTCATACTATATTACTATAATATATGAATAATAAATAAATCGCTAGGACCTAAATGAGTAACCAGAGCAGACATGGCTAAGAAACTTCCCAAGATCCAGGCTGGAACACTCTGAGTGAGGCCAAACTAAAGCTCGGTCCTGTCCTTGTGCAGTTGAATAAAGACTAAACCAAGCAGTATTGAACACAAGGCAGATGAAGTTCATGTAGTGAAAAAGTGTTAACATCTCAAGTCTTTTTCATTAATCTTAAGCGTTGGACTGTGGTAGCCTAGCGGGTAAGGTACTGGACTATGGACCAGAAGGTCCAGGGTTCAAATCCCATCTCTGCCAAGCTGCCACTGCTGGGTCCTTGAGCAAGACCCTTAACCCACAATTGCTTGGATTGTAAGACTGTACCAACTGTAAGTCGCTCTGGATAAGGGTGTCTGCTAATTGCTGTAAATGTAAATGTAAATGTCTCATCCGGGCTACATGCTTGTTATCCGACAGTCTTATTGCGGTTGTGCTACCTTGTTATCCTATTCACATTATTCTATTTTTTATCCTCCTCATTATTATTATTATTATTATTCCACATTTTTGTCCGGCTTTTATCGTCCGCAATTTGAGAAATTGACGCTGTTTGGGAATGGTGGGCTTATATAAAAGTCCAAACTATGCTGAATGAGAAAAGTGAAAATTTCAAGCTACAGAAACAAAATTCTCATAATGGAATAGGGATTTTGTGATTTTGCCAATGATTGGCCCTCGGCTCTGGAGCCTCTCAAAGTCGTGGTTTGAAAAAATACAATTACGAGCCGGGAACAGGAAATTTTTCAAGATTATTCAGCTGATATTGGAATTGAGTAAACCACTGCAGAGCTGCACTCGCACTTTTTCAGGAAATGCGCCGCTGTAGTTAAAGATGAGACCCAGCAGACCTTGTTCAGTTATATGATATGATATGACGGCTTTTTGAGGTTTCCCAACCCACTATTCAGTCCATTAGTGATGACGAACCGTGATCCAAATGGCTTCCGGAAAATTGGTCTGAGAGTTACATTCTGGAGGGCGAGTCTCGCCTCTGTCTACAGCCTTCACTTCCTTCCCACTGGTGAGTGACCTTTGCTGACCTTTCATGTCATGATTATACAGTAACAGCTGTTTGTTATGCTGACATCACTCATTGATAGGTGCTATAAATGTTTCTGGAACTTACTAAATCGATAAGAAGTAAAGGAAACGTCGACTGGGTGATGCCGGATCTCTGGGATGTACTTGTGTGGTAATGCAGGCTTGAAGCAGAAAAGAGTTTCATGTAAACACACTGATCCCAGTCCGAGTCCTGCTGGCTGCATGATTCCGGCGCTACACAGATGGATCGAAAACAATATGATAATACAAACGATTACAATAAGATGAAATAAAATCCCTTAATAAAACTCAAAATCAGTCAAGAAACATTTATTTAGTTTTTTAAAGTTTTGTATTTCATTTTTTTGTCTTGTACATTTGAACATTACAATAGTCATCTTTTTTCAGTTTAAATTATTACTTGATCGTATCTCCAGATCGTGTAAAAAGCATCCAGCATTTTGCTTCACCTGGTTATTCGGAGCGTCGGAATACATCAAATAAAACAAAGGTCAAACAAACAAACGAAAAAAAAAGTGTAGTATACATTTGCAGCAGGAAACAAGAGACAAATGTACAAATATACATCGATCGGATCGGATCAACACCTTCAACAACCCGCACTTTAAACCCATTCGGTTAAAATGTCGCCTGTCCTTTACACACACACACGAATCAAAAATCAGCACAGCAGCTCTGGTTCTCTGCGTGAACGTTATTCAGTGTCTTCTATCAGCTGTAGCTAAAATACATCAGCGTTTTAGAGTCGATGCCGGCCGTGGCCATGAAATGAAATCTGAGCTCGAGGTCTCGAGATTGCTTTTCTTTTTGCTCGCTCTATTCCTGCCAAGCCGTGACATTCATAAGGAGTCTTCATACACAAAACCCTGGTCATGTAGCCGACGTGTGCAAATAGGAAGCGGTCAGGGCTTTTCCACTGGTCACAGTGCAATAATGATACAGCCTCAGATCAGCACGCTTGGCCTGGTAACTCTGATAAAACGAAGGACAGTTCTTGACGTTTGCACCATTTTACACTCACCAGCACTGAGGTATGGCCTAAAAAGGTTTGCCTTCTGGATTCAGTCAAAAGAACAAGCCGTGACTAGGCATGTGCCGAGACGTTTAAAGGTACTACCACAATATTACGCGACTTCATCTCGACTGGCTACAGTACCACAGTGATCGATTTCATAAACCCTTCTTGTGCTGAACAGAAATATGGGGTCGCCTTGCTTTAAAGACGAGCGTGACGTTCCTCCGAGGCCTCTCTCTGAACGGAACAGAATCCCTCAGGAGCACCAGCGCTGCTTACGCTCTTCCCGGATGGAATGCAAGCCGAGTATCCAGGATGACTATATAGATGATCGGCACATGCCTAGCTGATTTACAAGCCAGATACTGGGTTCCAAAGTCAGACGGAACCAAGTGGATAAGACAAACACCACCAACAACATAGTAAATTATCTTTTTTTTTTTTCTCTTTTCGTTTGTGTCAGGTATAAAAGCATCAGGTCAGCAGAGTAAAATCTCAAACACTACCTACAGTGTGCTTTGGATTGAAACGTTGTTCTTTTGAAAGTTCGACACGCTTAAATCTCTTGGTTGAGACGAAAGCCTGGCTGTAGCCATCGGTTCCTCGCTCTAAGCAGTGCCCTGTAGTCACCGGTTTGTAAAATATGCTGGTATGACACTTGGAAAAATTATTCAGCTCGAGTATTTACACAGCAAGCAAAACAGCTATCCAACAGCTCAGATGCGTCACTGGGACTCACTGTATGAGTGACGGCTAGATAATCTTTTTAAGACCTATATTTTCTTTTTGTCTATTCACACCCTGGAACAATTTCTCTTGACACGCGGTCAGAAAAAAATATCTTTTTTGTTGTCTTTTTTTCCTTTTTTTCATTAGGAGTTGGTTATATGCAATGACTGGAATAATATTTACAGTTACATTTCTTTTTCTTAAATCTCAATTCACAATGTATTCATCTGAAAAAAAAAAAGCCATAGTATACATTTTCTTTTTCTAAACGACAAAAACAACACTTATAAAAAAAAGGACCATAAAAATATTGGAGTCCTCTTTGTATTGCCCAAAAATAGGTAATTATGATCGACGATGAGACATCACAAGAATTAAAAACAGCTACTAAGATTAATTAGTTCAGTTACCCTCTCGTCCACTCGAAATGAAATGTGCTGAAATGTTCTCTCGGAGCCATGTGTGTAACTTTTAACCTTTTTTTGTGCAAATGTGACACCATAAAATCTGAGCTTTACAACAATTGGTACCGAAGGTAATTCCGACATGACCAGTAAACACAAACTACGCCTGCCGGACTGCGCGAAGAAATCGAAACGGACTGAAATGAGAAAAATCAAAATGACACAAAGGATCGCAAACCAACCGAAACCGTTTTTTTTCTTTCATCTACGCGACGGAACCGACTAAAAGCGAAAGAAATGAAAGCGAGAAATAAAATGTCGTAGAACAAATAAACGCTGGGTGGTTACTAGTAGAGGGGGAGGGGTTATGGTACAGCAGTTATTTTCTGAAATGAGCTCGACATATCCTTTGTTCTGTTCCGTTCTTCTTCATGGTGCCACCCCCCCCCCCCGGTTCTCTCGTCAGTGGATTTGAAGTGAAGCAGTGCTTGAAGTCTCATGTCATCACCTGTACACAACCAGTTAGTAACTTCGGCCCATCGCCCAGGACCTCCAGATATACACGCTGAGGAAAGACAACAGGTACGGGTCAGAGATTTGTTCGGAACTTCTAATTATATTGTTATCCCTCATATTATTATTATTATTATTATTCTGCAGCATTCTGCAATTAATACATCCTGAACCGATTTGGGTAATTAAAAATGTCCGACAGAAATGAATGGTGAGATTCAAACTGGCAACATTTGAACTGAAATCGATGATGTCACACTAAGTAACATGCACACGAATGAAAGCAGTTCTCAGAGCATCACAGTCTAAAGGCTCTGCACCGGTCAGTGGTTTTACCCTTACGTCCCACTGGTGTATTATACAGTGGAGGTAAAGCTAGCATCTGATTTTAGCGTTACGTAGTTCAGATGTGATTACTTAAGCGATTTAGACACGCAACGCTCAGCCTTAAGTGAACGTTAACATTTGCCAAATGGCTCCTTTAAATATGTGCCTATAAACTCGTGTTTGTGGCAAATCCACCCACAGACTCTCAGTACCAGTGCATGCAGAGAAGCGGGGGGATACTGAAGCAGAAATAATTGTAGTGGACAGGGGTGGATGCGGTACTGTGAGCTGATCTGACTCGACACTCCACAGATAACATTTCAGAAGCACATGAGGGCAAAGCAGCGTGATACCGGGCCTCCTTAAAGGTCTCTTCCTTTTAAAATTCAGTTCTATGATCGTACGTATGCAAGCGATGTTTTTTCCAAATCCGAAGGTAGTCGAGGCTAAAGGGTTAAATCAAAGCTACGTTTCAACTGCAAAACAAGCATCGTCAGACTTTATACAGATGTTCCGAAGGGTGTAAGTGCGCGAACATCGTACGCTGAATTAGCAATTTTCCCACAGGAAATAATAGTCCAGCTGTGTGGACTGTGGACCAGAAGGTCCAGGGTTCAAATCCCACCTCTGCCAAGCTGTTGGGTCCTTGAGCAAGACCCTTAATTGCTTGGAATGTCAGACTGTATCAATTGTAAGTCGCTCTGGATAAGGGCGTCTGCTAAATGCTGTAAATATAACCAATGGAGTACATTAGGCAGGAACATTCAGGCTGGTCCATAAAGGCAGCGCAGGTGGAAGAGCGACTGAAAGAAAGATGCGTATGAAGGCAGACACAGAGACGGAAAGACCATCGAGTGATACAAGGACATCAAATACCTCCACTGAGATGGCGACCGACCACCTGTTAGCTTTCAGTGGTATCCGTTTGTGAATGCCGTCGCAATCAGGGGGCCCTGGAAGCAGAGTTAGGGGGAATGTCAGGACATCAGCATGAATGAGCCTTGGGTTTGAACATTACATCACACACAATCGTCTGACCGCACAGGGTGTGGAACAGGTATTAAAAATGCATTAGCGCCTCTCTGAAACGACGCCACGTGTGTTTCTCGTAGCTCACTTCCAATTAGTGTTAAATTATTTCGATTAAACTTTATTACGCTGCTCAATCTGGTTGGTTAGCGGAAGCTGTTGGGTCGAGAGGATCCTTCGAAAGGCCAATTAAGGTTAGAAAGAGCGTAATCGCAGCAACGCAAACATCAGGTACAAGGCGAGATGAGTCGGATCTTGTCTGCTTATCGCACTCTGGTCATCGGTACATACTGCGTACGTCTCCCACGTTCCTGTCATGACTTCACCCCCGCTTCAAAATGGAAAAAAGAAAGAAAGAAAGAAACGAACGGCCACCCTTGTCTCGCCTCTGATCAGTCTCGCTCTCCATATGCAAATTCTCGACACTGTCTGGTTCTCTGATTGCGTTTGTGAAGCAAGCCGCCCACGCGACAGATTTAGGGGGCAAACGGCAAACTGTCAACACATCTCTCTTAAAAACACTGCCTCTTATCGGGCCTGTCATCAAGCCATTGTGCCGGTGATGGAAACGCTTTAGAAGGACGCGCCGAGATTAATCCATATGAATAAATCAAAGTGCGGCGTGGAGGCAGGTTTCGGGCTTTCTAATCGGGCCGACTCAAGAAAGTGTTTGCTCCAGACTAACAGTCGTCTCGGTGGAGTAGAACAGCTTTCATCATTAAACTCGTACTGCTTGTACTATGATGTCTGTATTATTCAGATCTGGGTCTGGAAGTTAAGCATTTTAGAACTCGAACACATTGGATTCATTTCAACAGCTAATTATAAAGCCCTTCAGGAGCGCAATTAAGGCTGAACTTTACAGAGCCGCGGTCCCTCCAGGGCCAGTAATACGGACTAATAACACAGCAAATGTGGAATCATTTGCCGGATTGTGGCCCCTACAGTTCTGCGGTGTGGCTAATTGTTGTCACGTGTCGCAGGAATTAACAGAGGGTCATTCTGCCTTCCGAATCATTTCCTGTGTTAATGCGCTGCTGGGAGACATCACGCGCTCTCGGTTCAGGCGCGGACTCTGAAATCAGCCTGAGAGGCACTAACTCGACCTGAAAACCTCACCACTACACATTAACCTCAGCATTCCGGGCGCAGATGTGTCCCTGTTAATGCGCGTGTGCATAAATAAAGGCACGGCCATTTGAAGGAGCTGTGGGAGTTTAACAAAGTTGAACATTCAGTCACTGTTCCGGTCTCACCATCAGCTAACCTTCTTAAAACGACTTAAAGCAAAGAACCAGCGCAGGTATGTAGCCTCCTGCGTACTGATGCCTGAATGGGAATAATTACTTGATAACTGTATTATAATTTTCTTTGTTCACCAAGCGGTGAGGGTTAGGGCCGGTTGGCGCTAAATCTGCACTTAAAGCCCACCACTGGCGCAGAGCTGCTTAGGACAGAACGGTGCGACACGGAGTGTGTGAATAATAGAACTTCAGTTTGGCACTTCATTACGAATGCATCCTTTTTTCCGGACCGAGAGCTGCAGCCATTCAGAAATAGGCGCCGACATCTGTGACATTCAGAGAAGAAATCAACGCTCTGCCAGCAACAAGCCAATTAAAGCAACTTTTTGTGCAACCGCATACTTTTGCTTAAATTCGGCATCGAAACCATCTGCTTGTTACGGGGACACTGATTGGACTATTTGCCTTTTTTCCCTCACGAGACAGTTGCTGTTTTCAACCTCTCCAAACTTCGTGTGCCTCTCCAAACAGCCGAACACAAACAGCAGTCAGTGTGGAGCCGGAACGATTTCATTCACAACCCTCCACTTTGGCCAGGACAGGTTTGGTGCCCACCTTAACGTAACTGCTTTTTATATTTCCATACAGTCGGATTCGTGATCAATTCACAAGCCGTTCTGAACAGTCCAGTTGGCTCCACACTGCACTTGCTACCTGTCGGTGTTCAGATCAAACGTATGTATTATATATCAGGCTCAGTATTTATCCGTGGTTTCAGGCATCTGTGGGAAGTCCTGAAACGTATCCCCTGAGGAAAGGACAACTACTGTAGAGTCTTTTGAAGACGTTTAGGCACCCCTGATCAAATGGCTGGGTTTCGCAGATATTTATACAGCCACTGCAGGGACCCAAGTTAGACAGGACTTATTTCGGCTCTTAGTTCTGAACCCTTGCATGAATGACAAACTTATCCTGAAAAACACTGGTCGTTTGAGGTTTGTTTTATAGACGACAGTAGGTGGAATCATCAGTGTGATATCACTAAACAAATGCATGTGGTTGGAGGATTTTTAGCTTCACTAGACCTCCATTACATGTTGATGTAGCTCCGTTTGAATCCTGCTTGTTTTCAGACAGTGGCCATGGGGATTCAGGGTCTATCAAAAAAACTGGACTCCCACTCTGTGCTATAGTCAGTCGTGCCTGTATGATGATGCCCAAACCAGCAGTGGCAATCGAATAAAGAAAACACTGTAAAGCCATTTAACATTTCACTTTTTGGCTGAACTGTTGTAAGCAATAACCAAACTCTTTGGAGGGAGAAGATACTCACAGCAATGCCGTGGCTGAAGCCAGACCCAGGCTGAGGGCTAGCAGCGCTGATGTAGTTCCCTACAGCCGAATCCTGACTACCCGGACCGTACAGGTCAGCTACGGGACCCGGACTGTTGGCACCTGGGAAGGCTCCGGGTCGAGCTGGGTTAGCACCTGAATGCAAGACACAAAGACAGCGTTGAGCTCGGTCATGTCCCGTACAGCACAAAGAGACGGAAGCGGAGCGGTGGCATAAGCACGGCGTAAATGGAGAGAATATGATACCGGAGCCGAATGAGCGCAGAGAGAGTGGCACTGGAACGCTTAGCGTTACGAGAAATCATTCAGATGGCATTAAGACAAATTCTCTATGCCCTACAAGCAGTGAGAGGCACCACAGGCGATTATCCGAAATCATATTCTCACGTAGGCCATGCAAGGCGTGTGATGTAGACGGGGTGGTCATGCACACGAGTGATCAGCATGCAGTCACGTGACGAACCCAACATGCAGCCGGTCCCAAACTGCCTCTACTGTCATTGTGTGTGAAGGATTCCTGATCTACATGGAAAGAAGCATGTGACGGTATTTTAGGCCTGAAATATGAAATAATCAATAGTTACTACTGGGAGGCTGAGAAAGTTTTTAAGCATTATTTCACGTCACATTCTTTAGGTGTACGCCGGGGATCGATACACGACTACGTCATGGGAAAACAGTTCATTTGAAACAAAGACATGAAATATTCACAAACAGGGCACCACAGCAAACCCGTGCCATAGCCGTGCCACCCGGGCACCTAGTAGTGCAGTTCATTGTGTTAATTACTCTAAAGTGGCCATGAGAAGGACTGCACCGAATTGTTGCCCTTTTGCCACTCGGATGCAAGAGAGGCTGAAAATGTATTTCCTGCTTACCTCGTGCAGCGGTAGCTATTCACGTACCGCACGTTACACCCTTTAAATAGCTGCCATTGCCACCGGCACCACACGACAGAGCCTCTGCAGCGCCGGGATCACACACCGATGCTATGACTAACATGCAGCGTCCTGGCACGGACTGTTTTGGAGGACAACAATTGTCAGTCTGGTCCAAAAGACAAATCCACTCCAATACCGAGCAATTCAGTATTACCAGCGAGCGCACGTGCACACGGCCGGCCGCCTGATGATTTATAGTTTATAGACGCCTGTACCTGACCTACATTATGCAAACAGAGACTGTACTACTGCCTCCAGGCTTTGTGAGCAGCCTCACTGGCCTTATCTGAACAGCACACTTCCTAATAGGCCTGCTTATTAAGCAATTACTGCCATTTTCAGTTTCACTAGTAATCCTCATTTCGTGTAATTGGTGGATTCTGTTGAGACGATGGCGGCGCTCCTTTCAGCCTTTCTCTCTCTCTCCTCTGCACGCGGGACTATTTATGCTTTAACTTAAACCCCATGCTAAACCGCCGCTGCTGTTAACTTTAATAGGCAAACATGAGTTACACTTATTGCCTTTGACTGGTAGCTCAGCAGCACCTGTTCCAATTAAGCTAGGGGGCTTGTGATTACACGGCAGCTTTTAAGGCACAGGTGACTCGCGTGTCCTGCGCCGGAGCCGACGGTTAGGGCTTTAATTTATGAGAACCTTTGCATCTTTGTGCAGGATGACAAAGTGAAATCGCCCGGCGGGGGAAGAGGGCGGGCAGACCAAGGGCTAAGAGTCTTTTTGTCCTCCAAGCGAAGTAAGGTAGGGCTGTTCTCCTCACTCTAGAATGCAAATCTCACACCGGTACACGTACGTCAACTCGTCCGCGAGAGCTTCGGTACGACCCCTAAACGACCCACGATGCATTGATTATGTCTATGTTGCCAAAGCAACCAAGACACAGGAGACCGTTTGACAGAACCTCATATCGAGTGTCGGCTTAATCCAATAGAAGTTTATCTCTGTGTTCTCGACCTATATTGAAAGCAATATTACTGTCATATATTGAAAAATCGGAGACAGAAATGCACTACACTGTGGCTCGGAAAGCTGCAGTGACGGGAGAGAGGATAAAAAAACCGCCGAGTCGTTTATGCCTGTGTGATAAAGGCTGATGAAAAGCCAGTGAATGATGGTGAGAAAAACAGCAGGAGGGAGCAAATGCAGAGCGCACGAGCTCGCGCTTTTACTGCCGGTTTTATGCAGTGTAAAAATTTCAGAGCTTTAAATCGGTTAAAGTTGATTTTTTACAAACCGCTCAGGACCTGACTAGTGTTTGAAGGCCGTGACGGTTCTGTGCGGGCTGTGGCTCGGCGAGCCCTGGCTCCTCTGTTAGAGCGCCCCTCCGGGGTGCAATCGAGGCTCAACACGGCGATACGCGCACAGGCTGGGACCAAGTCCAAACCGCGAGATCTGTGTAATCTTGGGTGTAAAGCATGAAGACTAAGATGCCTTTCCTTGTCGGCTGCCAAAGCAAATGAGGCAAGACAGGCGAGGCGAGGGGGAGTGCCTGGCAGGACTCGCACCAGCTGGCTGGAGCCGCCTCTGAGGCAGTCGTTATGCCCATACGGCAACCGGCAATGGCACGCAGGACTTGATTCGAGCATCGCTACTTATTTGAGCCCGAGGAACTCGAGATGGTTGAGGAGGCACAACGAGGCACTTCTGAAAATGGCCGGCCAATGAGGCTTGACTAGCTCCGAGACACCAGGGTCGTACTCACCTCGAATGACTTTGCAACTAGAACCGCTTATGAATCCGGGGAGGATTTACAGTACAATCTGGCTAATCTGCATCATGAAGGTGATGTGCATGTTCCAAAGAAGCTTCAGTACGGACTAATAATTCCGCATAATAACTACCATCCCATTTACGCTGCTAATGATAACTGAGCCTCGTTTGAATACAGGGACAACCAGACCTGATACTCAGTGATTTAGAAGTGTCAGAAGTGTCAGGCTGCCTTAACATGCAGCACAAGAAAGCAACTGGCTTGATATTATTATAGCGCCGGCTAAATCGTACTGCTGGACGCCACAAACAGATGAGAATTAAAATCATACCATGCTCCCTCGTCAGTACGCAAGCGAATGATTTGTACGTGGGAAATGAATGTGGCTCATCCTTTTGCCATCATGCTTACGATGTACACATGCATCTTGAAATGGCTTCGTGCAAAAACAATAAAAAACAAACATGTAAATAGAAATGCAATCATCTCATATGAATACATGTATAAACAAACAAAAGGAATGTTCTCATGCAGTGCAGCTCAGGTCAAACTCTTAGATGCAGGTGTTTTTTTAAAATTTGTAGACGAATTCATTCATCCAAAAGAATAAACAGGGAGTGAACAGAAATAAGGCAAGCAAACCAACAAAGAAGAAAGGAAAAAACCGAGACGAAAAGGGATGGCAGCATAGATCTAGGACAGAAATGAGCCATACAAACCTGGGCTCTTAAACTGATCCGGGCTGTGAAGGTGCTGCAGGGGCGAGTTGCAGGCGGACGTGGCGTGCTCGCTTTGCAGCATCTGAGCCGCCTGGGGCCCCAGGGAGCCATAGTCAGCAAAGGAGCAGGGCGCCCCCCGCTGGTCACTGGGCGTGGAATAAAACCCATAATCGGGGAAGCCTGGGAGATAAGGTACAGGATGGGGGAGGGGGAAAAGGGGGAGTGGTTAAGGGATGAGGGGTGGGACGCCATCATTTGGGGAAAAGTCTTTTTGTACAGTCATATGGAGGTGTAGGCGAGACGTGTGTGCTACGTGATGCTACTGACAGTGGCTAGAGGTGGCAACTAGGCTTCTTGGGCTGTCTGCATCTGTGTCAAGCTGAGGCCGGGTAACAATCTAAAAGAGAGAGCCTGACGCGTCAAACGTTACCGACGAAAAGTGGGCTAGTGAGTTAGGCGGCGTTTCTAGGCAGCATGTGCTCTTTGTCTTGTTTAGATACAGTGGAACCCTGAGAGTCCTTCAGTTCAGCACTGCATTAGATCCATCCTGCTCCGTACCAACAACCTCAGAGTTCTCAGGAATCACCTGACCAATGATCCTTTGGATACACACTGACTGAAGCACTGCACACCTCTGGGTCATTTTCTAAATGACAAGAATTAAACGCAACCTCTGAAAGAAACTCAAGGACCGAGGTGGTCTAGTGGTTAAGGTACTGGACTATGGACCAGAAGGTCCAGGGTTCAAATCCTACCTGCACCTGGGTCTTTAACCCACAACTACTTGGCCTGCAACAGCTGTGATGGGTAAGATTGTAAGTCGCTCTGGGTAAGGGCGTAGATGTAGCTGAACCGGTAACATGTCAAACACAAAAAATGTCCTGACCCATCAAAAAAGAGGCTAATATGCAAAAGTGTTCGACTTGTAAGTTGACCAACTGTGTGTGGATGTTCATAAATGGACCTAAAGTGCTTGTACTGTAGCTACGTCATATTTGTGTTTCAAATATTACAAGGTTAAAATGAAGTGAACTTAACAGTAAGCTTGAGTTTAAAGGCTAGCGGGGTGAGGTTTCTCTCATAGTGTGACTTAATAATCTCACAACCTCTGAAATAGCTCAGTCTAAACCCGGCTTCATGCTGCCCCCTCCAGAATAAAACACAGTAGTACAAAAGTTAGTCTGCATGAATGGTCTCACATTAGCTTAGATCAGGGAGACGCAATAGATCTGTTGGGGACAATTGCTTCCCAGTCACACACACTTAGTCTTTAATAGTCCCTTTGTGCCGTCTTGTTTTCTCCTCGAGAGACAGAAACTTGAATTCACACAAAACAAAATCGATTTCAAGTTCTGGAGATGAGGCCTGCGGTTAAGGACCTGGCACTTCAGATTAAGGAGTCCACATTCATGTTTACCGGGCATAAACATTAGGGACGGTCCACACAAAAGCGCTGGACCCGTCACATCTTTAGCCTACGCTCACCAAAGCGCCTCCTTTCACCGAGATGGCAGATTATCAACGCTCCACGAAGTGTCAATGGCTGATACTTATGGCATGTCCGAATAAAAAAGGCCTATTAAGAGTCGTTCTGCGGCACAGGAGCTAATCCACTCAAGTCAGGGCTCAGACTGGCAGCACTGGCCTTTCGTCCTGTGGAAGACACTGTTTGTTCTTCGTTTGGGGTAGTAAGACGCCCCGAGTCTCGCCTCACCTAGCCAGCACTGATTATACTGTCAGCACGTGCCAAGTGCACTCCGGCCCACGGAACAGGTCCTCTACAGACGCCGCCGCCACTGCGCTCTGTCATCAGCCGCTGCCGGCAGTACGCCTGCTAAAAATGACCCCGTGCAGCGTCTGTGCTGTTTAAGCAACACGTCTCATTTACTTCAGCTACGATGAATCAAACCAAAGCTACATCGACTTTATTATTAAACAGGATATCAGAACAGGCCTTTTCACCTTATTTATGCCCCTGGTCATATTATGTAGAATTCATTAGTGGAGATCAATACGGAGACGATATGCAGTTTTCGTCCACAAAACACATGACCCGTGGCTCCCTCTAAACGTTTTGTGATTTGATAGAACAAGTGTAGGAAGAGAAAAACAGAGCAGGGATGGAGCGAGTAGTGTTTCTGAGGCTGATACGGATCTGGAGTGAGAACCTCGAGTCCCACTGGTAGACGGTTAAGTGACTCAGCATAGGACATGTCCCTTATCTGAATGAAAACTGATTTACAGGGGTTTGTATTTGAATACTCTTTGATTCCCTCGCCTTGTTTGAACAATAAATGACTTTCTTGTGTTGGTAAACACAGCAGCATATTTGGGATCTTAACTGGCTTGCTCAGTCGCGTCCTTGTGGTCGCTGCATGTTTCTATGAAGATGCACTGTAACACCGGTGTTCTCTAGCGAGTGCGAGACGGTGCCTGGATGTGATCTATTTAAACACCTGCTTCGAGCGGCGTTCTTGTGGTTTCTACCAGAAATTAAAAATGCTAATTTCTCGCTATAATGTGCAGACTAGGCTCATAATCAACACTCAGACTATATTTAAACTTGCACTTCTACAGCAGCAAACGAACGAGACTGAAAATGAACTTTATACGACGGGTGGGTGTTTATAGTGTAGCTGCATGCAAATGGAAAATGAGCAGACAAATTAAAGCCCTATGCATTTCTAACGTGCCATATTGCTTGCAACTCATCCCTACTATATATAGCTTAAAGACGTCTATTTTAAAGTTAGACTTAATATTGGGACAGAGCCCAATTTTACATCGTTATAAAACAGTGACTCATGTTTGCCTAAAGTTTTTCTGTTCAGGTTTAAAACTATAATCATCCGAACATTACACTACTTCCAGTGGTCATTATTACCGACCTGCTGCTTTCACGTTGTTTGTGGCACTTTATCGGATAAAAGCCTCACATGGGCTTGTTTGGTGTGTTAGGCTGCCTGTATTGGCTTAACTCGAGCTGTATCATGAGAGTGAAGATGTAGGCTGTACAGTCGCTCGTTCCGTCTTCAACATGAACCGAGAATATCACGCGATAAGCCAAAAAGTGAAGCTGAAAAGGTTCTGTATTTGTGCTTTTTCAGTGAGCATGGTGTTGGGAGCGAGATGCAGGCTTTCCTTGCATTCTCCATTAAAGATACTGTTTAGATATCACACCCTGTATGAGAGTGAGCCGACGAGCCTTTATTTGCTGCCTGCGTTCATTTCCGCTCTCCGTCCCAGTCTGAGATCAATCTTTTGATTTTCGATCGCAGGATTTCAGGTGATTCTGACTGGAGGACATAAAGCAGCGTGACAGCTGTTCCATTCCTCTTTATTTCTCTATTCTTCAACGGGACTCGTAACCCGAGACGAGCCTGAATGCTGTGTAAAGTGTTTTGGGCACTCTGGCCAAGTCTCGCCCAATAAGTAACACTCTGGCCCTAAACCGATTGCTGGCAGGGGGGCAGGAAGACTGCACTCTCCTCTGCTCCCCTAATGACTCATCTCTGATAGGACTGCAGCAGCCTCAGAGTCTGCACTGCCCACTGCGGCTCCTGCTGCTGACTCACCGCGTCAGCACCTGCTCTCACACACACACACACACACACACACACCCTAGACACCTTCTGTCCCGTTGTCTGTCAGGGTATTCACGTGCATTCATAAGGCACCTGGCACGTGTGCCCAGAAACACACATCTGTTCAGTGCCACACAGCTGCATGTGCTTAAATCCCAATCACTGCCCATCTTCCTCAGCACAGACTGATGCTCCACACAGGCATGATTATATTACGGCCATTGTCAGAAATCTGTGTATTACTGGAGCTAAATAACATCTTCACTTTTCCCAAACATGAACCTTAACCTGAGTAAAAAAACAAGGAGAATTCTGATTTCCCAAGTCCTTCCACCATGGAGATTTGGGGTATGACAGGTGCAGTGTAAAACCCACCATCCTGTCCAGAGGCTTCCATCAGCCAACGAGCACCTTGTCAGGTTAGTCACATGACATGAGTCTCGGGTCACTGACTGAAATGATGCTCAGCTAAAGCCATATATTACGTCCAGTGACATCCTGGCGTTATAACCCGGATATGGAATGTTCTCCCCTCTGAGGCATCTGAGTGGGATCCAACTTTGAATCCTGTGCCTCCTCAGAGACAACGTTGCCAGAAATCAGAACAAGGACAAGACGGAACAGGCTGAGCTGATGCTGGACCACCTTCGGGGGTGCGGGGAGATGATTTGCTTTCCTGCAGGAGGACGGGCGAAGTAAAGGTTGTAGTGTTAAACACAGTGGGAAAGAAAGCTCCTTGGCTGCCCCACACTGTTTTGTTCTCCCCCCGGTCTGCTGGGCTTCTCCTGCTTTTCTGGAAACGTCTGACTTTCACGGTAACTATCCGTCCTTTTATCTTTCCTTCAGCTGTTCTAAAACCAAATACTAGACAAAAAGAGACTTTTTCTGTTTAATCCACTTTTGACGTGCATGCAAATAACTCATCACCCTTGAGTTTCAAAGTGGGTTCCGGGCTCCTTGCTAATTAGACAAGCTTCCCCGGCTTCCTCTCCACTCTCTAATTAGAATCTTTAATAACAAACAAGCGCCGACCTTTACAAAAGGCTTTGCCACAATCTCCTCCACTAGCTAAATGGAGGAGGACGTGGGGAGGGGCCGGAGAACAACCACTGGCTCCACTGCAGGAAAGCGACATCCGATGGCCTTGGACCTTGCCAGACTTTTACAGCGCCGGCCTCCAGCACCGCGGTGACGGATTCGGCGTTTTTTGGTAGAGAAGAGACGGACGCCAAGATGACATCGGAATGCGCAGCAAACACACATGGCGGCTTTGTTTGCTCGGACACGGACAATTAACCCTCGGCTGCTGGCACCTCTCAGCCGGGAGTCTTATCTAATAAAGGCAGGCAAAATGACTTTTATTGTTCAGGTAGATTGCCTCTAATGATGGTGCCATCATTGTAAAAGGACATGAAGAAAAAGGGGCTGAGGGGCGGGGGAGGCTGAGCGAAAGTGGCTCTTCAGAGGACGGCGGCAACGCAAAAAGACGCGTGCTCAGTCGCGTGCTCGTCTTTCGGCGCTCGTTCCCTTTGCAGTGTACACAAATGATTTTGGCTGGGCAAAGGTGAGAAACAAAGCAGGACTGAGATCCTTTATTTCTCCTTCCCAACATCAGCGTTGGAGAAATAGTTTCTCTCTGATCTTGGGGTGTTATAGCATAGGCTTTCCTTTTTCAGAGCGCGTCTCGACTGCAGGACCGACCGCTTCGCGAGCTTCCTTTGGGATCGGCCGTGACACCGGAGTGAGCACGGATTACAGAAAGGCGTTCATTCGAACGCCGCGAGAGGAAATTTGCTGCATGCTAATGTACAAATATCAAATGGCGTTTCGGATGCGTGCAGACATCTGGTGCCACGCTGCACTGGCAATATTATGTGAGCTCGGTGATTGGAGTAATGAAGTTGCCTGCTTGTAGCATGGTACAGAAGTGTCTCCTAAATGAACACGAGGTCATAAAATAAAGCACCAGATTATGGAAGGAAACGTAACGAAATAGGAACGAGCGGAGCAACCAGCCACACAAAAGGGAACTCTTTTATGCAATGCAACCCAAAAACAGAACTATCTGGAACCAGGCTCAGGAAGTGCTCCTTATATCTGGTCCAAGTACGGATATGTATATGAGCTATTATGTCGTTCAGATAGGTGTCGGCGGTTTTGAGCCGGAACGGGGACGGCGCCCACCCCTCCCATCCCCGCACACACACTTGAAGATCTTATCTAGAGCCACCCCCGCTCCACCTCATCATCCAATTATTAATGTTCTAGCTATCAGCCTGAAACAAAAGACCACTTCTTTGCCATTTCTTTTTTTCCCTCCTGTGGTCTAATTGGATGTAATTACTCATCTACAAAACAAATGAGTAGGTCGGCGTTGCTGTGGCGACCGGATCAGCGGGTCCAGCAGCGCGAATCGTTCGCCGAGCTTCATTTCTGCGGATAATTATCGTTCATCTCCCGTCTCTGCCTTTTACCCAGCGCCCAAACTATAGCCGTGGCTGAGCTACCGCTGTTCAGCTCCCTTCAGCTCTTCTCTCTCGGCGTACTGCCGTCACCAGAGCGGCTCTCTTTAAGCGAATAAAGCCTTCTCTCTCAATTCCACTTTAGCAGACGACTGAGTCTAAGGAGGAATTCCCAACAACTGCCCTAAAAGTTTCACCTCTTCAGTCCAGCCTTAAAAACGAAGGAATGAGAACAGACTTCATACGAGCACCTAATCATCTGCATGAGAAAATCCAGGCCATATTACTCACCACTGCTGATTTTTCCCCTCACTTAGACGGCTTCCACTTAAATCACTGTTCCGTGGCAGATGTCAGTAATCCCGTCATGTGCCTCATCTTTGGGTTTTAGAGCTGCTAAAATTAGCTGATTCATTTCCACTTAAGACCTCGGAAGGGCCTGGAGTGACGTTTGGCTTTCCAGTTAAACCAAACCCGAGCCTCTTCTGACTGAACTGCTGACTAATTAGCACCACGTTCTGAGAGTGCTGACATTTCTTAAAGAGTAAATATTAAATGTCCTGTCGTTTTACGTTCACAGAGCCTAATGCATGTTAACAGATGATTTCCTTCTGCAATCAACAAGGACTCGGAAAGGAAATCAGAGACTCTGTGTACACCAGGTCGATTCATCTGTAGGCTTATATCCAGACTTGAATCTGAATAACAGGGTTATATCCAGGCTTAAATCCTTGCATCTAAACTACTTCTGAAGGTCTAAGCTGCATTTTGGTGAGATATTATACAAAAGTAAATACAGAAAGTTCCACCAAACCACATTCGTCACCCAAAACATCTTCCAACAAGTTAAACTCGCAGAAAGTAAGGAAATTATAAATGCCACACAAAATATTTGTGGTATGTTTTACACAGTACAAATGGAAACTAAGCTTTTCCTTTCGCTATTCAGAAGTCTGAAGTCAGAAAACCTTCATGGTATAATCAGACATGAAGAACTCGATTCCAGACTTTACAGGAATCATCTGATAGAGTGTGGTTCCTAATAATCTGAAATCATGACTACAAGGGTAGGGTCTTAACGCAAAGCATTCTGGGAGCCTTGGTCACACTGCATGCTGTGTTAAATTTCTCTGTAGGGATCGATCTGAAGTACACTGTGCTTTTGCACATGTATACTTTTAAAAACCTTTTGGAAAATCTGGTGCTTACTGAAGTTTAGGCACCGTTCCAGGTTTAAGAGCTTAATTAGAGTGCCTGCAAAGCACTGCATTGTTACCTCTCTTATTACAGTTCTACACTTTGCACTTAATACAGGCCCGAACTGCTTTTTAAAGTCATTAAGGTCAAGTAACAAGTAAATGCATCATTGTTAAAAGATTTATTTTAGAGTAATAACGCGTGTTGGCGTGTTTGCTGTTTGGTTGGATGGGCTACGGATGATCTACTGTGCATTAAGTGTAGGGTTTGTGACTCATTCTCCAGCGAACGCATGCACAAGGTCCTTGTCGCTGTTTGCCAGCACTGCAGTAATGCCTTCAGGAAACGCAGGTCTAGTTAACTTTGTTAGTGCTTCATTAACATTTGTAAGAAAAGTGTTAGATTTGTTGTTCCTGCAGAGGTTGCGTGAGAACGTGAGCACGATATCATTAGACTAAGTGTGTGCAAACGACTGAATAAGAGAGTAAAGGCTTGTGGTTAATGCCTTCGAGGATACGAAAAACCGTCGGATGTCGTCTCCTTAACACCGAACGTCCTTATTTGCCGGGAGCTCTCAAGGACGAGAGATGATTCTTTCAGACGTTATTTCTAAGCGCATTAAATCCGAACATCAGCTTCACAAGCTAACAGAGGTCAGAGCAAACTTCAGTATTTCCACATTTGAATTTTTCAAAGGTGAAGCAGGAAGCGGAGGGGAATCGGGAGCTTCCTCTGAGACCTCGCCGTGTGGAAGAAGAGATAAAAGTGGTCTACAGCTGAGCACCACTGGAGTGTACCTCCCCCTTTGAAGCTCAGGATGGTCCCTCCCAGAGGCCCTGTCTGAGCATCTGCCCATCACAGCTGTGTGGAGAAGACCAACCTGGAAGAACAGCGGCCTCTCCAACCTTTAGACGTAACATTTATCTCTCTGCGATGAGGGCCTATGGGACCTGCATCACGTGGAACGTTTCTGACAGAGCAGCGCTGTGGATGGTGCTCTTACACGACTGGAGTCGCAGCTGTGTGTGTGTGTGTGTGTGTGCGCGTGGCAACAGACGTGTGCACGTGGGGTCCGGGGAGCCAGTTTAATCTCGCCATGGCAATGCAGGCCAACGAGGCCCTCTGTCGAACCTCTTTGCTGTGATCATGGAGCTTGTTGGGATGAAATGCATAATGATCTCCAGATAATGGGAAGCACTCAGCCAAACGAGAGCAGCTCCGTGCCTAGGCAGCCACAGGCCTCATCAGGCATGAATGGGGCTTCATACAATAACTTCCTCCTCGTTTCATCAGCATAATGTGTCCAGGGCTGGAGGTTAGAGCCAGAGGAAGATGATGACGAGAAAGACAAAGAGGGACCAGGAGTGAGAGTTTGCACAGAGAATATAAATAACAGCTGCACCACGAGTGCACGCCGAATTCACGTAGCCTCGCCGCGTAAACCGGCATTTTGCGCTGAACAGTCACCGGAGTGCGTCCGCAGGAACGGCGCGGGTTTGAGTGGCGTCACTCGGAGCATCATCCATTTTAAGGACCTCTGACGGCCCCTCCTGCCCACTCCTCGCAGCTCGCCGTGTCCGGCGGATCCAGCGCATTATCGAGCTATTAATAGTACTGAACGCGCCAGCATTAAACAAGCCATCTTTCTCCATCGCAGCCACATTAATAAAAAACGCTGACCTCTAATGTGAAAAGTCCAACTGTGTTGTTGTTCGGATGTGTAATTACATAAGCACGTTCGTCTCAGGCCTCATTAGTAAAAACAAGTTCTTGCCATCCAGATGCCCGCTGCTGGGAGAAGCCGCGGCTCGGAGGGACTCCGGGGTTAAATAGAGCAGTGATTTGCTATTGAAAAGCCATGCTGCACAAGTGCTTATTCATGAGAAATCTTTCAGCTCGGCTAACACATTACTTCCAGGGTTTGGAAAATAGTGAGGTCCCATGATGGGGGGGGGGGGGGTTGGGTATAAGCAAGATGATACGTATAAACGCTAGATAGACGGAAACAGGCCCGGTGCCTCGCCACACAAAACACTGACACGGGTGTGGCACTTTGTGAAGATAGACGTTGTTACATTAGACCTGGTATTAATGTGCTTACTCCAAGGAGCTGTTGCTGAACGAACAATAATACGTAAGAAAGTCTGACATTAGAAAGCATGATACAGTAAGGTTATTGGTAAACTTGGCTAGCTAGAAAAAGAAAAGGAAATGTACCTGGTTACTGTTTGGAACATTTCTTACAGAGAATGGCTTAGGCTTACTGATTGGTATAGCATGTCTAAACTGCATTAAGCATGCACTTAATGTGGATCTCTAATGTGGATTTTTTTAGCGAGTTGTATTTGGCTTCAACTTTTATTTTTAGCTCTAAATCTCTAAAAAATGACTGAGGTCCGGACCTTGTAGCTGGGCACATGCATGACCACCTCCACTACTAGAAGATTGGGCACAGACCGACGACACTAACCGGAACCAGCCGAAACGCAGCGGGTGAATAAAACAAAAGCGAGCCAATCTGCTCTGTAAGCTGGACAGCAGCGATGGAAGTGGGGGAATTGTGATCGATCCGGAGGTGTTGAGAAACCAAACAGCAGAGGGAGCAGAATATTCTGCAAATCTTCATGCAAACAAACACATCCCCCTAGGGAAGCTGCTGCACGAAGAGAAATATTAAAGCCAATGAAAAAAGTGAGCCAGAGGACATTCGTCAGTGGAGAGATAGAGGGTGGAGGACCAGTGACTTCTGTGTCATTTGCCAGGATGAAAGACAGGCGAGTATGAGAGAGTGGACTGCAGAGGGCAGCACCTCCTGCAGGGCAGCACCATGTGGGCACCATGTGAGACAGACAGGTCCACTTTCAGCCTCCGCCCGTCTCTCCTTCAGCCACTTAAGAAGCCGGTCATTAAAAAAATGCCAGTGATTATTGGCACCTATGGTAACAATGTCTCGTCTGAAAGATGCCATGGTGGATAATGAATTAATCTGACTTGGATATGAAGAGAATAAAACTTTGGTAATAAACAACGCAAACAACTCGATAATCCATCGTCCTATGCAAAGCAATGGATGCTCCAATGTTAAACTATCCATGTGCTGATCAAAATCTCCATTTATATGTCCATTATCCATCTACTGACCCAGAATATATAGATACTAAAAGATTCCCCTTGACCCGATTTGTAAAAATAATGAACATTTAAGAGAAGTGTTTATCTACATAAAAATAAAGGATTTGGCGAAAATACTGCAGCAACTTATTTAGATTCTATGAAAGGTGTGACTAATTTAGCGATCATAGTTTATAAATAAACCGGTCAGAGCAGATACTAGTAAATACAGCTGCACAGACATATCCCACATGCACCGCACCACACGCACACCCCCCCCAAGTGGAACTTTTGAGAAAGTGCAACAATTTTTTTATTTACTGAGTTTGAAATGCTGGACTGTTATCAGATATGGTTTGATCCCACCGATGTGTTCCAGACATTAACGCGTCTGACGTTCGTGTCTCGAGCTGAGCAGAGACTGATGAAGCACATGAATAGCCCGCCACCGAAACTCTGAAGTCCATCTTCCCCACACCTCAGGAAGAGTGAGAGGCCACACTGCAATTAATACTGGCCTAACTGGGCCTGCTTTGGATGTTCACTTAGACCTCAGGGTCAGGGCTACAAAACCAAAACAAGCTGGAGAACCAATAACGGCTTGGAAGAGAGAGGGTAGTCCAGGACGGTCCTTAATTACAGAACAGAACGCTCCAGGGTCCCTTGGGCGTCTGGCTGCCGATTAAAGGTGTCCATCAGCTCTGTGCCACACGGTGCTAAAGGCGACTATCGAGGAGGCAGATTTGTTCATCAAGCTGACGAGATAATCAATGAAGAGTGATGAGGAAGAGAAAATCCCATTCCTCCACCTCAGTCAGGATAATAGGAGCGCACCACTGTGCCGCTGTATACACACACACACACACACACACACACGCACGCACACACGCACGCACGCACACACGCACGCACTCGGCGGCCACTTTATTAGGAAAATCTGTGCACCATGTAATTATAATGCAATTATCCAATCAGCCAATCATGTGGCAGCAGTGCAAGGCATAAAATCATGTAGACATATGTCAAGAGTTAATGTTCACATCAAAATGGGAAAAATGTGAACTGATTTATTCCGACCGTGGCACTGGTGTTACTGGAAGGGCTGAGTATTTCAGAAGCTCCTGGGATTTTCACACACAGAACTCAGAAAACAAAGCAAACCATCAGATGAGGAGCACTTCTGTGGCCAGAAACACCTTGTTAATGGGAGGTCAGAGGACTATATGGCATGGAGGCCATGCTAACCGCGGTAAGAACGATGGCGAGGATAGGAAAAACACTGCAAACACACAACGTGTCAAACCTTGAGGCGGAGGGGCTACAAGTCAACAATACCGATAGTCTAAGGCTGGAATGGGCATAGGCTCAAAATCGATTCTCTGATGGTCAGAATTATGCAGAACAGACTCTAGGAACTCGGCCTGTCTTTATCAACGCATTCAGCTCTAGGGAACGCCCCCTTGAAAGCATTTGGAGCATGATTGAATCAGGTCTGTCTGAGTATTGTTTCTAACCATGTGCCTCCCTTTGTGGCTGTAACAGTAGAGCACATGGGCAATAATCTCTCAGACGCTTCGAGCACCTTTCTGAGTTTTGTTCTGGGAGCAGATCAGGTCCTACCTGGTATTACAACGGCGTTCCCAATAAAATGTGTGTGTGTGTGTGTGTGTGTTAATACCTCAGGGTTGAAACATTTTAGAAAGGGTAAAGACGTGCTAGTGAGTTTAGTTTGTTTGGGGAGCTTTGTTAATGCTGCCACTCTCTTCTGTTCGAAGTGTGTAAGTGTAAGAAGTGCGGAGTACAGAGGAGGATGAACACAGCGGTAGCCACACAGAACACGCGCGGTCAGAGCGTTTACCTGGCCCCGGGTTCTGTGGGTACGCCACGTAGCCGCCTCTTCCTCGGGTGCCCCTACCTGAGCCTCGCGCCGCCGCCACCGCCGCCGCCGCCGCCACCGGAGCGTACGCTGCTGCTGGGAAACCTGACGCACAAACATACACAACCCGTTACTCCACACCGAGGCCCTGTTCATGAGCCCTTAACCTTTTTACCCAGAGACCCTTGTAAGGCTTGTAGGCTGCATACATGCATTACTTCGGTCAGGGTTTAATCGGGGTAACTCGACTGGACAGCAGCACTCTGCAGGCAGGGTTTCTGTTGCTGCACCTGCCCTGGTGGCACCGCTCAGACTCGAATACAAGGTCTGAAAAAAGCAGGTCTGTCCACAGTCAGCAGGAGACCACTGCGCCCAGTTTTGCCCAAACACTCAGGGGGGAAGCGGGCTGTCTAAAAATGACAGTAGTATGATTTTAAGGAGGTTAAAATGATAATACAGTTTAACATCCACATTATGTTCTGTGAAACCGGACATTACCATAATCATATAGCAGTTTAGACACTTTGCACATAGGGTCTTATTTTAAATAATAATATGAAAATATTTCGTACAGTACCGCCCTGTACAATACAGCAACCCCTATATCTTTTATAAAACCTGAAACTGCTTTTCAACACTGGAATTCTCTTTTCTGCCAGCAGGTGTCGCAAGGGTTCGTACTAGTTTTCTGCCATTCAGAGGCGAAATAGATGTACATAAGATAATTCTTAAGACCTCGGTGTGAACTCACCCAAACGAAATAATTAGACGAGGCTCAGGCTTCGATCTGCGAAAGGTTTTCATGCTCCTTTATTGAGTCGGCATGCTTCCATTTACGCTCTCACACATCCCGCACTACCTGACTCCTTTTCAGCCCCATAATTCTGTTCGGCACATGAGTATGGGGTGCACGCGTGGAAATTGATAGCTCTTTTCGGTTAAAGGAAAAGTGCTGCTTTTTATCACACACATGCGGCGGACGAGAAACGGAATAATCATCTCTGATTACCATTAGAGGTGTTTTTGGTTTAATCAGAAATCGGTCCACATATCTCCCTAGCACTGGTCCTGATGTGTGCCTATGTAAAATTTTGTTTGCCAGTATGTAAGTGCCAGCTAGTGACATGTAACACTTTCTGTAACACATACACAACAAGCGTGCAAAACACTACAGTGTCTTCACCAGGCAGTTGGTTGTGTGTCCAGCTGAGACCAACCCACTGGCTAAACTATAGCTTAGGGTGAACTGGATGATTGTTTGGATGAACAGCCTGAGAGAAGACACACACCCCATAATTTAGCACAGAGTGTCTGCACACTCATGGTTCAACTGTAAAACATGGCATCGTGTCACGGCTCAGAAGGGAATCATTTACTTAAAGACCTGGAGCTGGACAGTAATATAAACTTCCTAACCCAAGTCTTTTTTCTCAAATTCCAATCTGGGACGGGATGAGTTGGTCAGCTGATGGGAACAGATAGGATGTGGGAGTTACCTAAAAGTGTCCAGTCCACAGAATGCCACAGGTATAGACTGGGCTGGTGTTTGAGACTGCCATGCTTCCTCAGCAGAAAACAATAAGCAAATGGCACCATTACAGTATGCTATAATTACGCATTACTGCTCTGATATTTAGATAAAAGTCCACCCTGCTCAGTAGTGCCCTTGATACTTTAAGTGGACCATCTGGGGGTCACGAGGACTGACCTGGGTTCAAATTGACATTGTTTTTAGTCATTTGGCGACTTGCAGTGGTTGGTTTAGGACCTTGCTCAAGGACAAACAGTGGCAGAAAGGTGGGACTTGAACACTGGACATCTTGGTCTACAGTGCAATACCTTAACCAATACGCCTCCATCGTCCCTAAGCCACCACAGCCAGTGGTGGATATTCTGGAGATGAATTATGGCTAGAGATCGACTCGCCCCGGCTCTTTCCCTCTCTTAAAAGCCAGGGACTGCAGGATTAATTGCTTGTTACCGAGTGCCTATCACGCCATTCCACTCCATGCGTGGCAATGAGGCCCGTCAAAAGCTATGCGGCCCTCCTAAATAGCTCTAATCGTGGAGAATGATGTGTCTCGCCAGATTCAAATGATCAAAGCCAGGTTTAAATGTCAGCCTGAAGATAATTGAACAATCACAGCGAGGTTCCGAGCGAAACTCCGCACGCAGCGGTTGGATCAGGTACACGTGTTTCCACGCGCTTCAAGAACGGCTCAACGTTAAGTACGACAGGTTTGTTTAGTTAAAAAACGTAATCAAACATCATCATTAGCGCCGTCTGATGGAGGACATACATCAGAGTAACGGCTCGGAGACACAACTGCATTACGCTGTAATAAATAGGATTAAAGAGCGGCTGCACTAATGAAGGCATAGATCAGCGCCCGACAGCGGCTCATCAGACTGTGGGGGTCTGACAGTGGGGATGAGGCTCACAGTCAGACGGAATGATAGCATGTAATCAGACATAGCTCAGCTCGGACAGCTCATCCAGCCCCGACTATTAGCCCAGTCCCGTCCAAATCTCATGGCAGCCAGCGAACGCACCGGTCTGGTTTAAAAATCCCAACGGTTGGACGATGCTCATCAACATGTGGTTACCATATTTTATGCAATTACAATATGAACACAATGATCTAGAATCCATCAACAACTTCTGCAGTCCTGAACATCAGGGAAACCGATGTTCCCAAAACCAGACCAACAAAACATGCTCCCATCAGCCTTTTCATGAATGTTGATTTTATTGCACGTAATGCTTCTCTCCACAACTCTTCCTCTTGTTTTTGTTCTTGATCTGGCCCTTTTCTCGTTGCTTCCGTCCTCTGGTGTCACAGCAGCGGCGCCCTGCTCTCAAACTTAGCACGGAAAGTTCTTGTGAGAGATTAACCGTGCAGGATTAGGTGGGTTAATTAATAGATCTTGCCGGCTCATTGTTTTGCGTCGGTTGCCCAAGAGAGGTGCTGCGGCATTAAATCAATTTCATGCCTCTTTTATTACCAGAGAGATAAAGCCAATATTTAGCTTTCAGTGTTTTTTTCTTGCGGAGTTGTTTTTGCCCTCGTCATCATTGGAAGGCTGCGCTTGGACAGACGGCAGGACTCCAGGGAGGGCACAAGGACACATCTGTCTCACAGCCACAGCCAGGGGCCCTGGGAGAACGTCCTAAAGCACGTGCCAGGGGTCCTCAGGGGCCTGGCGCTACACTCTGCTGTGGGGCATGACGGAGAACGGGAGCCGATCACGCCTCGTGCTTAATGCTCACTACAGCTCAACACACGAGGACGATCACTGTCCCCATAAAGTCACTCTCGGACCCTCGGAAGCTGCCAACACTTACTGCCCCTTCGGCCAAGTCTCTTTTACATTTGATTTTGCTCAGATTTACAGTATTTAACAGTCATCCTTATGCAAAGCAACTTAAAACCTAGCTGGCAGCTTGACAGGACCTGAACTGAGCCTTAACCACTGAGCACCCCTCAGCTGAGTGACACCAAAGGAATGGTTTGCCAAAGAATTACATTCACGGCACAAAAAATGAAGCAAACTTGAAGGAAGACGACTCGAAGCCTCCCCGCACGCTGCTTCAGGACCAAAGGAAATGGGAGGGCAGTCAACACCCTGTTCATCTCTCTCGCAGTGAATCCAGAAGCCCTGAAACAGCAAAGCTGCTGCTGTGTCTCCTGAGTCGCCGGTGAGCGAGGCTAAACTTCACAAACTGGAGCGCCGACGCTCATAAAAAGAGGATCAAGCAGTAAATACAGCTGGGGCTCCGGGGCCAAATCCTTCAGCATGCAGCCCGCTTCTCCTCTCTGCATCTCCAAGGGTCATGGGAAATAGGAAACTGGCCCCTTCTCCATCTTCTTGAATAAGGAGGCGAAAGAAAAAATAACCACAAAGAGAAAGAATCATGACAATAAAAACAGCGAGCGGGGAAAATGGTTATTGCTATCTTTTCATCTGCGGATTGACAACTGGCTCACTTGAGTTTTTTTCAGTCGGCAGCTTTTGTTGTGTTCAGAAAGGCTCGACGGAGGGCTATCAAAGCCCGAATCGGAGCTCATCTTCGATTAGTCCATTACTACACTAGAAATGAGTCCAGAAACACACAAGGAAGCACGATGTGTGCAAGGGAATCGCCTGAAAGTATTCCAAAGGTTTTCCAACCCAATCTTCCACTCTCCAGGATTTACACCTGTGATTAGTAACTGCCACAGTTCAACCAAACTTCTCAAGAGTCTAATTCACAGCTTGTACACAATAGTGCTCAGTTTCCTTTATAATCAGCTAGACAGGGACATATGAGCCTGGTTCTTTGGCGTTTCTGCATTATGCATCTCTGGAAGGTTCTCCTCACCACAGCCTGCTAATTTGAGGTCTCGCTGTGAAGCTATTTCGCGACAAGGTCTACGACAATAAATAAAACTGAAAACGAATCTGGCGGGGCAAAATGTGGATTGTGCACTTGATAGTTTTTGTTTACATCAATATTATTAATGTCTGCCACTATCGAATGCGGACTAAACGCAGGTAGGAACTTCACGGATACAAGGGTCAATCGACTGGAAAGGTTTTGTTGCTTTGCATAGCTTTAATCAGAATCCCACTTGGGTAGGAAATGATGATTCTTGTAACTTGCAGGGGGAAGTCCCGTTCTCAGTGCTTCATCGCTGTCATTTCTTAGCAAAGCTGCAGAGACGGAGCAGCTCATTACCCCTTGTCTGACTTCACAAACTCGTCCTTTAGTGTGAACGCTTCATTAGGATACCGACGATGTCCTTACAAATGCTGGAGCAATAAGCTAAAACCTGGTTACTTATACTGCAGGGTTTGCAAAATGATTAAATCCACTTTAAACCAAAAACAACTAAAAAGAAGAGTTCAGCTTATCTAGGTGTGAAAACGCCTTCTCGGTCAATACTGTCTGCACCTTGTTGATTTAACTGAGAAAGTTATATCAGATGGATTAAATATCCCCCTAGAGGCTGGCTTGGCTGGTGATTCCACTCCCCAATTCGACACATGAATCTCCACCCTCCGCCGCATTAGCAGCGCCACGGCCAGCGTGCGTTCATTTGCGCCATTCTGTATATCAAAGCATATGATGGGCACGGTCTCCGAACCCAGCCGGAGTCTGAACTGGTCAGGGCCAGAAGTAGAGAGCCCAGGTGTAATTTCTGACGCATTAGAACACACTTACTCAGCTGGATGCACATGGGGCGGCACTCTGAGCTCCGGAGCCCCGTATGGGTAATAAGGCTATTGTAGCTGTGTGATGTATGGGTTCGGCCCACATTACTCGCTCATTACAGTTCCGCCGGCCGTACTTTATGGAGGTGACTTACTCGCCCCCGGGCGCCTCAGCGGGAGCCATATTCACACGTATCATAAAACATCAAAACTTTGCAGAGGCCGCGCTGGGGCCTGGCTGTGTCTGGAAGCAGCCGAGCGGGCGGAAAGACGTCCTCTAAAATAAATAATTTCTCATGGCGGCGCCACAAAGAGCCGGGTTACAGCGAGTCTGACCCTCCGCTAATGGAAGACTCGTCACGCCGTCAAGGTTAGGGCTCGCCTTTTGTTTCTCTGCCTCGCCTTTTCTTCGCCGGATGAGGAGCGCTGACCTGTCTGGTCCTCTGATAAAATCTACCTCTGTCAAAACATCTGACAGGCCTGAAATTTAGGATCCGCAAATACAGACTTATCCTCAATCAAGCTCTACACGGATCCAGGCTGATCCAGGATCAGATGGCGCCGTGGGAACTGCCGTCCACAGAGGATTGGGCAAAATCAAAGACACTGGACAGAGAGAGAAAGGGAGGGACCCCGTTCTCTCCGCGAGACGCCGGCCTTGTTAGCCCAAAGTGCCGCTATTAATTAGTGGTGCCACCGCGGCCTCCCACTCGTTAGCAACCGAGTAAACACTTCTAATTTGTTATGCACTTTATTAGCCTTCTCCAAACGCTCGAGAAAGGACTGAGGGCCTGAAAAACGTACGCAAAACACATCCGTGGAAACAAGAGCAGCCGGGTCCGTCCTAAGCAATGCTACCGAATCATTCGTTCTCCTGTAGTTTAGCAAGAACGTGAGGGTTTTTTAGAGACAACCCTCTGTATACAGGACGGATTTCCTCAAGCGCTCCAGGTCGTGAGTTCTAGTTCCAACTCCACCAGCCTGCCACTGTGGGGCATTTGGGCAAGACTCTCAGACCCTTTAAAGTCTAAACACTCCACGTTCAGCCCAACAGATCACAGAGTACATTTGAGTGATGACGTTTTATTTATTTTAAAAAACCCTACAACACGGTGCTGACCGTCTACACGGCAGTTAGTCAGAAATGCCAAGGGCTGCGGTTCGATCCCTGTTGTGTAAAAGGTTGGTTTTACAGCATGGATGGACGGCTTCCACAGGGACTGCGGCTGAGGGGATGTGGCCGCGAGTGTGCCGAGCTGCTGCCGGTGTTTAAGCTTGCTTTACAGCCCACGATTATATCTTTACAGTTATTCAATAGTGTGATAGAGCTGCCATAAGCCAGAGAGAGAAATCCACTCGTGTGCCTCTTCACATTACACTTCAGAACTCTGACAGCGTGTACAGCGTAGCTCGGTACGGCTGCATTCTTCATCTTACGATTCGTGAAGTGTTATACTCTCTGTTCGGCAACCTTGAGCTTGAAAAGGGAAATGCACGAAACAACACGATGACTAGTGGTGCTGTAGGATAGAGTGGGTTCTCAACAACGTGATTCATAGTTTCCATGGCTATAAGTACTACATAGAAATACATAAACAAAGAGATAAACACACGCACAAAAGGAGCTCGTGAATAAACAGACATGACATTTTTTACGTAAGAAGCAGGTAAATAAAGCAGCTTTCTAAAACGGGGAAAAGCACTCGCAAGGTAAAAATGGATTCAGGAAATGTAAAAACATCTGCACTTGTTTTTTAAAGCTACACTGAATTCCTGTAAATAGATACTAACCCTAAGAGAGTTTGGCGTCTGATATCTGTTAATGCTCGTTTCTCAATGGCCTTATTCACACGACTTTCCTCGACGGAGACCTTCTACTGCGTCCTGTAGCTAATTTATCCTGTGCCCCTGCACACAACCTTAAGCTTAACCCCAGTGACCAAAATGAAACCTTTTGGCTTCTTTCAAAGTACAAGTTGCAATTTCTGATGGAAAAAAATATATATATTGTGTGGATCTGCCACATGTCCTCACAAGGGCAAAAAAGTCAAGAGATCCATATCTGGGGACGTATGGTCCATACAATAATATATAAACATATCCCATGCCATAGCTTCTTCTTGTCCATGAGGGCTTCAGTGTGGAGATATGAGGTCAAGCCGGGCTCTCACACACGGGGAGCATGTAATACACACCTATTATGGCTTGAAAGGACCTCACATGTGATGGACGAGGTTGGGAGAACGCAGCAGATCACCAAACACGCCCGCCCACACACACACACACACACACACACACACACACACATATCAGGTGCGTCTCCTAAAAGGTTCGGACTGTTAATTACTTCATTAACGTCCTCTTAAGATGTTTGTTAATTAACAATCCTCCCTTAAACCCCTCTTAATTAGAGCGGCACGTAAATCCAATCACAAAGACACAAGCTGCCGGACCTTCTCATAACACTCAATGCGCTTATAGTTTTGGAGGAAGCATTCAACAATCTAATTTTTTAAGGTATAATATTTCAGTGATTAATGTTTATTTTTGATAGCGTTATACAATTCCACCTTCATGCTTTGGGCCACGCTTTTGATGACGAGTTCACATGAGTAACGTGGCTCCGATACAGAATTTAACACTAAACGTCTGTAAATGTGGTTCATCAGCTACATTTGCATCATGTAGAAGAGTCCGAATGATATTTACTGACCCGTTCATTTAGTTTCAAAGCTCTTCACAGCTGTTGATGATTACAGGTGATTGACTTTTTTCTGATCAAGCCCCGGTCATTTTCGAGCAGAATGTTGCTGCACTCCGCGGGGTTCTGTAGCACACACCGGCGAGCCAGCCGAGGAGCTGAGTGCGAGGAATGCGGGATGAGATTAAGACAGGGTGATGTGAAGGAGGCATTTCGGGCTGAGGTGTAACAATCGAGCTCTTCCCCGACGTTTCCTCCAGATGGCCAATTTCCATAATGACAGCACAGCACTTCGGAGAGGCCGGATAGGACTGGGTGAGGGTACGGGCGCTACCTTTGATGAAGAGGAGGTGGGGAGTGATGCATTTTGTGCCCTCTGAATGAGAGAATAAGTTGGAGTGGATGGAGCAGTGTGTGTGTGTGTGTGTGTGTGTGTGATATTGCTTATGACCTCTATGCCACGCTACGCTGCTTCTCACTGGCACGTCTGTGCGCGTTCACCTTTTGCCTTTGCGCTGTTACTCTCTGTTTACTGTCGGCGCGGGGAGAAAGAAGATGAAGCGAGAGATTGGGGATGTACTGACAGCGATAAACTGCGCTACGTTAAAGGGAGAGAGTAATGAAATCATCTGTGTCATCCCGTCACCGCCTGAGGGACGGCCGGAGACTCGAGCAATCAATGTTTTGCAAATAATTGCTCCTTCTTTCTTCCGTCACTCAGTCTGCATTTAATAACTTCGCTAATAGCCACGTTCTTTCATCGAGTCACGTTATTTGCTTTGCCAATTATGAAACTGGTGACACTGGTGCCAATAAAGCATTGTTAAACTGAGCTGAGAGGCAGACAGAGAGGAAGCTCAGTGATTTAGCGCTGTACCGGCGTCTCATAAAGATGAAGGGGAGAGAGTGAGGACGAGTGCTGAAGCAGACAGAGACGCCTCCTGCCACCTCATTCGCCCGTCTCGCTCCGAATTCACTGATCTACAGCACATTACGGATCAGGGGCCGGATTCACGAAAGCAAACCCTAAGAAGTTCATAAGAACGTTCTTAAATATTGTCTTCAGAATATCTTCACTGTTTCCTTAAGGTTATATTAAGAAAATCTATTAAGAAATATTTAGAACAAGACACACGAGTTCATATTTATTGTTATTTCCGTTATTTACCGTATTTTCCGGACCATAAAGCGCACCGGGTTATAAGACGCATGAAATGAAACAAAACTCTTAAGTTCCGTCGGAAGCTCAGTTTGGTCTTTACCTGGCGCAGGGCGTCTTCTTGCTTCCTTCACTTCCGTACCATTGATTCGTTAATGTTGAATTCTCTCGCAGCTGCTCTATGTCCATGTTGTACTGCGTGACTGATAGCATTTCGCTTCGAATATAAATGAATGAATGCACGTACCCTAATGCTGAAGCACATACCGTATTACTCCGCTATGCTGCGCACTACGTTTGCCTTAAGCTTTGTAACCTACCAAAGGCCGTGCTAAAACATTTTGACAGATTTATGAGCGCCGTGTACCATCTACAATCGGTTGTAGGTCAGAAAGCACAACCAGAATTAATTCATACATTAGACGCACCGCATTTAAAGGCGCACTGTTGATTTTTGAGAGAATTAAAGGATTTTAAGTGTGCCTTATGGTCCGAAAAATACGGTAGTTTAATCCACTAACATCAAACCAAACGTCCAAACATCTTAGCCAAAAAGAAGGTTATGTTGGAAGAAATAGCCAACAGGACAAAATCCTCCTTGAGAAATACGATAACTGTGGCGGAAACCAAAGACGAGCATGATATTTCCGATCACCAAACTGTTTAAAGTTTTACATTTCACCGCTCTCTTACAGCCCAGGCCGAGTGTGAGACGAGGTTAAGAAAACATTCATGAACATAATGCTTTCAAGAATACCACTTGTTCTTGGAACTGTTCTTAAGAAAAGAGAACTGAGAATTCTTAAGGAATTATCTGAAGAATAACAATTTTCATAACTTCTTTCTTAAGAACACACATTTAAGAACCTTTTCTCTCGAGAGACACTTTCGTGAATCCGGCCCCTGGTGCAGCCTGGTCAACAGTGCATCCTTTATTAATCCAACGCAGAAGCTCGTTTGTTGCTCAGAAAGCCAAATCATTGTAATTACCTACAACAAATTGGAGGAAACACTGAAGTGTTGTGTAGCTGTGCAGGGTGTGAGTTTGCGCCCTGACGTTAACACTAATAACATTTTGGAAACGCTACACAGGGAAATGAACTTTCTATTTTCCATTAGGACACTGTATGACTCATTACAGGGCAGTTTTGCTTATTTAAAGCTTTTATTTCGGCGCTGGCGTGGCCCATCAGCGCAGTGCCTTCCTGTCAGGTTGGGCTCATCACATTTCCGGGAGGGGAGGAGCTACAACTGCAACCTTTTCACAGTGATGAATGGGCGCCCCGTAATGTAAATTCTGCAATAAACTCTGGAGGAACTTCTCTTTGAATTTTTCAGAAGGATTCCGATCTCACCTTTTGTGACTGTTTATATTGTGCTTATATTGTACAAGTCTTTTAAGTTTGACTCTCTGATGCTACTTTTTCCAGTCTTTATTTAAAAGCAGTCATAATATATTCATCTATTTTTAATCTTTCCTTCATTAGCATCATCTAATTTATACTGTTCTTTTCTGTGCTGTTAGAACACATTTATTTCAGAGTCTTCATGCTCTAGGGGTGTATGGAGGTCGCAGCGGTCTAACCGCATGCACTGTATGTCTGACGGAGGGGAGATTGTGGGGGATCATCCTTCAGCTATGCAACAGTGACCCCACCCGGAGCATGCTCATATTAAAAATAATAATAAAAAAAAAAACCTTTTCGATGTGCAACTTCATGAACCTTCGAGTCTTTAAGTGGGAAATGCATTGCACTGACGCATTAACTACAATTTAAAATGAGTGAAAAACTTTTTAATGAGAAGAACTGAATAAATGAGAACGTTTCTCCTTAAGAGTAAGCAATGGCCGGTGAATCAACTCTGGAATTAAGCCGTGTTTATCGTCGTGAGGACTGATGATGGTGTGCAGCTTCTGTCAGCACTAATCCCACGGCTCTGGTTCTATACGCCCCTCCAAACCCCCCTCCGCCTCTGCAGTCCCCCGAGCCCCTCGGTGACCTTGCTGTAGAGGAGAAGGTGAGCGTGTATAGAGAGGATTTGGCTGAGTTCGAAATTGACTTCGCTAAAAGGACTGCAGTTCATTTTGTTTCAAAGCGCTCCCTCTAAGCCTCATTCAAGGAGATGCCTCTGTGTGTGTGTGTGTGTGTGTGTGTGTGTGTTGGTTGATGCTCCTTCTGTTCGCTGTCAATGTGGACACACCTCTTAATTTCACAGTCCACCCATAAACTTTATCCGCGCAGCTTACCGAGAATGAAATCCTTAAACGCTGAGTCTGATCTGCTCGGCGGAGTCGGACCATCGTCCATCTGTCTCTCCATCTATTAATTTGTCTCTCTGTCTGCCTCCCTGTCTCACTGCCTTTTTATTTGTCTGTTTCCGTTCCTCTCTCAGTCCGTCTGCCTCCATTAAACAAGGCAACGAGGAACCGGCTCAATATTTGAAAAAGCGATTGAAAAGAGCCGACGTCTACCACATACCACATCCAGAGCGACTGAGAGCCTTGCTTAAGCCAAAGCTGAACTCACAAACTCTCCAATTTGTTGTCCGAGACCTTACTGCTGAGCCTGTGCTGTCCCACCAAACTCCATCCCGACTGTAACCCTAACCGGAGCCGCCGGTGCACGCCATACAGACGGCAAAAAATGAGAGCAGGTTTCCCAGGGGGCTGACACTCCTTACGCCGTGCACTTTTCATCTTTTCAAAGTGTTTAGAGGCAAATTAAGTCGCATGCAGGACTAATGGAAGCCTAACTGCGACAAGAATAAAGGGGGCTGCTGGGGTTCACTGTGGATGGCAGTAATGATGCGAGTATGCTAATGTGATCCTAATGCAGGCCCTGGTCTACGAAAACGCTGCCGGTCCTGCTTCTGCACGCACATTTGTGCGGTCGCACAAGGGACGGGGAAAGGGAAAGGGAAATGCCCCCGGCAGCCATTTGTAAGTCATTTCACACTGAAAGTGTTGAAAAACCATCCCCTCAGTGAGCCCTCATGACGGGCCATTATTACAGCGACTGACTGATGGAGGCTTCACCCCCGAGATTACTCGCTCTGTTATTACAGACATAGGTCGGTTAAGTACGAACGAGCAACGTTATGTTTAAGTATAGTTACTCGTAACCAGAATAACCCGGCTCAGAGTACAGCCTCGCGCAAAAGTCGTGACCACTTAACAATAGACTTCGCTCGCACCAGCGCTTATTCCGGCGCCTTCCGATCTCTACTCGATTACACTTTCATCCCTGACACCTCAGCCCAGAGCTCCTCGCCTCCCCCCAGGTCCCTCCCTCTATCACTCGGCCCTTTAATCGACTTGTATATAAAATCCCGCATTCCGCTTTGCTTTTAAACGGCCGAGACGAAATAATCGATATGCGGCTCGAGGATTTTTTTTGCCCTTCATGAATTCTTTACAGCGTGGCGCGCTGAAAGAGTTTCCAATTAGCCTCAGTCAGCCAGCAAGACAGACAGAAGCTCGAAGAAGAGCGGGGTCCTAATTGCTCAGGTCAATCGGAGAGCTAAAGTGTGCAATTAGTCTTTTGCTTTGATGACTTGACTGGAGTTGGTCACGTTCCGAATCACTTTGCCGGAGCTGAAATGTTTAGCCTGCCTGTCGAGACGGTTTGGGCTGATCTGTGTTTCACAGTAAGAATGTAAACACGGAAATGTGCGAAGGCTTCGGGCCGAAGAGAAACCAGACGCCGGCTTATTGGGAGGCTTTCCAGCCTCTGGCAGCGCCTATAAATCATTAAGGCTGAACGTGAGACGGTAAGGGCAGTATCAATCAGAATCCTCAACATCCTTCCTGCAGGAACACAAACACACCCAGGCGCAAACACACTCGAGAAAAGCCATTACAGAGATCTGAGCCGCTGTCAAACGCTTCCTATTTCAGCTGGCAGGCAGGTGTACGAAGGGTCGAGCACAGCAGGAAGACTGGAGGGTCCAGTTGCTTATGTGTACGGGCTTGTGCAAATTCCGCCTTATGACTGATGTAATTACTGAACGTATAACTATTTTAAAGGGATCACTTGCTCAAGTGCTCAATAGTGGTCGCTAGGCAGTGCTGGGAGCTGAACCCTGAACCTTCTGGTCAATAGTTCAGTACCTGAAGTACCTCAAGTGCCTTGTGCTAAATTATGAATTTAAATGCGGTGCACTGAAGAAGTCAGGCTTACACGTTAATACAGCATTAAAGTTGTTCTGCCTAGATAAAACGTTGCTTTTCCAATATACTTCTGACCATACCATAAATCAGCCCGTTCATACAATTCTTACACATATCAACTTGCAAAATTGTTTACTAGACAACTTAATCATGATTCATTTGCATTAAAATTCTTTAGCCTGGTTGATATTGCACTAAAAGGACCATAACTATTGATACACCGACTTACCGGTGAACTGGTAGCTATAACTTGGAGCAAATCCAGTGTATCCACGGCCGTACGTCGCCACGATGTTTGGATAACCTGAAGGACAGAGAAGAAAGAAAAGCTTAAAGTTCACCGAGACCTGGCAGTGCAGAGCATTAAAGGACCGAATATGAGGAGGGCCAAATTCTGCTTCGTTCACTGTCTAAATGAAGAGTTCAAGTCAAGACAATGCACAAAGCAGCTACGCCAAAAGGGCTCCCAAAAAACGCAGCCAAAGGTAACGGCGGTAAGAAAGAAGACGCATGCGAAAAGCTCCAGAGAGGCAACGGTCTCAAGGGAAACCAGACAACAGGACTGAGTACTTTTGTTGTTGTCTAGCCAAAAACATCCATCAATATGCATCAACTTTTCCCACCCGACTCTCACGTCAACATGTGAACTGACCAGAAATGGAAGCTTTTAGCAATCGCGCGTTGGCTCCGGCAAGCGCGCCATCTCCAAACGGTATGTTTGCAAGCAAACGTGGCGAGCTTCAATCAGGAAGCATCATGGGGGAATTTCTGCACCATCTGCTCTCCTCGACTGGCACCGCTCAGAGACGTAGCGACTACTCCGGCAAATCAGCTACTCTTGGCCTGTTTTATTACTCTTTTTTTATTAACGCGCGTTATTGATTTTGTGTTGTCCAAGAGAAAAAACTCTGGCGCCGAAGCCGAGCGAGGGAGCGTGTTAAATAAATCCTGGCAGACAGGCTCATAAAACACAGCACTTCATAAACGCACGCAGTACACTTTGGATATGTACAGTGGCAGCATTCATATTCATAGAGCCGCCGGAACGCGCATACAAATCACGCTCGTGCCGGATTATAAATAAAAAAACAGCATCGATTAGTCAGGCAGATTCGACGCGAGCAGCGAGAGGCGTCAGGAAAAATACTCTAAATGCCGTTCAGTCTGCATTCGCCTCAGGCTGGAGCCACTGACATTTAATTGTGGAGCAAGGGTGCAAAATTGGCTAAAATGTGTCGCCCCCAAAGAGGAACAGATGTGACTACGGGTGCAGTTTTGCTAACAGGCCACGTCGAGGCGATCTGCATGACCCAGAGCAGATCAGGACTAATAGGCCTGCTGGGGTTCGGAGGGGAAAAAAAAACCTCGAGTCTGTCCGTTACATTTAAAGCTTCCGCTTGGGAGCTGCCCTTTCAGGATTAATCTCAGCTAATCAAAGCCTCGCTACAATCAATAGAAAATGAATCGCAAAATTGGTCTCGGGTCAGCGGAAGCGAATTGTAGCCGCAGCATTAGCGGAAAGGGCAGAGCAGTCGCTGCTGTGTTACAGAGGGACTCGTCCAATCTCGATGCTGAAGCTAAGCTGACATGTTTGTCTGATGAATATTGAGCCCCAGACCATCGGCCATGACAAAGTTTCATTTAAATCCCAGAGAAGGCTGATCATTGAGACATGAGTCTGATTTATGCGTCCTTCTGAACAGGCTTCTGAAGCCTTTAAACTGTTAGATAAGAGATTAAAAAAGGGGGGGGCATGCAGCTCAGAGTCGGTTCTATGAAAATGAAAGGGTCTGAACTCACTGCTCATATTAAGACATTAAAATTTACAAATCTTATCCTACCGCAGCCTTACGCTCAAGAGCGCAACAGCAGCAGCTATGATGGGAACCCTCAACATTTGGTCAGCAGTCCAGTATCTCAGTGTTTCCCAAGCTTTTTGAGCCACAGCACATATTTCACATTTGAAAATCACAAGGCACACCACCAAACAAAAATGTCACACAAAGTATATTTATTGAAATACAAAGAAAATCTAATCTCAGTTTACTCAATTGATCTACTCGGGGTGAAACCTGGGCCTGTTTAGTTGAACACAAAGCTGATATCTTACTGCCCTCTAGTGGAAGAGAGTGTAATTGTTCTGCCTGTCGCTACACGCTGCTTTCTTCAAGTACCGATCAGGCAAAATTGGATCTTGCACGGCCGCGGCACTGTCGTTGGGAAACAATGTAGTATCTCAACGACCAAGCCACCAGATACCTAAAGATAAACGAGTCTTATTGTTCAATTTCAAAAGTTTGCTCATCTGCAAACATGTAGATTGGAAAAAGGACTTCATTGTTATTTCGTGTCTATCTGAGAATCCCTCGCTACTGAGGACATCTGTGTGATGTATCGTGATAAAATATCATTTATCGTGAAAATGTCTTTAAATATCGTGATATAATATTTTGACCATATCGTCCACCCCGACTATAAATGTCCATACTGTGGCGTTACACCCTAGACACAAACAAAGATGAACCGAAATGCACTGCATGTAAACTTCACTTTAAATACAAATGTTTTACGCTTTCTGGACAAGAAATCTTACGTCAATTATTCTCTGATACATGGTCGAGCCTCCTCGTACTAATGGCTCCAATCTTATCTCTAATGATTTAGTCAGTGATTTGAAACAGTTCCTTCTACTTTCTTCGAGTTTGCGGCTTTCAATTTCAGTGTTTCACGAGCTGTTCCAACTAATCCCAGTTTTTGATGGGATTGAGGTCTGGTGATATTGCTGGTCAGTCAAAGGGTCTCAAATCTCTTCTGACAGTTGTCCTTTTCCCATACCGAATGTGCCAGCACCCCTTTTGAAACTGCTGATACATGTCTGACCTAAGACTGAACGACTGGTCAATGACCACTACCTTTTTAGAACGCTTTCACAATGAGAATTTCCTTGAGTCATTCTGTTGGCAGTGTTAGCCACCGCCTGCTTACAAAATGAATATAAATCAAAAACTCGCTACAGTTCAGCAACGTGTTTACAACCCCCTGTCACTGAGCATTTATCGGTCATTTATTGATCAACGCTGCAGAAAGACAAAAAGAGGAAAGCAAAGGGAAAGGTCACTCTTATTTACCCACCATGAAACACCTCGGCCTGGTGCATAGTGGGTAAATAAAGCTTGTCAGCTCCTCTGGTGCTTCAGCTGCTGTCGCCTGGCCCTCCTCTTTGGATTATTAATATGCATGCTAATGCACCTATTTTATGGATGAACGGTTCTGATTCACTTTAAAATCAATTATCCATCTGGTACACCCATACTCTGCACCAGCTCAAATGTGTATTAATTTCAGCAAACATACATGCGGCACAGCACAATAAAGATAAATGGTTCGATTAGGAGTGGTAAACAAAGGAAGCGGGGAGGGAGTTTTAATGAGATCCGGCATAGAAGGGAACCCACAGTTCCTTAAATAATGAGCCCTGATCTTCGGCTGTCTCTTTTTTTCCCCCCTTTTCCCTTCGAATGCAAATTACACCGAGTTACGTCGCGCTGCCCTGCGTTTTCAAATTTCATTTAGATAAGAGCAAGTGTGGATAAGTCTGGAGTTAATATTTTCACATGAGCACTCCAAAGACTCGGTTTCTCTCGTTCCCTCCGTCTCCAAGCGCTGAACCGTAAGGACTTTGGAAAAGTTCGCACGGCTTGTTAAAAGTTCAGGCTGGCCAGATTGTGGGGAGAGAAGCTGGCGAGAGAAGGTGGCACCGGTGCCATTTACAAGCCGCTGCTAGCAGAGGAACCCAGGGTCGCCTCCTCCGCGTGACCACCCGCTGAACTCGGTATGTGCGTACGGCGAAGCCGGGGGGAGGGGGAGAGGGGGGTGACGATGATGAAGTGTAGGTGCTTCGGAGCGGCGGAGAGCTCCTGAGATTCACCGGCGCCGTCATTAGGCAGAGCAGAGGTCAGGCAGATGGATTGGTGAGCCCCTAATAGAGCATTATCCCAATTTTCCTGCTCATTTGCGCTGGTAATGCAGCCTGCTCTCCGGCGGGCGCTGCCATACGCCTTTACCGTGCCTTGCTGGGCCAGGTGCCACCTCAGTGGGCTCATTTCCATTTGGGACGACCCCGGGCGATCGGTAAATGCCTTGCATGTCGCACTAATCAACAGTGTCAATACACAGCCCAACACCATGGAGGGCCGCCTCTCAGCGGTGCCTCCGGCTCGGCCCGGTGCTACCGGATCGCCGTGTCGCTGCAACAGTGGCTCCTTGAGGCCAGACGGACAGATTGTCCCTCTCAGAGTACGCTGACGGCTAGTTAGAAGACAGGCCGGGTAACTGAGCAGACTAAATTCTTTAATAATACTCAGAAACGAGTAAACAGAGTAAAGTGACCTCGTTTCCAGATCGCCAGCTCTGAAAATAAGTGTGTATGCCTGCGAGCGTTGAGTACTCACTCAGCATGCCCATCCCCAGCATGAAGGCGTCCATGGTGTAGGGAAGCCCCCTGGCTCTGCCCCTCGTGCCCGGCGGGAACATCACTTCCTTGGGCTGAGCTTTCTTACATTCTACCTGTGAACACATGCAAAGAGATCCGTCATCAAACCACACCCACACTGCTTGGAAAGTTCAGCCTGGAAAGTATTACAGCTGTCAGAAATCGATGCAGATTACAAAACAGCGCCCTCTGTGGGATACACACGATGAGATCAATCTCCATACAGTTTCCTTTTCTGTAATTGCCCGTGGTGATGCAGCAGACTTCTGCCTGCCTTTGTGTTGGTTTATTTAAAGCACTTTCCTCCTGGCTTGAAATCTCCAGGCAGAGCTCTGCCAAAATACGCCTTCCTCTTCCTCTCACTCTCTCTCTCTCTTTCTCTCTCTCGCTCCCGCTCTCTCTTCAGCCCTTCTACAACTGACACTACAGTAGATGGATGAATGGGTGTGGAAACTCTAAGTGACCCAGATGATACGCGGCACACGCAACATGTTATAAAGGGCCGATCTGTGTTAGTATGTGCTTAAATATTCCTCTCACTAAGCATAAAAAAGCAAACTCTGAGCTTCAGGTTCTGGGATCGATGGCTATTAGTGTTGCTAAATGATTTGTCATTTACATTTGGGCATTTAGCGGAGCAACACAGAACTGATACAGACTAACAAGCTAAAAAGTTGGGACGGCAGAGACGGGATTTGAACACCGGACCTTCTGGTCCACAGTCCCAGCACTTGGGGCTTGCAGGGGCACGCTTTGGACAGGGAGCCAGTCCACCAATCATGACTTGGAAGAGCGCGATTACTCAGTCCCTGCGCCACTCTAATGCTCGGGTTTGTCACATTACGTACAAATGTTAATGTTTGAAACAGCTCCCTCTAACTTAAGAAAATATCATTTACATGCACAGCATTTAGCAGACGCCCTTATCCAGAGCGACTTACAATTGGTACAGTTTTACAATCCAAGCAATTGTGGGTTAAGGGTCTTGCTCAAGGACCCAACAGTGGCAGCTTGGCAGAGGTGGGATTTGAACCCTGGACCTTCAGGTCCAGAGTCCAGTACCTTAACCGCTAGGCTACGACAGTCACAATATCACATGCGGTTCTATTCATTGTATACACAGGGTACAGCATAAAGCTCACGGTCTTACAGGTTCAGCCACAGAAAAGGGGTTTGTGTTGCAGTGTTTTAGCACTGACTGAAAAACTTTGCACTTAGAGCTAATAATCTGCGCCCTTACTGCCACCATTATTAAGGGCCAACAAACTCTCGTGCTCTTTAAGAGCCCTGTGAGATACAAATCTGTGAATTTTGTACTTGACTAGATTAGAGTGCACTATCTGGTGAAATGCAGTGGCATAAGAGGGCAGCTTTTCTACGCATAACATGTCCTCTAGCCAGTCTCAGACCACAGGATGGTGGCGGATATTTTCAGTCGGTGGATTATTCTGAACATACACACACCACATACAGTGCCTTCTGTGCCCAGAATGATTCACCACCCAGTTTTCGTCCGCTAAAAAATGTGCGACCACGGCTCCAAAGACACTTCTATATGTTCACGGCATTCGTACACCTCGGATCGACCGAGGAAACACGGGTGATGCAGGAGAGGAGCAGCTGGAGTAAACAGAGCAGGACCTGTCGGGGAGGGAGAACATTCCTCTGACAACAAGAGAGTCTGTGTGTGTTTGTGTTTAAAAGAATGCGCGGAGCTGTACTTTCTCATATCTGTGACAGGAGTGTTTGGTAGGCCCGGCTTGTATTTGCACTCCGCTCAAAGTGTCTGCTCCGTTGTGCCGCTCCGCTCTGCTGGTGCCGTGCTCGGCTCGTCAGCCTGCCTGCCTCGGCCCTGTCCATCTACAGGCCTGAAGGCTGCTCTCTCTCTCTCTCTCTCGGCTTCTCTCTCTCAAGCCTTCACCTCCCATTGCAATTCACAGTGCATCAAAAAACCGAGACGGTTGTTGCAGGGGAACACACACACAGAGCTCTCTCGCCGACAGCACCCTTTCACACGTTCAGGAAAATATTCCGAGATTCATATTCGATCACAGAATAAAGCAGCGATATTCGAAGGGCCTAGATTTGTTCGCATCCTTGTGAATCAGATGCACAATGTAAGAAGATAAACGATGAACTACATTCCATGCCAGTATATTCTTTCTCACAATATGATGCGTGAATCAGAAACTTTCTGCACTTTATACTGAGGTTTTGTGGTGAACACTGGGCACAAGGCTGGTACGTACACCCTGGACACCATTCACAACACCTAGGGACGATTTAGGGCAGCCAATCCACCAATCCGCCTACTGGCATGCACTTTGGAAGGGTGGTAAAAGAGGAGAAGGACATACCAAACTCCGGCTATGGTTTTGGTTCATGGCTGGTTTTGGTTTGTTACTTATCTTGCTGCAGGAGGCCACTGAAATGATGGAGTACCGTTTGGGGTGCGCTTGGTGCGCCACAATGTTTAGGCAGGTGCTGCGTGCCGAAGTAACCTCCACACGAATGCAAGGACCCGAGGTTTCAGCGTAACCCTGTTCTCTCCACCTGTCAGTGGTTGTAATGTTGTAGTTGATCGGTGTATCAGAGCCTCTACTCCTGCTGCTCTGTCATTAACTTGACGCTTTCATCCCAGCTAATGCAGTTTCATCCCACTTAATGCAGGAAAGCAAACACCCTTACAGGCATATCTGCTGAAAGATAACATCCTCAGCATTGTACTTCTCTCTCTCGGCTCTCTGAGCGCACGACGGTTGAACTCTCGAAAGAAAAGCGCGTGATTTGAGTCAGCAAAGAGCTTTCTGGCGAACAGGAGTAGGCGGCGTTATTAGCAGTCACCGAGAAAGTTCAGAATCCACTATCTAGCCCAGCATGGTGTGTGTACAACGCTGTCAAGCCAAGACCAAATTACCGTCCTGTGTTCGCTTACTGAACTACGCTTAAATCTGCAGCGCGGTTTGTACATGATGCTCATTCACAAATCAGCCATCCTGACCACAGGAGAGCAGGGATAGGCAGGAGCTACGCTGAACGGAAGTGAGTCACAGTATTTGACATGGAATATAACACCAGTATTTATGAGAGTAAGACGAAATGCTTTACTGGTCAAACCGAGCACTTTGAGGCTTTTAAAAGAGGCTGGACATTAATGGCCATTTGACATATGGTTTGACATAAGTTGCAATTAATGAGAGAAAATAGATCCTTGTATAAAGAGCTACTAATTATGCAGTGTCAAAATGACCCAGTATATACTCTATAAGCTTTTACACATTTTTTTACATATATTTCTGGATATATTACTCATAATAATCTGATGTTTCATAATAATACACAATCATTCATTCATTCATTCGACCCAGGTGCCCCAACTATGACGCTAACCCACCATGTGTCACAGTTGGGATGAAATTTTCTCCAACGTCAATATATATCTCCAAAAGTTAAATGTTTTTCCACAGAACACCATCCAAAAAGCACCGCCGAACGTTCAGCTGATCTTTTGTGTGGTTCTGTCTGTTGTGTTCTTTCCTCACCTCCATTTCTGTGACACATGACAAGAGTCTATAAATGTCCTGAGTTACCACAGTGTTCCTTTCCTCCTCCCTTCAGCATTGCTCTGTACATCTATAACTGCAGTACCTTATTTACCCGGTGTCATTATTAAACAAAATAATAAGCACTGAACGGCTGTTTAATGGCGTACAGAGACACCACCTAATGCTCCACTGAAAAATGGACTATAAGGAGAAAATTCATCCCCCAAGCAGCAATCATTTTCCACTGAATATTACAAATGACAAATTTTAAGGACATTAGCTCCCAGTGCTTCACTAAAACCAATATGCAGCCATTTAGGCTGGGCACGAGCCCCATTCCGTCCTGGCACAGAGCGCCGCTATATCCTGCCACGGCTGAGAGAGAAGGATGTCGTATCTTATGATGTCAAATGCCGACGGATGCAGAGTCCAGCCATACTACACAGCGTTGCAGGTCAAAAGCAAGCATGTTTTCAGACCAGTGATTATTATGGACTGTGTGTATTTCCATTGAGAGGCGCAAAGCTGGCGATTAATCTCCGAAGGTCCATAGGATACACAGAGGCATCTGGGTTGAGGGATTACAGCCACAGAAACACACACAAAGCGCTTGATTGGCCGCCCGTATGCATCGGAAGATCCCCGGCTTAAACGCGAGCGTGAAATTCACAACGTGATGACTTCGGAGACCTGGGAGCGCTTGCATTATTGATACACCTTACACAACTTTGCATATGACACACAAATCTATATTCCCCTTCCATCATGCCTCTCCCCAGGACAACACTGTCAGGTAGTATAAGCTTCTGCACGCGACCGAAAACTCACTCGCTATATTTCACTGCATAAACGGACGTCCTCAGTCAAAGAGACAGCTTTAACACAGCTCCCTGTGTAGCCTGAGGAAGATTTCTCAACCTCATTGTTCGGTCCTCCTTCAGCTCGTGTAGGAAAGCAGGTTAATGTACTGTGCAGGTCAGTTTGCATGGCTCCACTCCCTACACGAGGTCAGACCATGAATAAAAGTGCCACATTTATGATGATGCTAGCTTGGAGAAGCACAAGAAGTTGATGCTGCATAGCTCCAGTTACAGTACTTGGACCATTGATCGACAAGTCGAAGAGGGTTCCACTCCCGCCGCTAGCCGAGCAGCCACTGTTGGGCAAGGCCCTCATGCTCGCACTCTAATTTGGATAGAAGAAAAGTAATAAGCCGAGGACTTGTGGTTGATTTTTGTCGAGAGTGCAAGCTCAACCAGCTATAATGTGCTTATGATAACATCCACAATCCACAGGAATCCAATAAAGTCCTTACTTCCAAAATGTGGAACAAAAAGGACTTCAATAATGGACAACTCCCCACCCCAGATAATTCTGTGCCCGGAAACAACAGAAATCGTAGTGAATGTGTACTTTTATTTACATTGTAAATGACAGGTGGATGTAATGGCTGCTCCGATCAATGGAAGGCCAAAAGTGCAAATGTCTTCCAGTGAGAGAGACCTCCGGTGTGGTGAACCCAAAGAGCAGACAGGACGCAGTGAAACAGAGGTTAGCAGCAGCCAACGGTCCATCAGTCAACAGCTCAATTAATAGGACAATCAACTGCTCTCTCTGAGGTCAAGTATTCCCTGGAAGCAGCAGCAGCAGGGACTGAGGCAGATTCGCTTAACGATTGCCTTAAATACAGAGGGAGCTAGGTGACGATGGCTGAGTATAGCTCCTGCTGAAGCCATTCTGTCAGAAAAACAGCCTAATCGGCATGCGAGTGTCACCTTCTCGATAATCCGTCATCATCACTTGCTTGATCAGTGCATTAATTGCACGGCGCAAATTAATGACACTGAGAGACTGTGATAAATGTCACATGAGAGAAGAGAGAATCTACATCTGGGGAAGGGAGTCTACAGGCTGGTCCAATCTGGAGCACCGAGTTTAATGACGGGGCCATTATCAGTGGTCACTTGGGCTGCTCCACAGGCAAACAGATGACCACGGGATGCGAGCTCCTCACATGACTCACCGACGGCTGCAGCCAAATCCCACCAAAGAAAGAGAGCAAGAGGGAGGCAGGGGAAAGATGGAGGCTTATTGGTATGCGCTACCACTTCCCGAATTTCGTTGATGAGGCAGAACTCACATCTTAACAAGCAAGAAGGGAGTGATCAGGAGCCATTGAGGAAAGCAAGAAGGAGAAGGGGAGGAGGGATGGAGCCGGCAAAGGCCATTTTCTCAATCACTCTCTCATTCCTAATTCCCAGAATCCCTAGGGAGAGCGGGTGGAGGCAGGAGTGGTAATCAGATCTGAAAAGTCTGTGAATGAATGAAGAGCTCTGGCTGCCTATTTCTTCTCTTTTTCACGTCCCCACGTCAACTCTGCAGACACCAGAACGCATTCAGGCTTAAAGGTACAACGTTGGACATCCTGACCTAGACAGCTGAAAGACCCCCTCCTGAGTGCGTCCAAATAACTAACTAACATGCTCTCGAGCAAAAAAGAGACCTGTGACGCCCCGCCACCCTCCAACAGGCCGTAAATATCATCTCCTCTGCTCTCGAGAGGCTGTTCGGTGTCAGAAATCCTCCTGAGTGCAGCTGAGGGCTTTGATCATAGCTTGCTGTTCAGTCACCAGGCTTCCAGTGTGTGGACGGGGAGGACCAGGTGTCAGGGGAACTACGCTTGGGATGATGGGGGAGTTGGCCATGAGAAGACACAATTACATTACTCAACTAGAGCAAGGGACAACAAACCAGAAGAGGGAGTAGGATCTGACTGATCATGGTTGGCTGTTTAGTAACCCTGCTGCCACCGAGTGAAGAAGGAGGACAAAGTGGATTGGAGTCTTGATGGCCAAGACATTTCCAAGGTACTTGACACAGGCAGTGAACCGGCTAACCCTAGGGGTTTCAAATTTCTAAGAAAGTAAAAGTGCACATTGCTGAGGTAAATAAGCCTATACGAATGCTCTCGAGTTACCAGATAATGGGAAAGCTCCGGGTTTACATGACGCAATAATTTCGAACAATTTCTACTTTGCAACCAGCCAATAATCTCACAGAAAGATGTGACGTAAACTTCAAATTTCAATTTCTTCATTTTCTTGAGTACATACTGTGTTTCGACAGCCGTTTCGCTGCCTTTAATTCCGTTTAGGAATCACCAGATCCCACAAAAAATGCACAGCTTAATGGAAAAAGCCAAATCTTTTGAATAAGCGGCTTTGGCAACCGCTATCGTTACGCTTGCATGCATGCACCGACTGAAAACACTGATTGATACCAGGTAACTGGTATACATGCTATGAGAAATCCAACTACTGGAGTAAAACATTTACATTTACAGCATTTAGCAGACGCCCTTATCCAGAGCGACTTACAATTGGTACAGTCTTACAATCCAAGCAATTGTGGGTTAAGGGTCAATTGCTCAATGACCCAACAGTGGCAACATGGCAGAGGTGGGATTTGCACCCTGGACCTTTTGGTCCGTAGTCCAGTACCTTAACCGCTAGGCTACCACAGTCCCAGCTCTCTTTATCAGATTTCTTAATCTGATTTCTAGATCGGAGTATGCTGTTTACCAACAATAATCCGATGACTGCAGAAAATCCAATTTTGTCAGTGATCCGATCAATGAGTATACATGCACTTGAGTAATCAGATAATGTTAAAGTTCCGGGTTTACATGACTTGGGTAATAATCGGATTTCTAATTGCAACCGGCCAATAATCTCACAGGTGTTTCGCTGCCTGTAATTCCGTTGCAAGTTGAATTCCGATGGTTGCCAGATCCGGCAGGTCAATGGAAAAAGAGCCGACAAAGCCCAGCCTTTAGAACCAGCGGACCTGGCAGACTGAAATCAGGTAACTGGTATACACGCTATGAGAAATCTGATTACCGGGATAAATCCAGCTCTCTTTATCAGATTTCTTAATCTGATTTCTAGATCGGAGTATGCTGTTTACCACTTAATAATCCGATGACTGCAGAAAATCCAATTTTGTCAGTGATCCGATCAATGAGTATACATGCACTTGAGTAATCAGATAATGTTAAAGTTCCGGGTTTACATGACTTATAATAATCGGATTTCTAATTGCAACCGGCCAATAATCTCACAGGCGTTTCGCTGCCTTTAATTCCGTTGCAAGTTGAATTCCGATGGTTGCCAGATCCGGCAAGTCAATGGAAAAAGAGCCGACAAAGCCCAGCCTTTAGAACCAGCGGACCTGGCAGACTGAAATCAGGTAACTGGTATACACGCTATGAGAAATATGATTCCCGGGATAAATCCAGCTCTCTTTATCAGATTTCTTAATCCGATTTCTAGTATGCTGTTTGAACGACCACTTGAATAATTAGATAACTGCAGAAATCCGACTATGATCCGATTCTTAAGTGCATGTGAACACACTCATAGTCATTACGAAGTTTGAGCGTCAAAACTAGCGCTGATGACACTACACATACTCTCCACATCAAAGGCTCCCACAGGGACCAGCCCAGGAGCAAACATCGAGTTCGGAGCAGAACGCTGGCTGTTGTGTGACTTTAGCTTGGGAAGTTTCTGACGGTTCATCCAGGAGCCACTTCTCAATTATGCAGTGCCACACAGAAATCTTTCACTCGCTGACTCCACCAACGCAGCTTTTCCCCCCTCATCGATCGGTACCTCCCTGTTAATGCTCGCCTTCGCTCCCTCCGGATTAAGTAAGGTGCAAGGTCAACGGAGGTCCGGTGTCAGGCCAAGACGGGGCTACTTTAAGCAAGTCTGAGCTTTAGGACTGCGCAGGAAGAGGTTCCTGAATGTTTTATGGGCTGCCGTGTGACTGGAGTGGAAAATCAAAGCGGCCGGCAGCAGGCGGGTTTTACCTCTTATCGCCTCCCTCTCCCAGTTCCCTGCTGAGCTGGAATCCCTCCCAGGTCTGTCTGGGTTGGAGGTGCACAGGCACCAGGTTCATGGCTGAAAAGATTGCCTCGACAGATGGCTACGGCAACGAACAACAAAAAAGTACCTGATGAAGGGCTTCCAAAGTAGACCAAGTGTACGGTTACAAAATAACCATAATAACAGTCATCACGGTGATGAGAGCAATGGCGGTCAATTAGCCAGTCATATAAGCAACAAGACCGTATGCAGGTGATGCTTCTGCTCCCGCTTTGATCTCGCTGGCAGGGAAAGGCAGTTTCGGGCTCGAGAAATGCACGGGGCCGAGGCAGGGACTCTTCTCAGCCAGGCTGTTCTTCCTCACACTTGCGCCCCCTTCATTTAAAGCGAAGCCAGTGAAATGTCGACGCGGTGAGAGAGGAAGCACTGTTGTCATACACAGGAACTAAATGGCCTCTATTAAACACAACACTTTGAGTTATGGTCTCTTCTTTTTTTGTCTTCTGCCTGCCCCGAGGTTACTCATCTGGTAATAATGATGCATGCAATTCCCTGGCAGGCCCATTTCGGAGGCGTGCAGTCGATGGATAGGGTGAACGGCGCTGGGAGGAGAAATGTGGCAGCAAAAAGAAGGAACCGGTACCCTGGCTTTGGTGCCCCCTGAGTGATGAAACATCTAATGTATCATATAAAATTGATTGCAGTGTCCTGCTTTCACGTATCCGGAGCCAGAAACACTCTCTCTCTCATATCCAAACAGGTGGTGTGTGACTGAGTTGCTGGGGGAGAAAAGCCATGTGCCTGTAGAGCAGGGATATTCTGTTCTTGCTACCTAAAGCCCAGAAGTCCACTGGGCCATGTCATCTCAGAGGGGCCAAGACCAGACATCGATCGAGACCGCTGGTACACATGTACTGTCTATAGTACCAGAAGGGAGAGGGACAAGAGTCTCAAGCCTAATGCATTCTGCTCCGTGCTTTCTGTCAATCAAACAGCTCCGGGTCTTAAGGCGAGTCAGCACACACAGGTTCCCCGGAGCTCCGGCTTTTCCCTTAGCCCCTTCTATACGAGAGCATCACTGGGACAGTGACATCTGAGGGTCTAATCTACCCACACGTGCACTTTCTGTTTGGTCTTTCCATTTGAGCCTTCACAGCCCGACGTTACCGAGAATGTACACTCCGTACAAGATTCTGTTTAAATTAACAACTAAATGGATTAGATGTGTGGCCCTGCGTGACGCAACCTGCTCGAGAGCCAACACTGGTCACACCAGGGCTCGCAAAGGTGATAATCCATTTTTAATGAAGTCAGCTGCTGCCAGGTCCATTAGTTTTTCCCTTCATCTCATTCCCTGCCAACTAAGATGGAAGGACTTACAAAGAGAGGGGAAGGCACAACAGGTTTCGGTCCCCGTTCGGTTACCGGATGGGAATGCCAAGGTCACGCTCACCCTCATTTCCTAAGCAGGGCACGCAGCTAAACCCGCATTCCGCCATTCACAGCCTCGCACGTTCAGCGTCAACAAGCATCTGAGCCAAATGCCGAATCAAACATTGAAAAGTGAAAAGTGAAGCGCACTTACCATTTTATTATTGATTTCATGGAAATGGATTTCACAGACTTTCTCTACGACGTCTTCGTTCTCAAAAGTTACGAAGCCAAAGCCTGCAGAGAAAGAGAGAGAAGGACGGCATGAGTGAATACGCTGGTTATTCCCTTTCAAAAAGTTCAGTGAGCAGAAGATCAGTGTCCATTTCGGTGCGCGGCGGTGTCCGCTTGATCATTATCACCGTTCAATCTGGACAAGAATCAGAATCGGTTTCGAGTCTGAGAGCAGAAACTATTCTAGTCTTAAACATCAGTGCGTCGCTCCTCGGCGAGAAGGCATTGTCTTTTTGAAACCAGGCCAATGATGAAATCTCTGACATTATTAGACACGGTGGAGAGGCTCCTACACACAAAGAGGGAGATGGGCAAACGGCACAAAGCCTGCTTAATGAGATTCACGGAAAGCCGCTCTCTGGCATCTGAATTTCATTAAATGCATTTTGTGTTCCCTTCATTGAAATTTCACTGTATAACAAGCTCTCGTTTTTATGGTAATGCAGGACCAGGCGATATCTGAAATGGGTCACTGACCACGGGAATCTTTTTTCTTTCATATTTATTAAATAAAAGCTTAACCCTCTCCTGCTGGTCGAGAACGAGCTGCCGGAATTCATCAGGCATCTGCGATCCTCTTTTGCACCGGAGTCTGATGGTGACACACAAAAAGCAATTTTCTATCTGTATGGCTGAGCCTCAAAAGGGGAAATTACTTGCCATTGCTGAGTGTTAAGAGGGGGCTTACTGTGGGAACACAATGGAAAACAAGCTGCGATGAATGGCAAATGCTTCGTTCGCCGTCTGTTTATTCCGGCCGACACGTTCGGTAGTACCTGCTATCACATAAGCTCGCGATTACCACGCGCACTTCATCAATAAAAGCATCGTCTCTATATTCAAGAGCAGCTGTGTTATGAAGACAAGTGATGCGCACAAAGGAAAGCTACATGAAAAGAGTCGGAGCACGAAGCTTGGGCTGACAGATGGATGCGTCAAAGCTGCAGTACGTAACGCAGACACGTCTGTACTTTATCCGTACATTAACCCGCAACTGGTAAATCATGAATCCGCATTAGAACACGACGCCCTGGGCCTCCCAACGAATCTTTCTCCTGCTAAAGAGCTCCTTTTCAACCCGGTCTGTGGGGCTTCCTCAAACCGCATCCCAGTCTGAGCTGCTAATAGATAAAAAGGGAAACCGCAGCCGAAGTCTACACTTATAGCTAACCTCCAGCCCGCGTACCTACGCGCACCTCGGGCAGGAAGATAAGTGGGGTCACGGGTCAAGTGCGGCAGATAGAGCCGACGGGAAGACAGAGGGCTGTGGACCCTGCAACACAAACACCCCGCTGATAGGAAGAGATAAGAGGCAGCAAAACTGATAAGAGAGCAAATAAATGAGGACCCTACCGTGTCGCGCTTTAAAGGCCTTGCGCACTTGCAGCAGGAAAACGCTTTAAATACATGCAGGCCAGGTTACTGTGCTCAAGCGGGGGTGAAACAGAACTCTTTGGCAACTTGCACTCGGTTAAAATGATGTTCCCATGGCAGTGGCTCAATATTTAAGACTTGTTCAACTGCTTATCTAGCATTTCTTGTACTTTCATCTAAAGAAAAAGAGCAAAAACTATTAACCTGTCCAACAAACATGTCACATTTACCGCGTGGTGCTTCGTGCAGCTCCAGAGCGCCACAGCACAGATGATATGGACACGCCTGTACTGGCCACCAAAGATGTAACCACTTAAACCACTTCAAAAATGAACACGATTACAGCTGCAGCATCTGGAGCTTTGTGTTTTCCGGCACGGAGGGAGTAGCTAACCAAGAGGTAAGAGATTAAACTGAGAGTAGAGACAAAATGCCCATTTGTCCGCATATACATCCGTGGTCTATTGTTATTATCCTTAGTTTTTAGGTCATTAACTCAACCGACCTCGATTTTATTTTACACAAGGCTTTATTAAACACCGGCGGTGTCGGAGTGAGCAGACCGAATGCTGAGCAAAATTTGATGGGGTAACCCTCCTTATGACACCCCCATTAGCCCTGAAGTTTGCAGCGCAGCCGTTTGAGTCCAGACACTACTCGATGTCCTGGGTGTGTGGCCTTGTGAGCGAAATGGGTGTGCTTTCCTCATGGCTGGGTGCATGCCTTCACAGGGTATGGCACTAGGGCTGCAACAACGAATCGATTATTAAAAGTGTCGATAACAAATTTCATTATCAATTCGTTGTGTCGCATGATTTATGTGTCTCTCGCCTTATCATACCCGGTTACGTTACTTGCGGCACTTCGTCAACGCTGGACAAAAAACACGAGAGATTGAACAGAGCGAGGTGGAGCCGACGAGGATGCGGAATCTTCAAAATAAGTTAGCGTTAAGAATTAAATAAATTCTACAAATGAAACATGACCGACGCAGAGAAGAAGGTTCGTCTTAAGACCTCAAAAACGTCGGAGCACTTCATGCTTCACACAACAAAAAATGTTTAACATGCAATCTTTGCAAAAGTGATCTGACCTGGCCCGGTGCTGATACACCTCGAAACAGAAACATGGAGTCACCGATGAGGATGAAGTGAGCTCAGCAACAGCGTAAGTCACCACAATATCCCGAGTGTGTTCCGTTTTGAAGTGAGGAAACGTAATGGCGCACTCGCACTATGCGAACAGACACAGCACGGTTGATGCTTGTTAGCTGGATAATGACAGTGATGGAGTTAACAGAGACAGATATCCTATATTGGCCAGGCTAGCCAACTCCTATTTATGCATTCCTGCTACTTCAACACTGTCTGAGCATTTATTTTCTGCGGCAGGAAATATAGTCTCTAAAAAGAGAGCCAGCTTTAGCCAGGAGCATGTTGACATGTTAACATTTTTGGCTTGCAATGCAAGTTCCTAAAGAAAGAGTGTGAATGAGTTTGTATGTAGTGTTTGCATCAGAGATGCACTTATTTTTCTTTATTGTTTAATTTGTTATTTTAATTTATTAATAAATTTTATTTATTATTATTCATTTATTGTAAGCACTTATTTGCTCTGTTATTTAATGTTATATTTCTGAATAAAGACATGGAAAGGTTTAAAAAAAAAAAAAACCTGATTCATCGATTAATAGAAAAAATAATCGATCGATTAATCGATTATTAAAATAATCGTTAGTTGCAGCCCTATATGGCACGTTACCGAGAAAGCACATGGGCGCAGAAGAAGGCTGCGATCAACATCATCGTTTGAGGACTGTACCATTCCTGACCTCTGCGCAGGCGTCTCTAGGAACGTTGCTAAACTTGGCAGATTCAGACCGCCGTAAAGGAGCAGATGCCCGAGTCACACACTCACACCGGGAGATCACAAAACATTTATCTTGGGATCGATCAGGATCATTGACTGGACGATTAGGTCAATTCCAATAATTTATTCAAAAGCAGTCGACTGGAACTCACAGGGCGCATCATGGACTGGGTGGTGCAGCACCAAGGTGATCGTCCCTGTCCAGCACCGCCCTCTGATTGTACCTCTGTGGCACCATGCTCAAATGGGAAGCACTGCCAGGGCTCAAACCTTGGGCAACACGTTTGAGGACTCAACTGCGTAATGAAGTGTAATGCCGGCTTTACAGCGTTAAAGGAAGAATGTTTTTGGTGCGATAAAGGTTGTAGCTATTGATCTAACCGATGCCTGAGTAAGTTATCACATCAAGGCCCTGACAGACATAATCAAACAGGGCCAACTAGTCAATTCGGAACATTTTTTTTGCCTAACTTTTCTTGCCTCCTCCACGCAGACTTTAAATCATTCTCCTTTTATTATTTATTGTTCTTAACTGAGGCGATTGGAGCTTGCGAGGGAAGGCATAATTGCTGAAAGAAAATCGCTCGCTCTGACCGGGAGCTATATTAGCGTGCTCTTTTAAGAAGGGGAAAAGAGAGCTAATTGGGCTTGGGAGAGAAATAAGCAAGGAATATGAGCGCCGAGGCTCAAAATGGGAGCAGCAGTTCTGCTGAAAGTAATTGCGTCCTTTGAAATCCACCTCCGGTCTCGTAGGTGTGACTCAACTGCAGGTTCAGCCGACGGCACCGGCACCGGCGGAGAGCAGAGCTATTTTTCACACTCGTGTCTGGATGGCGTGCAAAAGCTCCGGGAAGGAGAGTTTAGGAGAAGGGAGTCTTGAGTACGACCTTGCTCTTTTCCTCCTCGCTTCTGCCATCAGACAAATCGGGCATTGGGAGCCAACTGTCATGCTGAAGCCCGGGAGGAGGCTGACCCGCACTGCCAGACAGGGTTATGGCACATCTGCTTTCTCACCGCAGAACCTCAGTGTCATGCCGTGACCCACACGCATACACAAAACCATACATGTCTACACAGCCGGATTCAGTGCCACAGTGCGGTACCGGTGCTGACCTGAAGGGGGCGGCGGTGTGCACTTTACGCCGGTTAATCCGTGTCCAAGCAGCTGTACTCGAAGATGAACAAACACCCAGAGAAACGCGAGACAGACCAGAAAGGGAGGACCGGTGAAAATATAGACTGGTGAACCGTCCTGTTATCCCGATCAGGGTCTTGACGGCACTGTGGGACGATTCCCTCAACCGGCCTCCGGTTCTGATGGTATCCTGTATCATCTAGCCTCAGTATGGCAGATGTTAAGGGATATAAACATGAAGCCTGACGTCTCTGTTCCAGTTACGGATGGTGAGACTTGCTGCCAGAGCAGAAGGGGAATAATCTACAGAATGCGGCACATATGCCTCCGCCACCTCTCGCCCACATGCTTCCGTTCATCCACGCTCCTAAAAGCATGCTCTGCTGGACCCCCCCACACACCAATATCCAGGAGGGCAGATAATTTACCAGCGCAGGAGGTTCGGCGTGAAACCCAAAACCAGTCAGTCACCCTCGGTGCCTCTGAAGCCTGGCCAACAGCATGGCTGCCCGCTTTGATCCTCAAATCCACGCATGCCTCATACCCTCCGCATGGCCCCTCTATGGCAGCAGATGGTAGACGTGACGCTTCGTGGTATTATTAAGTACAGGCCGTACCATTCCCTATCGCCGCCCTCCCAGAACGGCTGCGACACCTTCTCCACGCTCGCACCCTCTCCAAGTTTCTCTCAGCCTTAAACAATCGGCTTTTACCACAACAGACCGATTTTCCAATCGCGCGGCCGATAATAGGTGTTAGCACCCGTCGCGGATGGCTGAGCTATATCTCACACTTATTAGCCAGGCGCGAGCTGCCCGAGTCTCCACACACCGCAGCGTCTCTCTCGCTCAGTCAGCTTCTCTATCTGAATCCTCCTTCCCCCCTCAGAGAGCGACATCCGAACCCATTTAAATGCTAAATTGATGAAACACCGAGTGACCTTTGCTTAAAAAGCAGTTTAATGTATTTAAGCCAGAACAAATCAAGAGGCTCCGAGAGGCTTCCCGAGGACCCTCATTTCCACCTGTCAAAAACAGCGGAAAAAAAGTGTAACGCGCGAGCGAAAGTTGCCACACTTTTTTTTTTTGGAAAGTCAGCCTCCACTTTAAAAGCTTTCACTGCCACGTCTTTCCTCAGGGAGTCAGGAACGAGAGTAAACGTCGCCGAACGTTAATGTCCTCTTGAAACGTTTCGTAAGTGCATCAGAACAACCGCTGGGATGAACCGAAGGCGACACAGGGACACAGGGACAGCGGACTTTTCGGCACACGTACGCGTCTTGTGCGTTTATTTTACCACCGACAACAAATGCTTCATCCTCAAGTCCAATCTGGGTCTGTTACCCATCACAACATCATGTTGCTGCATTTGCTCTGTACAGAGGCATGAAATCTCAGAGCCACCGACCTTGCATAACTGGTCACAATATCAAAACCTACAAGACTTACGCAGTATTCTTGAGACCAGTAAGCCTTACCGGTCCAATAATTATCCAGAACATGAAAGCCACCGAGCCTAAAGGACAAATAACGTTGATTATCTCAGTACAGCAGCGTGTTAAGCTCAGAGCTTTATCAGAAGGAAAGTGAACAGTCTGTTCTGGTAGTTGATGTGTACACAGGGTGTAAGTGTTAAAATAGTCAACAAAGTGACCATAGAAATAAATACGACTATTTTAGACATCTTCGCTTGTGCGAGGAGCGGTTTCTCTTAGCTCTCCGTGAAATAATACATCAGCATGTCCTTATTCCAAAGCCTGCTGACTCACACACATTTCCCCTCAAGGTACTTTCAATAGCAACGCGAGCCCAGGTACACACACACACACACACACACACACACACACACACACACTCTCACGCAAGGGAGCTCCCACACCATGGATGCATGACAGAAGTGACGCTCGATGCAGTCTTGCAGACGAAGGAGGAAGTGCCAGGGGTGATTAATGGCGACATTAAATGTTAAAACTAACGGGAGTTGGGAGGACTTGGGGGTGGGGCGGGGGGGAAAAAATCCCTCATTTCCACTACAAATGCACCGTGCAAAACAACTTGTAGAACAAAACAAATCACTCTCCAAATCACTAATGATCTCTGCCCTACTTCCCCGTTCGTGGCACAGCCCATGAGTGGCTAATGAGCGCATGCTGATGTAGCGGCATGGGGAGGTGGAGGTGGAGGGAAGGAGGTGGAACAGCTCAGAGAGAACAATCCCAAACTACCCATCTAAGCCCCCCCACCCCACGCAGGAAGAAAGTTTGACCTCTGGAGAAAAAGGCCACCCCTTATTTAACTCCCCTCCTCCTGCGGCTTCTGTTTATTATTAGGTACACGCCCTCTTTGCGTTATCGGGAGGCGTGCATGTGGCACACCTCGGCGCGGGCCAATAGGGGCAGGAGGGACGTCGGAGGGAGACTGTGATCCGCTCGCGAGCGTTTCCATGAGTCACCGTGCGGACAGAGGCGAGCAATAATATCAGAAGCACCGACAGACAGAAGAGAGCGTGCTTAAAGAGGACCGACAGTTAAATAATTAAATAAAGAAAGATTGCGTCTCCGGCGAAGAAGGAAAGGCCCATTTGCAGTAAAACGCTGACGGGAAGAGAAAAGAGACAAATGACTTGCTTTTTGTGAGGAAGAGCAGCCGCGATACATCAGCACGGCAGGATCAATGCTCACATTCTCCAGAGCAGTCTGGAGGCTTAATCACACCAAACTAGGGTACAACCCAAATCCACAATATATTAGCTTTTATTAGTAGCACACGCACACACACGCACACACACACACACACACACACGCACACACAGCAGGTCGATGCATAAAATCATGCACAAACAGGTCAGTGTTCACCATCAGAATGGGGAAATCTCGATGATTTTGACCGTAGCATGGCTGTTGGTGCCAGACAGTCTGGTTTGAGTATTTCCACATCACAAAAAAGAAAAAAAACATCCACTGAATGAGTTCTGAATACAGAAACGTGAATTTATTTTCGCAACAATTGATTTTCAGCTCAAAATATTGTTACACGTTAGGGTGTACACTACACTCTCCACTCCTGTAGATGTCGCAGTACAGTGTTTGGACTCCATTTGTCTGCGAACTATCAATGTGATGTGATGTATGAACACTTACATTTCAGGTCTTTTTATATTTTCAGTGAACCACAGTACTAGTCAAAAGTTTGGACGCACCTTCACGCCCAGTGTTTTTCCTTATTATTTAATGTTTTCTACATTTTAGATGAATACCGTAGACATCAAAACTATAAGGGAACACACATGGAATCATGTAGTAAACAAACCGGACCTCTGCACAAAATAGCATTAAGAAGGCATGAAAGTCCTCGAGTTATCTCTTGGCAAAACTGAAACGGCTTGTAAAGCTTTATTTGAGAGAATGCCAATAGTGTGCAAAGCTGTCCTCAAAGCAACAGGTGGCCACCTTTATAAAACGTACTGTAGTTCGTATGTATAACACCTTTTTGTTTACTACATAATTCCATACGTGGACCTTCATTGTTGTGATGTCTTCAATATTAATACTCAATGTAGAAAATAATAATAATAATAAAAAAAAACATTAAATGAGCCCAAGGTCCAGACTTTTGACTGGTACTGTATGTGGCGTACCGCTATTTATCGCCATATATCAACGTATCGTACAGTGAAGTCCCTTCCAATACCCACCCCTAGTTCTAATCACTTTAACACATTTAGGTCATTTAGCAGATGCCCTTATCCAGAGCGACTTACAATTGAATTATTCGTAGCTACAACTGCTACAATCCAAGCAATTGTGGGTTGCTCGAGGACCCAACAGTGGCAGTCTGGTGGAGGTGGGATTTGAAACTTGCACATTCTGGTCCATAGTCCAGTACCTTAACCACTAGGCTACCACAGTCCCCACACAAAACATTTCTTTCACTTTTGCATTGTAACCTCTGATCTGATCTGGAAAAATCCTGCAAACCTACATTTGGTTTGACCTTTACAGAGCCGGGTTAAAGCGAAACCTCCCGACTCGTCCTTCTGCTGGTACAACCGTCCAGCTCGGTTCACTCTGTAAGGAAATTTCCTTACTCGGTACAAATAGTGGTCTCCTCGCCGATTCCTCGGGGTGTCGTTGCCTTACACGAGCGTGAGTATTGTGTACTTTACACATCACTGAATGTTTGTAGCTCTCCAGTGTACAGGCGCTATTGGGTTTATTTGTTGCTGCCAGTAAAAGCACTTTATTGCTATCGAGTCCTCAAGTCTAGCTTGTATTGGATTCTGCCAACTTGCAAGTGACTTTGGTTAAAAGCATCTACCAAATGAATAAATGCAAGCCCGGATTTGTACGGTTCAATCAGCCGCGTGCGCTGCCAGAACCCCGCGTGTACGAGGGAGTACATTATCATCCCTTCTATTGACTGAACCCACAACGTGAACAGACTCTTGCGCTTTTGGGTGCAATTAAAAGCGGGGACGAAAAGGCATTCATCAATACGCCTCGTGTGCACTGCAGGTCCTTATTGCCTTTCCACGAGGTCTCGTGCAGACCTGCTAATCTCCAAAACCACATAAACACAAGCAGTTCAGGTAAAACAGAGAGCGCAGCAGAAACTCGTGACGGCTCCACCTCTCACAGCCAAATCGCTCCCATTCACAATAACACGAGCTGCGCCTCCTAAATTCCCCGGGCTGTGATTAGCACGGCACTGTGAGTTCACAGCATTCTTTGTGCTGCAGGAATGTATGGAGGAATCGGCGCCAAGCGGGAAACCGCTCCGATACGTTCCGACAAGACTCATCGGATGCCGCGGCAGAGGAAAGAGCAACACGTCCGATCTCATCCCTCAGTCTCTCTCTCAGACGAGCTGATGTAATTACAGAGGCATCAGGCTGCCTGGTCACTAATTACACAGGATACAGAAAGGCCAGTGATGAGACTGTGAGAGAGGCAGCCTTCAGTTAGCAGCTTATCGCACGCCTTACTGGCAGGACCGTGTGTGGACGTAAATGTGAGGGTGTTTGCTTCCTAATCATAAATCTCAGCTCCGGTCCCAGCACGGTGATTACTAATCCTGTGTTTTGTAAGGGAGTGACGTTTTCAGCGCAGAGCAGGTTTGCAATAAATGACTGACAAACTGGATTGATTCTGGATGGCACTGAAATGTTGTGAAGACATAGAGTTGTGTCTTGCTCTGATACAAATTCAACTTAACAGATCAATTTCAAATAGGAGAAAATCAACACTACATGATCTAGATTAGTTTCAAGTCAACACGATACGACTCGGTTTTGTGTACGCAGTTCAACAATGAAATACAGCACAGGGATACGTATTATAAACTGTACTTTACTTCGCAATGCTATATGGGACACTCTAGTGTTATCGATATTCAACAAATAGCCAGGATTCTACAGTGTTTCCCATACATTGATTTATGTAAGAATATTCATTTTCTATTTTTTTCACTATTTTATATGGGTAAAATCTTATCTCACTGTAGAGCTGCATGCAACACATTGACTCTCTCTCTCTCTCTCTCTCTCTCTCTCTCTCTCTCTCTCTCTCACACACACACACACACACGCACGCGCACGCGCACACGCGCACACACACAGAAACACATATACGACATGTAAGAGTGTCACATATGTCCAAACACAAAGCAGAAGACAGCAGGGAGAAGTCTGCAGAAGCCATGAGAAACTTGCACATTTAATAGCAGCTAGGGATGGGCAATACAATGATATTTTGTCGTATCGTGATCAATTTAGTTATCGTGACAGACGATATCGTCGCTACTTAAAGAACACTGCATGTTTCAGTATAAAGAGTAAATAGTCTTGTTTAACTGGATGAAGCACAGCACATTTCAAATAAAAATCACTTTACTAAGTATGGGATAATATTTGAAAAGTAGTTTTTAAGCATCTGTTGCTACTGGTGTGTTTTGCATTGCAAAGCCAGTCTTTTCCTTCCCTTATGTTCCTGATGTGCAGTTCTTGTTACTCCACCTGTTTGTCCCCCCTCTGTGGCACAACAGCTTTCCATAAATCTAATTCTCAGAAACCAGAAATCTGAAATTCTCCGAAATCTGATCAAGCATTTTGTTTAGTTAAACTTTTTGCACCAGAGCCTGCGCCGTATCATCGATCTAATGTATCTTGCAAGGTAATATATGGGTTAAGTAGATTAATAACCTTAATCAGAATCAGAATCAGAATACTTTATTGATCCCCGAGGGGAAATTACAATACTAAGGCTAATGATCTTATCAGAGCATGAATATATATATATATATATATATATATATATATATATATATATATATATATATATATGAATATATGAAATGATCGTTATGTGGTGCAAACCTGTATTAGGGTTACTGCCAGGCCACACCTTCATACCTGGACTCACAGGTAACACCTTTACTGAACTGACAGATTTAGACACAGATGCAGAGAGACACGCCTCCTTTAATGGGGCAGGCAGGTTTAGAAGCCAGCCTCAGTGGCCACTCCTCCTTCGGGCTAACAGGTGTAGAATCCACACCTCCTTCACTGGACTGACAGGTACAATAAGACACAGAGAACACACCTTCACAACAGCTGACAGGATGAAAAGCCATGCCTCCTTTATCGGACTGACTGGACAGGTTTAGACTCCAGAGAGGCCACGCCTGTCCAGTCCGCAGCTTCATCCGAGCTCAGGATTGCGAGTTTTCCTCACCAAGCGCCTGTTTGTCAAGACTTACGAGCAAACCCGTCTCCTGGCGCACTGGTTAACATGCAAAGGCACGCACGGCAGAGTACACATCTATCAGAGGTGGAGCAGAGGTCTGTCATCAGGTGTGCGTCATACAGACTTCGTTACAATAGTGAGATGAGTTCATGAGCGACCTCTACAGGCCCTGTGTGTGATGCCACAAGTCTCAGTTCTCAAATCTCAGAATTCTTTGGGCGAACCTGCACCTCGGTTTGAACTCAACTTTGAGCATATCATTTTAACATATCGTACAGTTATCGCTTGCGTTGTTTGTTCCACTTTGTCTTCTGCGAATCTAACCAGCCAAACACCGATGGCGCTCGACCGGACCAGACGAAGGCCGACCGGTGCCAGCGGTCAAAAACTGCAGGTGACGATCCCCTTAGTGGGTCAGTAGCTCATGACACAACACGTGTGATCATGTTCTAACCCAGGTGTCCTGTGAGAAGAGGAAACAGCGTGTGCAAGCTTGTGTATTCTGCAGGAGAGCAGGCCGAGGCATCTCTCAGCGTGAGAGCAGAGAGAACTATTTTGTCTGTGTCTCTATGTAGGTCAGCTAACATCGAAGGGCCATCAATTTTTCTGTCCTACTTAGTCACACACACACACGGTGGAAACCATGGACTCGCTTCTCGTTGAGCCCTCCCAGACGTTCCTCCCTTCAGCTTCTGCTGATCACAGGAGACAACGATGGAAAGAGAGCAAGCCAGTGAGCATCATCCATTATCAGGCCTGGACTTAAATTGGTCCATCAAAAGACGTCTTTATAGGTCCGTTTTAAGTCGCTTTCGGCCTGCTTTGATCTGTTTTCAACCATATCATGTTTGACATCTGGCACAACCCAAATGGTTGCCTATTTGATGTCCGTTAAAATAATGGATTAAATGCTTTCACTCCAGCCACACAACGTCCAATAAATGCGTGGATAAGATGGATTTTATACATCTTAAGAGCCTTTATGATGACAAAACGAGAGGCAAAAAAAGAAGAAAAACCTCAGGGCAAACCACTAATTAACGTTAAACAGAACCACATTCAGCTTGCTCTTAGGGTGAAAAGTCTTTTTGAATCGCTACACTGCACATAACGCACACAGCAATCGTCAACTCCAGAATGACACGCACTTTTGTTCAGTTATACAGATATACACTAAGATGTCAAGAAAATAAACTCGCGAGGTTTATTCGAATATTTTGAGTCGGCAATTACATATTAATTAGACTTATTTTTCTGATGGTCACATAATTACCATTTAGCCTCATTACCATCTGGAATAGCTTCTAATATCACATAATTATTCGTGACGGCTTTAATAACTGAGCTCAGTAATTGTTGTGGTTAAATCACTGTGACATTTCTGCAGTCGGTCGCCAAAATGGACTATCTTTAAAATGACATGATCTTATTTTCTGTGGGGCTAATGAGCTCGTTTTGTCAACAAAGTGTTCCATAAATGCATATACGAGTGACTTTGAATGAGCCAATAATCAGGTAATTATCAAGAAGTGATGGTCCATTTGCACTGACGTAGTAAAGTGGCTCCCAAACTCGGCTTTATCACAGATGACCAAAAAGTGACCTATATTACCACAGGTATTGGTGAACCTGATGAAATGTCTGTGGTGTGGCGTATTTAATTACCTGGCAATATTGTGTAGAAACCTATTAATGATACAACACAATATATTATAACACTAGTCCTTTTGGTAAGACCTCAGTAGAGGTTTCTGACTGGCTTTTGATGGCTGAAACAGACAGCGCCTCTGGGGTCGTGCACCTTAAGGAACACCGAGATTTCGATTGGAGCACTGGAATTGGGAAAGCTCTGTAACAGATATGCACCATTTCTACCGCCCGTGAGCCTCAATATGGATACCATTCTCATCCCCGCTTAATTACCATTTTTCATTTTCTGATGAAATTTGGATTTGGATAAGAGATAATGAATAATAAATGAGAGCAGGATGGCATGGTGGAATGAAGGTGTGTGGGTGTGGGTGTGTGTGTGTATGGGGGGGGGTAACACTTAATCTGGAACTGGGCACAAAAAAGCTTTGCTCTAAAAAAAATAGGTAGGGGAGAGAGGCAGAGTATGAGAGATGGTATAACAGAAGACTCTAGTGAGGTGATTAGTTTGAAGAAACGTGACAAAATAGTTTGGATCAGGACGTGTTCCTTGGGTTAGTTTTTGGGTTCCTGACAGAAAGCCTATCCGGTTCAGAAGCAGAGTTAAAGGCAGCTGTCACCATCTTGGACAGATTCAAGGATGTAATGCACAAGCCGTTCTCAGAGCCGGCAATCCCAAATCTATTTTTGTAGTGACATTTATGAACAAGGCAAGACCACCACAAGAGCACCAGACATTATTTGGATGGTGGCCCACTTTTGGCTGGGGTTATGTGCGGTGTTCAGACGTATCATTTTTATGTAGCTTGGACGCAGCACTAGTCTGAACTGGTATTCTCTGTCCTATTTTCTAGCAAGTCCTGCAAAATTCCTGAGCAACACACCAGCACATGCAAGTGTCAGGGAGCGACTGGTTCGCGGATCGAAAGGCACACGGCCGGGCCATAAAGTAGCATTGATTAAGCTTAATTAGGCACTCCTATTTACGAGCTCGCGTGCGGGCGGCGTTCTAAAAGCCAGGCGCTGGATCAATTCATCCATAATGGAGAACATCGACGTTGGCACTTTTGCGGCTCTGGCATAGGCGCCTCTAGAAGATGGCGCTTAATGAGCGGGCCAAAACCCTCGTGATGCCCGGCTGCTTCCGTTATCTTCACATTGCTCATAAATGGGGGAACTCTCAAAGGGCTGTAACAACAGTACGCGCCATTGGAGTCCGAATTGTGGGAATCAGAACGGAGGCAGGAGATTTAAAATGAAAAGACCATGGGGGAACGTAAGAGCTCGGAAAGACACGCGCACACAGTGTACGGCGGGGCAGCGGCACGCATGTTCCATACCTTTAGGTTTCATTTCCCTTTTTAAGTGCACTATAATTGGCTTGTGTCATCCCAGGTGAACGCGTGTGCAACACCGGCGCCGCCATCGCTCTTCACACAGGCTTTAATCGCCGCTCTTGGGTTCCGGCCAACGCGTATTAGCGGCGCTGAAAAGCTTTGCGGCGAACCGTGCCTGCTTTATTTACTCCGCTGTTCATTACGTTTGATTGGCTGGCTGCGTTTCTCATCTAGGCGCCTGCTCGTTAGAGAGCCAGGAAAGAGAAAGTACAAGAAGCGAGTCACCGGATCAAAGCACTGTCGAGCACGAGTCATGCCGGACTTGCTGGACCTGGCGGGAATATATAGGGATGACTGAGCGACTGGTAAGACTCTATCATTGATAGCTGACTGTCTGGGTTACTTTCTGTTCCTTCTACTCTCTCGCACCTGTTTGGAACTTGTACTGTCCTCATCTGTCTCATCTCTTTCAAGAGCCACGTGCTCCAGTTGGATTTCGCCTCACTTTTAAGTTGCTGGATAAAAGCTTCTGCCCAATGAATAAATGCAAATTTATGGTGAGTCAACAGCAGCTCAGAACAGACGCGTCCCCCTACAAATGAGTCACACCCATATTAATGCTTTCCCGAGGACTTCATCTGGCGGAAAACAACAAATACCGGAGTGAAAAAGGGAGGAAACAGACACCGAAGTGAGACGAACTGAAGCTTTCCTTTTCTGTTTCTCTCCCTCTTTAGAAACGTCTTTTAGCTCACTCTTTGCAGCGGAGAGCTCATTTCAATCTCAAAGGCCACATCTGCGGAGCTCTAAATGAGTGGAGCTAATCCTGTAGCTCAGGGACACGCCGCGGCAACTCTTCACACACGAGGGATGGCAGTCTGGAGGGACGACAGACGATCCAGAAGTACAGAGAGAAACAGATTACAGTTAAAGAGTTTACATCGAGTGCATCTGAAGCTTTTTTCCCCCTCTCTCCACTTTTAGACGATGTTTGACACTGTTTTGAAGGTGGCAGAAGTGTGCAAACCAGGAGATAAAAAGGGAATTTGGACACGCCCGGCAAGTGTCAATCACAGAGAAATGCGCCTCATCCTTTTGGACAGAAAAGTCGTGCCAGTCTGGGGTGTTTGTTTGGCCTTGTTGCTACTGGCGACCGAAGAGAAAGGCAGGGGATTAGAGAGAACGGGGTTTGCGGGAGGGAGGGGTGTGAGATCTTCAAAGGAGATGGAGGAAGAGGAAAGGAGGGAGACTAAAGTGTATCATATATACAAGGACAGGGGGGCAGAAGCCTATTCAGACGCAAGCTTAATCCTGCCTTTATTTAATACAACAAGCTGGTTTAAAGGGACAACACATCTTCCCTAGATGTAGCTGCTCCTCAAACATAAGTAGTGTATCTGAATAGTGACACTCGTTTTAGTTTGGTATGGGTTAGGTGGGAGGAGCTACAAGGGGGTGGGATCAGCATAGAGGGTCTCAGATTCCCATTTCGAAATGTTAACTAGCGCGTAGCCTTTTGCTCAAGGTGAGGCTTTGAGAATTCTGTTGCAGTCATCTCTTATTGGTACCGGGCTCGAGAGAGTGCCATCCCGTGTCACTGGCCTTTCCTGAAGTGCTGTTTTCCTCTAATTGCCCTTTGAGATGCCTGGATCAAAGGCACAGCAGGCACCGCTGCCCGCTACCTCCATTATGGGTCAGTCGCCTTTTGAAGCTTCAGAGCCAGCGGGGTTGTGCCACCAGCCTGAGCCCAGCTTAATTTATCTGAAAGGTTATCCTCACATACGCACAGCAGAGGAAGCCCCGACATCTCCACCTTCCTCCCTGATCCAGGACAGGTGATAAGGGGTAGAAACGAAAATCCGATGATGAACGGAGCAAAAGTGATACCGAGCTTTGTGGAACAGTAAGCTATGGAAGAATTTGGTGTGAAGCTGCAGCATGAAGACCGAGCAAAGACAGCAGCCTGAGCACTTAGCAATGCCACCCGCCACGCCGTCCCACGACGACGGGTGCAATTTTGGGCAAAGCAGGTTAGAAGCAATTCCGAGAAAAGTACGCGCAAGCAGAGGATCCATGGCGCAGTAAACCGAGTCGACTCCTTGCTGTACTTTAAGACGCGGCGGCGCCTCCGAGCATCAGCAGATCGGCGGCTTTAAATGTCAGCAGTGCGAGGATCAAACGGGCATCTGCATTTCCCTCTTTCAGCAGCACACTTCACCTCCATCTGACGGAACCACGCTGGCTAGATAAGTGGCACATATGCCACGCCTCCTAACAGATGGAGAAACCGGGTCCGTCACTAGGTCTTTACAACTACGAAAAACCCACCACCCTCGGTCGGACCGAAAGGCAGAGGCCACAGCAGCTCTACATGATTCTTTGCCTACAATGCACAGAAAACAGAAATCGGGCATTTATTTTAGCGCTTCACTCCACGGCTGTGTCCCAAACGGAAAACTAATGTGCTGAATAGTAACGATACAGCATGATGAGCCTAACTGGGCTGTCAGCACAAATTTTTAATCAGTGAAGTTGCTTGGCTTTATGTCATGGTGACAAACTGATGGCGACCACAAAGGTCTTGGGTTTTAAGTGCCAGATGAAGCTCTGTCATTGGTGCTGTAACTAAACGGAAATGTGCCGAATGGTTCCAGATTAAGAACCAACAATGGAACAAGAACCAAAACCCTTTAAGTGGAAAAGGGCTGACAATGGGTTCTATAAGATTTAGGTCCAAGTGTAGACGTGGAATACAGCAAACAGTCTTGATATGCTTTGGGGACTTTCCACTGTCATCAGGATTAATAAAGTTTATTAACGATATACCTACATACACCTAAAAGAGCAAGCCTTCAGCTTTTTCGTTTGTTTTCAAAAGAAAGAAAGTTTCAGCACTTTTCCCTACGGGGGACCAACAAAATGTTCGCACAAGGTAAAATGGCAGATCTTTCTACCCCTGTGGGAACATTTTCTCCTCAGAATGATATTAAACTTGATCCACACACAAACACACATTTAGAAAGCAAAGGCGAGAAAGAAAGAGAGCAAACACGTGACTTTAAAGTGCTCCACCAATCCGAAATCCTGGTCAACATGGTCACCGTTCCATGTGGCACCACAGGTGGTCTCAACACAACCTGTCACACCTAGGCTTATTCGGATCGGAGGCAAGTCTGTGTTCGTGTTCTGGTCTCATCACAGGTCGGCATGGGTGTGAATTTTCTGTTTCTAAATTGCCCAGCAGACAGACCCACACGTTATGAGTTGTATTATGTCCTGTCCAACTGCCTTTTGTTCACATTTCACAATTTGTCGGTGCTTTCCAGCTTTCTAGACATATGGCATCACAGCCAGACCAACATTACTGGTGACCATGGATTCCAAAGAAACCTGTTAACCGACTATGAATGTAAAAAATACCATACTTGGTCAGAGAGATTGGTTGGTGTAAGGGGAATTCACTAGCCCTGTCAGAACCAGTACCAATTTAGTACTGATTATTGACACCCATGCTTATTCAGACACCATTTTCACTTGGTCTTTTTGCGATTTGCGTGCCACTTGCATTTACACTCAGTAGTCGGACAGACTGAAATCCGATGCATAATATGTAGGCAGCTCCTCACACTGGACCTGTTCTGTTTACAATGTTAATCGATTTACGCAGACGGATGCATTTCGACTTGTTTAATACGCGGCTACGACGCGTCTCGAACCCCACTGACGTACTGCACTAACTTATTTCTTACTTCCTCTGTGAAGGTTGGCATGGGCTTGTTTTGTTGAACTAATAATATAATGATGATTGCAAAAATAACCCTCCACTACTCTGTTAAATTAACTATTGAACATGTCTGACATATATGGAGCGTCCCGAATCACACTTTGCTAAACGTTATTCCATATTAAATCAGTGAGTGCGGTGATGTGATGATCGCTGGTTTCGAGTTCAAAGTAAAAAGCAGTAGAAAGTGCGAGAGAAAGCAGAAGACAGAGTGTGATCGAGGGAGTGAATGAGATGACTCCATCTATCTGTACTTTAAGACGTAGTGTTTCCTTCATGCATCAGCAGATCGGCGGCTTTAAATGTCAGCAGTGCGAGGATCAAACGGACACCTGCATTTCTCACTTTCAGCAGCACACTTCACCTCCGCCTGATGGGCTCGCAACCAGCTGCACAAGCAATGTGTTTCTCAAGAATGGCTGTCAGAACAAAGGCCACTTGTTTGGACTCCATATTTTTTGGTACTTTCAGATTTCATTAACTATGAAAAGTCTGAAAAGTCTCAAACTTCAGCTACAGAGCACGAGGAGGGAAAGGCTGAAATGTCTGACATGGCTGAAGGAGCTAGAGAGAGGAAACAAACACAGGTAGCAACAAACAGCTCACGGAACAAATCCGTAACTGCAGGCACGTGTACGGGGTATAAATAGTATCGGAAGTGGGCGGCGTGAGCAGAACAGTGCAACGAGCTTTCTTGTTGACTTTCTCCACCACTCGTCACTGCCTGCTTCTCAAGCTGATGTTTCAGACTTTTAGAATATTCAGTATTTTTAATCAGTATTTTATTGGAACTGACCCGAACCCAAACGGAACTGGTCTAATTGGTGTGCCGCTGTCTGGATGGTCATTATCATTGTTGGTGTGTATTGGTGTAATTTCAGAGGAAGGCAGAATAAATAAAAACGTCTACTCATAGGTAAAGGAAGCTCCTTATTTAGACTTTTGGTACTGGTCTCTCAAAAGTGTCCCAGTGTGGATGCCCAGTCACTCACATTCAGTGTCGGGTCCAGAGCAGAAAAGGCACCCAGGATCAAACCTAAGCCAGGTCTAACATGCGGACCAGATCCGCTGCGCTGAGCCCCAACGGGAGCGGTCGAAAGAACCCGACGAATGCGACACCGTGTACAAACAGATCTCTTTTCTCATGTGCATTGGTCATAATCCTTACAATCGTCCTCCGGTAATGGAAAACATAACCCGTCCAAACAGTAATTAAAGCAGAGAGTCGTGATAAGCTACATCATTCATCATTTCCTCTATGCGAAGAGAGCTGTTTATGCATTCTGCTCCGACACACCACTGATCACTGATGCACCTAATGCAACCCTGTCGCTCTTCAAAGCCACTCCAGAACAAAACCCTTACACTGCCTTCATAACCCACACACACACACACACACACACGCAGTCAGATGGCCATGTGGCTCTCGAAACACTCAGCCGGACGACACACTGTTGTCACTTTACACAGCTAAATTGGTGCTTCTGAGCCCGTGACATTGAGTATTAGGAGCTAATTACGACAAGGCTAAAACACTCGGGCCTATTCAATGCAATACACACGCATTCCACCTGAATAATTAAGGCTCACACACGGAAAGTGCACAGCCATATAATTAAGCAAGGCTTAAATATTGCTGAGGAAAGAGTCTGAGATGGATAATGGCATAATATGATGCAATTTCACCCATTGTCTGACTCACTTACTTACAGACGTAAATAGAGACAAGGTGGAGAGACAATCACAGAGAGAGAGAGAGAATAATGTGAGGGATCTTTATGTTGTTCTCGTCCTGATATAGTCCGTATTAAAAGTCACATTAGGATTATTTAGTAGCCCAGTAGTCTTTATGACAACATGCATAGATGAGGTTCTTGTAGCTGATGTGCCGGATGTTACGTGCCGCCTTTCTACACATTGTCGGAAATCTGAAGATCAGAATTTTTCTCTCTCATATATGTACGCAAATAAACATGAACGACAATTCTCAGTAAAAGTCCCAAACGCACGTAATTAAGCTCAGTTTTCTCGTCAATGGTTGCGCTGGAGCACTGAGGTTATAAATAATCTGAGAGATAATACACCCTCGGGTTACACTGTACTTTATTCTCTCCTTTCTCAGTACTCCTTTGACACAACTGAACATGAAATTCGACTTGACTTTTGGTGGAACGGGGTTACCCCCTGGCAAAATCTTACAGCGGTTCAGATTCCTCTCATGTCATAAATACTATGCTGCACTGGGTACAGTTTCCAAACCATCGTGCAATGGCATGTGGAGTCCCCAGGGCTCTGTTCTGAGCTCTTTATTATTTAATGTGTACACTTCCACATGCCGGCATAAACCGTAAATATAACAGCTCCCTCGCAGAAGCATGGAGATGACACAACAAAAAGACGTCCTGTAAGTATATCAAGGACAGACGTTTGTGTTGCAGATCAGTCCTCGTCCTTAAAGACCAAAAACAGGTCAGACGTTACAGTGATCTCTCCGTAACTCGCATCACTTTTGAGCCCCGGGCGACCCACGACTACTGACTTGTTTGAATAATTATTTTAAATGTTTGCTCTAACCACAGTCAAAGGTCCACAAAGTCCGGCTCATCAAACAGCAGTCGTTTTGAGTTAGTGTGTCCACCATGTGAATACACGCAGCCCGTGAGGTCCAAAACTCATATTTCCTCAACAAACATGAACCCTGATCTCTGATCTCCACCTAGATTGCTCCTACGAGCCTGAAACAGAAAAGGGTTGGTAGTCTCACCCCATAAAATTCGCCCTGCTACAAAAAAATCAATAACAGCAAACTGTACAAAACCAAGATTCAGAAGGGTTACACAGCCCCGGCACCGACATCCTGGCTCGATATGGCCCTCCTCAGACACCCAACTTAACGTCTGATATAATCCGGAGCTTAACGTGCTGCTGTAACAACATTGGTCCGTGTGTAGTTTTAATGATTTCTCTGATCAGCGAGTATAGCATCTAATTATTAATTACACAGTGGTGCAAGCTTTGATTCCACAGCTTTGATGTGCACCATCAGACCCTTTTCAACTTCTTGCTCTTCGTGGGCATGTTATACCGCGATGGTCTGGCTCGATATGTCAGGCATTTAGGAATACAATTCACACGCTGACTCTCAGTGAGCACTGGGCACTGGAAGCTGCACTAGTTTCTCCTCCCAGCACAACAGATACTAATAACCCTCTGTCCGTTTCCTAATTTAATCGCCGCTGTGCACGAGTCTTTTTTCTGTTAGGTCATTCGTCATTAACAACTCCACTCACGGCTCGGAAACTCTTAAACACACATCCGCTCAGCATCGCTCCTCCTGATGAATATACGACGTCACTTAACAAGGACTCAGCCGTCGCCTCACACGGACTCAATCCTCTTTGGTACGTGGTGTAAAAATAAACCTCAATGTGTGCGGCTTAATGAGGATCTGGGCCTCGCACTACACACTAGTGGGGTGTGACTTATCCCACTCAGCCCCCCATCTATCACTCGGGCTTATAAAGCTCCAAACCCGAGCCGAAATTCTCCCTCTGATAGAGCAGCCCTAATACATACGCTGATAGAAATGATGATTTATATAGGACCGCGATATTAAATCGACACTGTAAGCTACTTCATAAAAAGCTTATATTGGATTCTTGCGTAGACTCCGATCCCTCCACTGTGATCTCTTTTCTAGGCTGAAGGCATTTCACATTATGGTGACATTTCAGGAACCCGAATACAAATATATCTGCGCAACCCGTGCCTTAAATGCGTGCCATAATTCGAAACGGATAAAACCATTACTGTGCGAGAGCCGAACCAACCACGTCAAGTTTTACTCCGGTGTACAGCAACTGGGGTTTGTGGGAAGCAGCTGACACTCAGAGGCTTTATATTGTGCTTGATTGAAAGTGACAGAGTGAAAAAAGCTTCGCTCCGAAACAATGAAGACAATTTTACAAGCACTGAGAGCGTGATTACAGAGAGAGAGAGAGAGAGAGAGAGAGAGAGAGAGAGAGAGTACTATTAGTGCCAGCATCCAGACAGCTGGATTAAAAACTCATTCGCTCACTTTCTCTCTGTGCAGCTGCCTGTCTGTCTCGTTCTCTTTCTCTGCCATCATCAGCCATCATAAATCAGGGTGGCACGGTGCTGATTCACAGCAGAGATCCCCGGTTCAATTCCCAGCCGGATGTGAATGAAAATGTATGCCATCCCCAATCACTCCTACGTTGACGCGAGCCAATAAATTAATTAGCATATCCTGATAATTACAATGTTAGTACAGTTTACATTAAATGGTTATTATCAGTAATACCTATGATAATACAATAATTTATTCGACATTTATTAATCATTCCAATTTATATTCAACCTAGCAGGATGTACGGGAAAAAAAAGAATGAAATGGTAGTGGGAGGACATGCAAATCTTACAGAGGCACAACAGTTTCCATCCAATTCCAAACCTTCGACCTTTTTCCAGTGTCCTGTCTTCTAGGAGGAACTAGAGTAAACTCTAAGAAGTCCCTCATGGACATCTGTATCCGTTACAGAACTGCTGAGGGTCCGGCTGTGTCCCTCTCAGTCTTACACACCCCAACGCTGAGCCCCTTCTAGAGGACATCCAACTAAGCCTTTTTGTAGAGATGCAGCATATTACATCTGCGAGGGCTTTGGGAAATAAGCGTATACTCTTTTTATTACGTTATTAAAAAATACACACAGGCCTCTACTGTAGCTACTTCTGGATCACACGACACCCAGGCCTCCGCAGATTGAATTTAGTGAGCTACCATCCCTGGGTCAACACAGGCAGAGCTTCAGTTCACCCAACTCTAGCATAAGACGAGCCATTTTATTGTGTAAAATAAAAAGTGAACTGTGCAATGTTTTTGAGTTTCTGATTCTGCTGAACATCTGTCTGTGTTTTTCACTTGCGAGTCTGCTTATGGAGGAAACGAGAGTGTGTGAGGCAAAGCGAGAGTGTGTGAGAGAGTGTCTGCGAGGAAGGGTGAGCTCAACCCTGCCAATCTCTCACACATACAAAATGGGTTGGCCCTGTGTTGGCCCACCCCCTCCAGTAGACATAAATAAATATGCGATGGGTCTCTGTGAGGTGTGTGTGTGTGTGTGTGTGTGTGTGTGTGTGCTGGTAGTGGACAGCGCAAGGGCCTCAGGACCGTTTCGATAAGGCCTTCGGCTGACATTGTCCTCTGGAGATAAAAAGGACTGAAATGAAATCTGAAGGCTGAAAGAAGCCATTTTCCCATCTCGCCTCCCCCCGGAGCTTATCCGTCAGAGAGAAAGGGCTGAAATGGCAGCGGTGGGCGAGAGACAGGCAGGGAGACCGATAAAGATGGAGAGAGAGAGAATGAGAGATAGAGAAAATAATATAAAAAGCTTGCTCAGGTACAGCGCAGCTCCTCTCGCTCTGAAACAGGGTAAAGCAGGAGGAAGTGGAGGCCTGGGCTGCAGAGTGTGGAAGGAATTTAACACCAGGACATGCTACACCAAACACCAGCACACACACAGTGTAAGGAGCTGGGAAAATAAAGGGTGTACAGAAAATGCTGGGTATTGAGGGAGTGGATGAGAACGGGGATGATGGTTATTGATGAATATTGGGGGTATGGAGTATAGTCTGTCAACATTTTAAGTAGAAAACTTCGTCTCAGTTCTCGAGTCAAACGACGCGATTCGCGAATCGATTCGCGATTCAGTACGCAGTGATTCGGATTCACGATAGCTCTCAGTCAGTGAAGATCTGCGCTTTGTTTATTGTGTTTTTCTTTATTTTTTACGCCTACAGTATTGTATCCTTAGTGACGACGAGTACCAGGAACGAAGGAAAACAGATAAACCGAGAGGCTGCTGTAGTAACATCCTAATGTTCCAAGCTCTACATACTTCCCTTACAAATCAGAGCAAAGGGCTGGGAATAAAACACAATCTGGAGTATCCCAAGCCAGCACAATACCAATAGCTTCGAAGCATCTCCACAATCCATCAGCTTGGAACTGGTGCTGGTTCTACTGCTTCTCAACAGTTTCGCTCTCACTTTTTTTACCGGTGTCGTTCTGTCCTGCCTCTTTCCAGCACTCCCTACATTTATGCCCCCCCTCCCATTCCTCACTCCCTCTGTCTGCTGTGTCACCTGGGAGGTGAGTTCTCATTAACCCGGGGCTCTGGCACTCGATAGAACGGCGTTTAAAGGAAAAACACATTAACGCAATGTCACACCTCTGTTCCGTTCACTCAAGCTTCTGCCAGAGAGGCGCAGCGGCCCACCCACACGCACCCACCCATCCGCCTACTCGCATGCGGGCGCCTACCGGCCCACATATGCCCACCTACACAAGAACTTCCTCTACCACCCACGTACGCACCTTGCACGTTGCTACTTTTTTGCCGGTCCATCAATCAGGTCTCGAAATGTGACGCCGGGGGCTGATGATGTGCGCGTGTGACTCTCCGAATGACTGTTCCACGTAACAAATATTTGCAATAATAACTGGGATACACCCAATGGAGAACGTGTCAAATGCCATTACCCAGACACCAGGGCATGGATTAATAGGTTAATAGGTCAACAATACTGGCTGAAATGGCCAGAAGCGCTAACGCCGGATAGAATACACAGGCTATTAATTTCCCCTCCACCCACGGCATGATTTAGCACTACAAAAAAGTGACCCTGACAAATTGGAAGACAGAAGCCCTTCGCCCCTGCACTTCACTTGCAGACAATCCTGAAGCAATTACACCCCGCTCTCCACCCACAAACACTCAGGCATACAGGCCACACGTATACACTCGCTGCTTGCTGCAACCACAGAGGCCCCTGAGAGAAGCCATAGACGTAAGTAGAAGGAAAGAGCAAGGATCGCTCAAGCGGGGGCACGAGTAAACAAACCAGTCGGTCGAAAGAACGCGGATGGCTCTAATTACAGCCGAAAGTCAGGCGAGTGTGTGTAGGCATGTGTGGTTACTGGAGAAACAGTCATCATTAAGCAATTTGTTCTCTTTTATTACCGCCATTGTAATTAGAAATAATTGAATTGCGGGGCGAGGCGTACGCCATTGTGCGCCGCCTGTATCCGAGACGCTATCATTCTCCTCTTATCAATGAGAGCCACAATCATATCTGTGCCATTAGCATTTTGATTGAACGCAAGGCAACACAGTGCGCTCTCGTGTGTGTGCCTTCACTGGCGGGTGCTGTGTTTTTTCCACAGGGGACGTGTCACTCCGGTCCTAAAAGACAGAGCAGACGGAGAAGCTGGAGAGCAGAGATGGAGAGATGGTGAGACGGACTCCAGAGGGAGAAGGTGGGGCTCGACTGGCAGTCAGCAACAACAGAACAAAAGAACAAGTGGAAGGAGGGGAAAAAAAATGGCAGGATGTTACGACGAAGGACCGAAGCACTGGTGTGTGCTGGGAGAGACTGTCGTTTGATGGATGGAGGGAAGACGCGAGGGATCACTGAACACACTCCTCTGAGACCGGAATGAGAGAAAGACAATCCTCAAGACACACGGAGAGGCAAAGAGCATGAGAAAGAGCCTCCCAAGGGTGGAGAAGAGAGGGGTCACCCAGACACCCGAGACAGAGCCAGATAGAGAGATCAGAAGAAGGGAAGAAATAAAATGGGAAAGAGACTGAAAGGTGAAGAGAGGAGGAGACGTGGCTATGTAATCCCAAAAGACTGGTCTGGTTAGGATGGAGGAGATTCTCTACATGCGCTCTGAATGTTGATGAATGAGGGGAGACACAGAGGAGGAGGCACTAGTGGAAAACCCTAACCCTTAATATAGCAGGTTTTGAAATACAGCGAGGACGAAATACAGAAAACCTCAAAATAGAGAAGATTACGAATACAGAAGGCAACAAACACAAAGAGCCCAAACAAAACAGACCCCAAATACACAAGAACCCAAACAAAGCAGACCACAAATACAGAAGACCCCAAACAAAGCAGACCTCAAATACAGAAGGCCTCAAAGACAGCAGACCCCAAATACAGAAGACCCCAAAATACGCAAGATCCCAAATACAGATGACCCCAAACAAAGCAGACCCCAAATACACAAGAACCCAAACAAAGCAGACCTCAAACAAACCAAACCCCAAATACAAAAGTTCCCAAATACGGAATACCCCCAAACAAAGCAGACCCCAAATACATAAGACCTCAAAGACAGCAGACCCCAAATACAGAAGACCCCAAAATACGCAAGATCCCAAATACACAAGACCCCAAACAAAGCAGACCCCAAATACATAAGGCCCCAAATACGCAAGATCCCAAATACACAAAACCCCAATCAAAGCAGACCCCATACACAAGACCCCAAATGGAGAAGATCCCAAATAGAGAGGACTCCAAACACACAAGGCCTCAAATACAGAAGACCTCAATCAAAGCAGACCTCAAATACAGAAGACCTCAAATACAGAAGACCACAAACAAAACAGACCCCAAATACAGAGGACAAAAAAAAACAGGACAGATCTTAAATAAGGAAGGTTCCCTATACGGAAGGCCCCAAACAGAGCAGGTCTTAAATACAGCAGACCTTAAAGGCTTGAAGTGAGGAGAAATGGTGTGGGGAGAAAGCAACAGACACCAAACATCTCCCTGAGTCAGGACAAGCACTAAAAAAAAGTCCCAACTACTGAGCCTATATAAAACACTCTTTTCTTGCTCTCTCTTTCAAACAAACACACACACACACACACACACACACACACACACACACCTATTTCTTGCGTCTCCCAGCCGCCACTTATCAAAGCGCCTCTATGAGCTGCCAAGAGCTCTACTGAACACAGACACACACCTCACTCAACACAGCTCCAGTGCAATCCTCCAGTGACTGAGATCAGATAGAGCTGGAGAAACACACACAGGGTCTTGGCAGCTCGCTAACACGCCTTCAACGCAGAGTGAGATGGAGAACTAAAGGAAACACTTTGCTCGGATAGATCTGTGGAAAGCAAACCCCTCGTTTTTCAGCTTGAGGCATTGTGATGTTCCCACACTGTACTGTACCAGAGAGGAGGCGCTTACTGAATAGAGCCGTTTCCAGTCAGTGCGTTGCTGCTTTTTTTGGCTGGTTCTTCTCACCAGGAAGAGTATTAGTCATATCAATCCTAACTGGTACTAACAGTGACAGTCTTGTTCACCTTCCTGTAATGACTGTTAACGTTAGCCACTTGTGTTAACTCAATTCATTCAGCTAAGATTTGTTTTTGTGACCCAAAGTGTCCCGAAATCATCAACACTTCAGACTGGCCAGAATGGCTTTTTCACTCTCTCGGACTCTTTTTCCTCCATTTTCTACAGCCCATTTTCTTCACATGCTCTGCAAACACCTCTGACTCTGACCAACAATCATCTGCTTTAATGCTGCAATTGTCTCAGTGTGAAACCGACTGACATTGAAAAATAAGGTGCCATTTTTCATGGACAATATTTTTTTTTCCAGAGATTGTATGGTCAAAGTCAAAACCACTACCTCTACATATTTCGATACAATAGCACATGCACTATGTAGACAAACGTTTGGGTACCCAAAACATGGGTATTAGTATGGAATTTCCCCTCAGATCTTTGCTGCTATAACAGGCTTTGTTCTTCTAAGAGGGCTTTAAAGTAGTTTTTGGAACATGACTGTGAGGTCAGCTTCTGATGTTAGACGGTAAGCCTTGGCTCACTTTTGGCATTCCAGTGCATTTTCAAGGCGTCTGACGGAGCCGAGATCAAGGTCCAAGGTTTCAATCAAAGTTGGCAAACCAGTTCTCTAAGGACGATGTTTAAGGAGGGCAAAGAGTTGATGAAATGATTTGTTCGGAGCAGAAACCTAAATGTGTCACACAGAGTCACTGGGGTATCAGTACAACCCATTCCACTGCCACTGTATGAAATGTACGCTTCATATGATGAACGTGTTCCTCACGAATTAGAAGGGGTGTCCACAAACTTTTGTCTGTAGAGTGCACAACAGCGCAGCAGAAACAGAATAAGGATTTCATCTTTAATAAGAAGCAGACGAGGTGATCCTGCCTTACTTGAGGTGTCCCCGTGCAGAAAAGAGAGGGCCGAGAGACCCCACACTTCTGCATCATTCTAAATCAATTTCAGCAGCCAGATTAAGATTCATGGGCTCTCCTCCGCTCCTGTATCAGATATGGAAACGCAGCACAGACGGCGACAGAGAAGATGAGATCGTGGATGAACGTCCTTGACGGAAAGCATTCGGGGTGACGTAGACCGGGGACGCAGAGGATCTGTTTATTCCGTACAATGCGCTCGCACCGAGCTCACCTGTCGGACACAATGGCAAAGCGAAGAGCGGCGGCTGGCAGGCGGAATCGGCTAAAAGAAAGGAGAGCCATGTCGGGCTCAATTAGCACCTTGGTGCCAATTAACATGCTGACTGGCGGGGGAGTCGGTGAGTGACTGGCAACCAGTCAGGCCAAGCCTCGCTGCATGGCGATGATAGCGGAGCAAACAATGAGAAAAAGGGGATGAAGGAATTTCAGGGCGAGAGAAAGACAATGGCTCAGAGACCCTCATACACAGAGAGAGAGAGAGGGTTCTGGGTGAAAGTGGAGGGGATGGAGGACATGATGGAGGGGAATGTGAGGAGGTAATGTGTCTCCCTCAAACACACACACACATACACACACACATATATTAGCTCTCTCTTCACTCTGTGTTCACCTCTCTGAGTAACTAATGAGCCAGCAGCATGGCCTCCCTTTCAGATTCCACAGCTAGACCAGATTTTACACACCAGAGACCTCCGTCTCTCTCTCTCTCACACACACACACAAAGTTTATCTTTCCATCATTTTGGGGACTTTCCAGTGACACAATTTTACTGTAACCATCTCATGCATCACACACACCTACGCTGAACCCAAACCTTATTAACCCAAATCTCACAGCTCTATTCGACGTTCAAATAATTGTTGCAGGTTTTTGTAAATAAGGTTCCTTCTGGCGAAATCGTCCAGAAAAAATGTCAGAGCATTCTATACTTGCCGGGACACACACACGTTCCAGGTGGGGGCTTCCCATAGACCCATCTCTAACCTTAATCTCTACTATCTAAATCACACCTTTTGTTTCTTTTGTTTGTTTTTCAATCTAAAGTTACAGATTCTGTAATGGCCAAAAATGTCAGATCTTTCTAGATTTTTTCAGATCTGTACTATAAACATGCCCCCCACGACACACCCCCTCAGCCTCACCTGCAGCTAAGACTAAGAATAAACAGCCACGGGACGAATGTAGAAAGCATGTTTCACACACATTTGCCTGGCTCGTCAGACGCGAGGAGCTTGTCGGTAGTTTCGGACCACTGCCGCCCAAGGAGGGTCCGAAATTTTAGGCCAAAAAATCACTTGCGCCATAAAGACCGGTGTTGCTGACGGATGAGGAATCTACAGTTCAGCAAACTTGGAGAGTTTGAAATGCTTTTACCGGTACAGCCAGCAAATCACTTTTAGTGTTGGCTAACAAAGTTTTTATTGGAAATAAAAATTCCAAATAAAATGTTAAATGATCTATTTAGACAACGTCTTCGTATGTGCTGAGCCTCGACTTTTGTCCGGACTCTGTAGCTGTTTGCAAATCTCACTAAAACAGGCCCAACTTTTCCACTGTAAAAACCAGAGTAGCACATTTCTGTCTGATGTGTGTGTGTGTGTGTGTGTGTGTGTGTGTGTGAGAAAGAGAACGAGGGAGGGTGGGTGGAGGTTTAATAATGGATGCAGCAATCGTAACCCCGTTCACTCATTATCCACATCTGACCGCTCTCACGACGAAGTGTGTGCCCTCACCAGCAACTAGTTATTACCTGCTTTATTATTTATCAAAACCATTTCCAAAACAAGCGGCGGATCACACAGCTGAGGGGCCTCTCCAGAGCCCCACGTGTGCCCCCGGGTACACGGGTTAAACACACCGACCAGCGAGTGAAAACAAGCAGACAAAAGCTCAGAGCTCAGCCATCCAACATCCACAAGAAACTGCTGAGGGCAGCGCTGGCTCAGTGGTTAAGGCTGTGAACTAATCACTAAGGTGTGGGTTCAAATCCCAGTTCGGTATGTTGCTTCCAATAAATGAGTTTGCCAAATGAATAAAAATTAATGGAAAATGTAATCAGCAGTACTTAAAATTTAAATAACGACGGCCGAGTGGTTCCGGACTACTATTAAAAAGGTGCGAGTTCAAATCCCTTCTCTGCTGCAGGCTGCTGCTAAATGTGCACGTGTAAACAGCAGTACTACATTTTTAAAACAAATTATTACAGAGTAATAAGCGGTGGCTCAGGAGACTCCTAATCAAAAGGTTCTGAGCTCAAACGGGCAAACGCACATCGGTTCGGTCTTAGGTTGATTTGGAAATGTCTACTGGAGGGAATATAAAGCACTTCTGCACAGCATCTGCGGCACTTACAGGAGTTCAAATGCACGGTCAACACAACACCACTTGTGAAGCTCTGACAATCCTCCGATACTGATCCGAGCATGATATGCAAAAAGCCAAACACGTGACGTGATGCTTTGAAATCGATTTCCCTGAGGCGTGCTCATGTGGACATCACACACTCGGCTATGACAAAGGATCGACTAAAACACGTCAAATCCAGCAGGCGCTGACTCGATCGTTGATTTAACACTATCAACACACTGCGGTTCGGTACATGCGGTCAGCTCCTGTTTGCTGGAGATAAGAGTCGCTGCTGAAAAGGGCAATTCTTTGAGGACCTGGGTCTGAACTCCACAGCTGATTACAGAACCCCGGGATGGATTGGAGTCCTGTCCGAGCGTGTACTGCCCGGGCTGAGGACAGCCTCCACACCCACGATTATGAGCAGGGTAAGTGGGTGTGGAGGCTGAAAAAACTTAAAATCTTGCTGTAAATTCCGAGTCCAAACCCATTCACTTCCCAGGGAGAGTGCTGTACCTGTTCGTGATACTCGGGAAGCCTGAAGGATAGATTCATACCGGGGCTGCACTAATCTAATGACATTTAATTAAACACATCAAATCATCATTATCAGCCCGTATTGTAATTGCGAGCACTAAGACTTAAAGCAGGTGCAGGAGTTAAAAAGTCTGAAGGTTAAATTTTCGACTGGCACAACGCTGCAGGCGCTAATGCTGGAGAATTAATTAAATTCGAAATGAACAAGAGTGCAAATAATACTCCGTCAATATTTGGGCAATGTGTGTAAAATGGGAACTCGGAAAGGAGGGGTGAAGAACGAGAGCAAGATCGCTTAATATGACCTTGTTTTACCAAACAGCCCCGAAAGAATCCGGTGTCTCATAAATAATCAGTTCGGCCAAAATGAAACCTTATATTGGCGCATCCAAGATTATCTTTGGATCTGCAATGTAGCGGTGATGTTTGCATTCACACAGCGATGGACAGCTGAGCTGACTGAAGGCTGAGGGTCTTTCTTAAGAGCCTAACAGTGGCAGCTTGGTAAAAAGCTCACGACTCTTTGATTAGCAGTCCAGAGCCTTAAGCCTTGGCTATCTCCATCCTTAGGAATAAACACGTCAGTAGGACTGCTAACTTGGAAAAAAAACCTCAAAAGTCAGTTTCTAGATTCGGGATTCACTGCCACCTTCAACCAGAATGAAGCAACTCAAGATCAGAGGATCATATTAGACAAACTAAGCTTAAGGACACCAGATCAGACACCAGTCCCACCATGGCTGATCTACCAAATCTGAAGCAACAGGACTGCTGTTTAAATTGAACTGACGGCTGAACTATCACGTTGACCCAGAGCACAGTCCGTCTTCTCCTCACACCCCAGGTTAGCACGAGTGTCCCACGGGGAATCACAAAGTTGCTGTTCCTAAATTGATTCCTATGTATTCTGCACGCAATAAATAAAGTTTGGTTGGACAAGACTTGTGAGCCAACTCAATAAAAGCTGCAGGAGCCTGCAACGCCTTCCAGTGCACAGGAATATATTCACACTCCCAGAAGAAAGCCAGAGCGTGACAGGTGAGTACGTTGGTGAGATCAGATGGGTGGAGGGTACAGTGTGTTTTCACACATCTACATCTACACACACACACACATGCTCTCTGCTTCTGGCACAACACAGCTGCTGATAATGCTTACTGCATTAGATATTTATAAAGCTCGGCCCACGGAGCTGCCAGTGCGCGTTTGTTTAAAAAAACAGCCCTGCACTGACTAAACACTGCCTTCCAAACACACATTTCCACCTTCTGTTTACCGGCGTCTCAGCAAACCTGAATGCCAGGGTGATTTACACGCCGTTCCACAAAGAGTCTGGGGTCTGAGCATGAACAATAGCCTCTCTACATATCTCTGGCATTATCCGTATTAAGAACATGAAATGGTTTTCATCCACTGCTTGAAAAGAAAGTAAAAACATTTGCAGGGAACAAACTTAAAGCTGACTCTCTGCATAATTAGATGAACCATGGATAGTCAGTCCAAATCAGAGGCCTTATGAAGTAGGGATGCACCAATCTATAATGATATCGATAGCAGTGTTTCCGATCTGGTGTGGGATTGGCTGTTGAAGATGGTTCACATTGGCTGTTGCTGAAAGGACGTCATGTTGGATCAGTTACAGGTATTGCCTGATTTTAATAGAGTATAGTAGTGGGAATAACAGCGGGGTTAGGTGGCGAATCCCACTGATGATTCGTTGTGTCTGCGGAAGGGAACTCTGAAATTGGCTGCAACAGCGCCCCCTGCAATGGACAGGTGGCTACTTCAGGGTGCATGCTCATTTGTGCCCTGTGAATACTAGAATCCAAACTCAATCCCCAAGCAGCGCAAAATCAGTCGCACGACGACAGCATCGGGACGTGCCTGTTGTGAAGGAACCTAGGAGCGTCTGCTCAGCATAACCGGATTTCGGAGAGAGCTGAGCATGCACGGCGATGACAGTACAATCAGGCTGAAGGAGAAGGCTCATGGATTCAGGGGCCGGTGGCTTTCAAAGGGCAAAGGTTGCATAACTCGATTTGGAACGACTCGGCAGCAGGGGGTTTCATTTCCTGGAGAGACGATCCACACACAGCTGCAGGGCTTTGGGGTTTTAACTAAAACCAGTCGTTCTCTGCGGGAGAACGTCCTTCATGCCTGTGAGAAGACGATGAGCAGGGCGAGCGTGACTAAAGTCTGTTTCTAACAGCGTCATGCTTCGCCTTCTTATCTGATTACGACTGGGAAGAGACTCCGTTCGGGTTTGTCTCTCCGATCCAAGGTCCACGTGGACCTCCAGTCGAGAAGTGTCAGGTTCAGACTCTGACACTCCGGAGTAATCAGAAACATTTCCAAGTTTGGGCAAAGGACATGTTTTGCTGATTTTCTACTAGTAAAGAATACATACAGAGAGCAAACAAGTATTATATGCACGTGTGTAATTAGACTGGAACACAACAAGGTGAGCGGACCTGGGCACGACCCTGAGGGGCATTTTTCTAGCACCAAGCGCCACCCCGTTCCCACAGGCACGCACACCCAGAGTCGGGAATGCAGGCTTTGTGCCGGCAGCTGGCTGATGAGCTGAGCAGTGATTAAGAGTGAGTGAACACATCGTTTCTTTTGTCATTGTGATGAGGCCTGGGAGAAAAGCCCTCGGGTGGGATGGGGAAAGAGGAGGACGCATATGATTAGGTGTGCCATTTAAATGGCATTCACACTAATCGCTAATATCAGGTTAGGAGTGGGGAAAAGGAAATACCGCTGAGAGTTTTCACAGCTAATGGTAGAACCGTTGGAGCTACTGAACGGCGACGCTGAATTTCTGCATGTGACTAATTCCATTCGCCCACAGTCCTGCTTAAGCGGGGCGCCGGGCCTGTGGGAAATTACCCACAATTCCCTCCCTGGGCCAATCCTGTACACCCCTGACAGGCAGTGTTTATCTCACACTCGGGCACACACATAATAATGAGCACCAACTCACCTCTAAAGGCGTTTGTGTCTGACAGCGTACTCGTACACAACACACTGCGTTTCTGGGTAACACACAAAAGCATGTGTCTGAACTGTGGCGCCTTTTAACCAGACCAAAAACACTCGTCTATTTAAACTCTAATCCCTTCTTTCCTCCAGTGTAGAGGGACTCGTTAGAAGAGAGAGAGCATGGCAGGGTGCTTCCTCTGGGTGCAGACGGTGTGCATGATGTTTTCGGTGGCACGGTCGGTGGGGGGGGAAGTGTTGCGAAGGGCACTGGGTCCGCATCCACATGTGAAGGCTGTCAACAAAGCCGTGTTTATGACAATCCGGATCCGATTCTTATTTTTCAGGGGTTGCGATAAACAAAGAGACGTAATTCAGAGGTCATTTCTGCTCTAATCGGGATTCTAACGTTTGCCCCTTCTGTTTGATTTCGGAGCATCCATGCGAGAAGAGGTTTTGACCTCAGTCTCAAGTCTGTCTAAAAACCTAGCGAGCGTCCTTGCTGCCTTCTTCCTGTGTGGGATATTCTCCGGGAAAGAGCTTTCTGACCAACGTTAACCCAAAATAGTTTAATGAAACACTCTACCTAGTAGCCAAACTATACTATACTATGCTATACTACTAGTAAAGAAAAAGCCCATGCATCACTGAAAATCTGTATTCAGGCATAATCTGAAGGACTAAAGATGCTCTTTCATCATTCATACATCTTCCGGTGTGCTCCTTAAAAAAATCAGAATCAAGTAAGGTTCCACCAGAGCTCCTGACCATTTTAGCCATCTTCCTATAACTGGGTACAACATACAGGTGTGGCTTCAATGCTTCTACCTGTCTCAGATAACCCTCACAGGTTTTCGACAGGACTGCCAGCCGTCAATGCATCCCAAATTTCTTCACAGATGTCCTCCAAATTCAACAGATCTCAATCCCATCGAGCATCTGTGGGATGTGCTGGACAAACAAGTCCAATCCATTGAGGCTTGACCTCATAGCGTACAGGATTTGCTTGTAACGTCTCGGCCAGATACCACAGGACACCTTCAGAGATCTTTTGCCTCGAAGGGTCCGAGCCTTGGTAGCACGAAGAAGTGGTTTTAACGTTATACCTGAAGTCATACATTATGCGACCAATGGCAAAGCTGCTAACGTTTTAGTAGGGCGTGTCAGAGTACTAACGAGGCAGCATATATCTTCTTGATTAATACCACGACATAAAGTAATACCTGTATACAAATTTGGACCCTTCACAGCAAAGCTCGGTGACTAAACCTAAAAAGACAGTGAGCATCAGAGAGCTAGAGATGGGTTCGGGGAGCACTGTAGAATGTGGGCAGTGCTGGGCACTTGATTCCAGCAGCACCATCTTTCATACTAGAGACAGTGGACAGTTCCATCCTATCTCTCCAGCACCCGCGGATAGCGAGCATCCCCTAATGCACCAAGCCTGATGAACTAATCTCGCTCCTCGTTCGATGATCAACTTAAGCGTCACGTTAGCGCGGCCGGATCGCGGCGCACCTGCAACGCCGGTCCGTGCCAACTCATTATTCCTGATATTAGAATAGCAAAAATCCGGTGCAAACGAACACAAACTTATCAGACACATGCAGGCACACGTGTAATAATAACAGAACACACACATGCACCCAAGCTCCGGCGTCTCGCAGCAGGCTGGGAACGGAATCGGCTCCCTGGGCTGCCGATCCAGGTAAGCAGATTAGAGACACACACAATACAGCCTTCTGTTCGTCTTCCAGAAACAAACCAGTTCTTTATGGTGCACACACACACGCGCACACATACACACACACACACACACAAAACAACACCTTGTCTACAGCCAAGAATTCCTCGCTCAACCCAACACCTGTGCGTCTCTCTCTCTTTATCCATCTTCTCTTTTCTTTCTGCGTTTTCTCTCCTCTTAGGTCTGAGCCACGCTCACCACAGTGAATCGGCTTTCATCCCTCGTCTCGCCATGACCAATCGCAGCTTAAGTTACTGACACTTGCATCATTTCAAAAAAATGGCAAATTTAACCTGCGATCAGACACACTCTTTGTTAAGTCGGTGCAGTATATGCCATCTGGATGCTAACTCTTCCCCGGCTACTGTTCCGTTTCACGCCGTTTCATCATTCCCCCCGCTACTGTTTTCATTAAAGGAAATAAGGCGGGGAGCAAAACGAGCCATGGCAGGGCACCGAGGTGACACTTCGGGGCTTTGTTATACCATAGCAAAAACACGGGCCATATGGCAACAAAATATCAGGGGCATCCTGGGAGATGAAGTCCGTTACGCTAAACACACGTCGGTAACAATCATTGGACGGATTAAAAGAAAGCAGCTCGGCGCAGGTAGATGCGAACCAGTGCATCATCCATCACTTCTGTGGCCAAAAACCACACACGCCACGGACGCCCCCACCGCCTGCCAACCCATGCCAGGTAAATAAGGGTTGGTTGCACGCTCAGACGTGTATAGTCCGAGGCGCCAAGCTTTCAAGCGGGCACCCAAAATGTTCACATAGAGATTCAACAAGGTTCTAATTAAAGCTGTTCATTGGTGGTTACTGAGAATACAATCAATCGTACATCAATGTTACAGTGAGGGCAAAAAGTATTTAGTCCGCCCACTGACTGTGCCCAAGTTCTCCTACTTAGAAAGATGAGAGAGGTCGTACATTTTTCATCATAGCTACACTTCAACTATGAGAGACAAAATGAGAAAAAATCCCGAAATCACATTGTAGCACTTTAAAGAAGTTAATGTAAATCATGTGAGAAAATAAGTATTTGTTCACCCACAAACAAGCCAAAGATTTGGCTCTCACGAACCTGTAACAACTTCTTGAGAAGCTCTTTGTCACTCCAACTCGTCCTGTATTAAATGGCACCTGTTTGACCTTGTTAATCTGTATAAAAGACACTGTCCACGCCTCAAACAGATCAGATTCCAAAATCAAACCATGGGCAACACAAAGAGCTGTGAAGACACCAGGAAGAAATGGTGTAGACCTGACCAGGCTGAGAAGAGTGATTACAATAGGCAAGCCGGTTAGTGTGAATAGATCAAATGTGGAGCAACTGTAAGAAAATGGAAGACATACAAGACTATTGATAATCTCCCTCGATTGGGCCACGCAAGATCTATCCCATGGGGTCAAAATGATCATGAGAAAGTGAGAAAAAATCCCAGAACTACACGGAGGGACCTGATGATGACCTGCAGAGAGCGGGGACCAAAGTAAAGAAGGCTCCATCAGGAACACCACTACACCGAGGGGGGACTCAGATCATGCAGTGCAGGCATGTTTCCCTGCTTAAGCACAGTACATTTGTCCAGGCCCGTCTGACGTTTGCCAGAGAGCATATGGATGATCCAGAAAGAGGATTGGGAGAATAATCATGGGTCAGATTGTTGAAAACTATGAGAACTTTTTGGGTAAAAATCAACTGGTCGTGTTTGGAGGAAGAAGAAAAGAGTTGCGCCATACCGATGAGAAGCATGGGGGTGGAAACCTCATGGCTTTGAGGCATGTTTTTCACGCAAAGTGGGAAAGGACGAACTTGATCATGTAACGGGAAGAATGAACGAGGACATGAATGGTGAAGTTTTTAAGCCAAAACCTCCTTCCATCAGTGAGACACTGAAGATGGAAAAATGCATGGGTCTTCCAGCAGACAATGATCCCAAACATACCGCTGGGCACTGAAGTGGCGGCTCCTAAAAGCATTTCAAGGTCCTGAGTGGCCTAGCCAAGTCTCCAGACCCTCAACCCCATAGAAAATTGTGGAGGGAAGTTGCAAAGGTCCATGTTGCCCCAAAACATCCCTGCTCTAAAGGAGATCTGCATGAGGAATGGGCCAAAATACCAGCTACAGTGTGTGCCAAACCTGGTGAAGACTTACAGGGAAAAGTTTTGACCTCTGTCATGCCAACAAAGATTATGTTACAAAGTATTGAGTTGACCAAAATTTATTGACCAACTCTTCATTTTCCACCATAATTTACAATTAAATTCTTTAAAAAAATTCCTACAATGTGATTTCTGTTTTTTTTTTCATTTTGCCTCTCATAGTTGAAGTGTAGCTATGAGAAAATTAACAGACCTCCTCATCTTTTATAGTAGGAGGAACTTGCCACGAATCAGTGGCTGACTAAATTACTTTTTTCGCCCCACTGTTACATGGCCAGTAATTTCTGGAGAATTAATCAGACTCACTTGGTGATACTAGCCGACCGCCAATCAGCTAACCCACCATCAGTATCTGTGGAAAATTAAACCTTGTTCAGCATGAGGATTATATTCTACTACGCGTGACTTACCAACACAAAAACAATTAAGGTTTACAGCAGATCTGGCGCTCAAAACTGCACTTGCTCGGGGCAACATTACCGTGGACACCAAATACAAGGTTGGTATTTAATTGATCTTTCGAAAAATGACCTACGGGACATCCGTAGAAGTGAACATGGTTAGGCGCATGGGTTCTGAACTAGCTGCACTTAGACGGGATGTGCGGTGTACGTGATTAGATGATTTAACTAATGAAGCGTATTGGACGAGGCGTGAAGATGACCAACTTCTTCAATAAAATTGCCAAACTAAACTCAAACTAGAAAAGGTGAGCAGCTGGTCTTGGCGTGGCCCTTGCTTGAAAGACCTGCACATGACTTGACGGACACCAAAGGGTCTGAGAGCGGACTGACCTCTGTCTAGAGCTTCCAGCACAGGTGAAGACTGAAATGCTGATTACAACATGCAGGTCCAGTGTATACGCTCACAGGTTAAGAAGTCCTGGCAAGGTTTTCAAACTTATCTGCAGGGGGCCTTGGTGAATGCACTAATACGGAACCCAATCAGGAGTCACATCTGATTCCACTTTGATCGACTGATCTTAAGGATGGAAACCTGCAACCACACGACGCTCTGTGGATAAAGCCGGTCGTGTGTTAGCTTAGACAGCAGCTTGACACGCCATAACCTGACTACAGACACGTGGCTTTGGTTCTTCCTGTGAAAGACGCTGCGTTCATCTTTCACCTCGTGGAGAACGGAGTGAGAAGAGACAATGTATCGCCACAGCCAGAACAATGAGCCTCTCGAACACACAGCCACACTCCCACAGCTCCTGAGTGAGCATCAGTGGAAGGAGAGCCATTGCATTAACCCACGATGCAGCAGGGCAGCAGGACTGATGGCTTTGGAAAGCTCAATTTCCAACACAATCGTCCTCATTTTAGTGCCGTAAATGCCAGAGAGATGGTGTGCTGCACACCCTTTTGTACGAGGACCTTGCTCTCACACATTTCCTCAAACAAGAGAGCGGGAGAGAGGGGGTAAGAGATAAGGATATGGAACTACAGAGAGAAGTTCTTTAGCAGCAGGAGCCACCTGAAGAGGGTGAAGGCTAGTACTGAACAGTCTTAACTAGGAGAGAGAAAGAGAGACAGGCCAAGGCTTATCATGTAGGCTTTAAATTAAAAATTCTGTGCATCGTTGACACGGCAATGAAAAACTGCAGCTGGCACAATGGTTCATGGTTATGGTAAAGGCCGGGGTTCAAGTCCCAGCCACTGCCAGGTGCCACAGTTAGGATTGTGATCAGGTATTCCGGCTTTTTCAGTTCCCATACCGAACAAAACTTTTGCAATCAGCCGATACACGATATTGATCTGATAACATGTTGAATTAATAAACTGTCCCCATAAATAAATCCTCACCATGTGGGAGACTTAAGGCATCAGTATTGACTTAAACATTACTTTACTAACTTTGTCAAACTAAATATAACAAATTACCACTTAGATATAAATGTACTGCTGATGTATGATGTAGATGGATCGGCTTAATTTTCCGATACCCGATTCGGCTAATTTTGTTAATATCGGTACCAATATCCAATCCTAATATCGGATCGGTGCATCCCTACTTTTGATCAAGGCACTTAAACCCTTGCTCAGACGATATTAGTTTTAAGTCGCTCTTCAAATGTAATGTACAGAAATGTAAAGTCTGCTGCATTTATCAGTGTTGCGGAATTAGTTATGTAGTCAACGCATGATTAAAACAATTAGTGTCTACTTATTAAATATCAATAGCATCAGTCCTTTGAATTTTTAGCCCCTGAAAGCTGGTACGGGTGCCAAAATCTAAACTCCACCCCCTTAAAATACATTACACAAGACATGCAATGTACATTCTGACTACTTGGGGTGCTGGCATACATTATTTCAATTAGAATTAAAACACATAGCACATAAGTGAGGGCCCTTGACTGTTCTTGGTACGTGTTTTTGTGGCTTTGCAAAACATTGTATATACAATAGTTCAGAAAATGAGATCAGGTCATATTAAAGAAGTCTGTACGACCTCAAACAGTTTTGTGCAATACTTGTGAATGTAGAAAGTGTAGCTGGATTTACATCCTTAAGCCCCCGACGTGCCAGGTTCCAACCCAGCGGTAAACTGGTGCTGGAACTGAACTGATTTTGCGCTTTCACAGCCGTCTGCTTTATGGCGGGAAAGTGCAGAACGGTTCCAGATTAGAGCCGGATCCTGACACCCTTTCAGCGGCGTGTCCCCGCCTCTGTCTGAGTCTTTCATTTGTACTAGTTAACCTGATGGAAAGGCCTCATTCAGGAAGCTGCTACGAGCTCTGTCTCTGCTTAAAAGATCAAAGTCGATGCCGGATTGTCAGGCAGATGCTACAGAACGCTAACCCTTTTCTAAGGCTGCAGTCAGCCTGCTGTAATATAACCTGAAAGCCAACGCACTCGCGCCCGAGCCTGGATCTGCTCGATAAGGCTCAATCAGATTCCTGCACCAGATGACCTGCTTCAGTCTGAAGGACGTTTACTATGCAAGTCATTCAAAAATGAGAGAGAGAGGGGGAGGGGAGAGGGAGAGGAGAGAGAGAGAAGAGAGAGAGAGAGAGAGAGAGAGGAAGGAGAGAAGAAGGATAGACAAAGTGTTTTAGAAGTCAGAGAGAGAGACAGAGATCCAGAGTGAGAGAGATGAGCCAACAGAGAGAGAGGAAGGTGGTATGACAGAGAGACAGAAAAGAGAAGAGGAGAAGAGAGAGAGAAGGGAAACGAGAGAGAGGGAGAGAGAGGAGAGAAAGGACAGAGAGAGAGAGGAGAGAGGAGAGAGAACCAAAAATTGAGACAGAGAGAGAGAAGACAGACAGAGGATTGATACAGAGAGAGAGAAGACTGAGGAGAGGAAAACAAGATAGACAAAGTGTTTTAAAAAATCAAATAAAGACAGAGATCCAGGAGTAAAGAGAGATGAGCAACAGAGCGAGAGACAGGTGGTATGACAGGAGAGACAGAAAGAGAGAAGAGAGAGAGAGAGACAAGGATGATAAAGTGTTTTTAGAGAGTTCAACAGAAGACAGAGATACAGAGTGAGGAGGACGAGCAACAGACAGAGAGAGAGAGCGAGAGAGAGAGAGAGAGAGAGAAGAGAGAGAGGAGAGAGAGAGAGAGAGGAGAGAGAGAGGAGAAGAGCGGCGGGCCCGGTGTGAATGAGGGAAGGAGTGTCACTGGGTTATGAAAGCCAGGAAAGCCGAAAAATGCTTCTCTACGCTTCATTACAGACCAAAATAAAGGATGGAAAGAGATGCTATTGTCAAATGAACACAAGTTGTCGCACGTGTGTGTGTGTGTTGGGTGTGTTGCAGGCCTCTAGACATTCCGTGGGAAATTTCCAGGCGACTTTGCAGAGCATTACGCGGCTTCTTACTGTATGCTAGCGCCACGTCAGAGCGAAACAGCTCGGATGACTCTGCCATCGATAAACGAAACCTGAATTCATGCAAATGATTGAAACAAGTCTGAGAAGCTTCATTCTTTATTAGCTCTGTGCTTTTTACGTTCCGGACACAAAGCTTGACTCGAATAGTGCTGCGAGGACTCAAACAATTAGTGATGGAGTTCAGCGCTCAGGCCGATGGTTTTAGAAAGTGTCTTGTGTCCACCTCCTTTACAGAAACGTAGTTTGAACATTGCTTAGGCAGGCTGAACCCCTTTTGTTTACATTCACCTGCCTGTATCCTTAGAATTATAAAGGTACATGTGTTATACAGTACTGATATCTCTGCACGATCTGTTTTTAATATCAAGCCAAATCTTTTCCATTGATGTGGGTTTTGTTTTGGGATCTGCAACCCCCGGAATTAAAGCGTCCGAATAAAGGCCAAGAAATGGCGATCAGAAATCGCAGTATATAATCAAGGAAAAAGAAGGCATTATTTAATTATTACAGTTGAAATTTACGTTCATATCTTCCGGTCAGATTATGGCTGGCTGCAAATCCAGATCAAACCCCGGAGTCATGTAAATCCAGAGCTTTTCCCTTTATGAACTACTGACAAATTTCAAATATAGGAGCTACATTGTTTCATGACTCACGCGTCTCAGTACTTGTGTTCCTTCTTTCGATCTCTTACTAGTTGTGCTGTACAGATATCCTACGTACGAGCACTTGAGCGCATGGCAAACCAAGCGAGTGTTATCTTAAAGGAGCAAATTAAAGAACGCAAACATTCCGCGATTAAATACCTTAAACGGAAGACTAATCCATTCACGCCTAAACTATTCTCTTAACGTGATCCCCGGACGCAGGCCCGATTAGCGCGCGGTTTCATGCGCGCGCGGAGGGAAACCGGGAGAGTTCTTTGCAAAGTCCTTTCTTTTTAGGATTGTGAAGCGAAGCCTTACCTAATCCTCAGATAAGGGGAGATTAAGGCGAGCGAGATAAAAGACGACACAGCATTATCCCGGCATTATCTAAGTACACACGTGCCGATGCATGTAACCTGGGCGCGCCCGCCGAACGAACCCCCGCCGCGGAGGGGGCACGTAGCTGCACCCCTCATCCCTCCTCCATCGATCGCGTTTCCATCACGCGCCGCTTCTGATTCGGCAATCAGTCAACAAAGCCCGTCAGAGAGACAGAGGGTCTTGATAAAGGCAGAGCTCGAGCTGCTTCCGACGCACCGAAGCCGACGCCACAAGGACGCGCGCTAGGACCAGCTTCAGCACAAGCACACAGTCACACACCAGACGGCCAGGGGGAGGGGGGCTCTTACCTCGTGTCGTTAGTGGTCTTGTCGAACATTAGCATAGCGTCTTCTACCTGCAAGAGAAGAAGCAGTCATTACACGCCGGTGGTGAGAAGGGTTCTTTGCCAGTTTCATTTGCATTTCAAGTATCTTTATCATTAAAATAACATCGAACACATTACTCTTTCAGCTAATCAGATGATCAATCCAGATTGGCGCATATTCTGTATTATTTTACCCATACGTGCGAGTTAAAATGGGCTTTTCGATCTAAACAAACCGTCATACGGACACGCATGTTAAGTACGCGCGTTAAAGACGCTGACATGGAATCCCACGTTTGAAGAACCCACATGCTACTCTCAAACGATGCCCATTCGGGGGAATTAAAGGTGTCAGAACCCTGGACACACACAGACATTAGACGACACACAAACACGAATTAAAATAACAGATTTTGTCATTAACTGATAAACGAGTATACATGCCTTGAAAATCAGACAAAAAGCTCCAGGTTTACATGACTCGGATATTAATAGTCGGATTTAGGGCTGCAACTAACGATTATTTTAATAATCGATTAATCGGTCGATTGTTTTGTCAATTAATTCGGGTTTAAAAAAAAAAAAAAATACCTTTCCATGTCTTTATTCAGAAATAGAACATTAAATAACAGAGCAAATAAGTGCTTACAATAAATGAATAATAATAAATAAAATTTATTAATAAATTAAAATAACAAATTAAATGATAAAGAAAAATAATTGCATCTCTCTAGTGCAAACACTACATACAAACTCATTCACTCCCTTTCTTTAGGAACTTTGCATTGCAATCCAAAAATGTTATCATGTCAACATGCTCCTGGCTAAAGCTGGCTCTCTTTTTAGAGACTATGGCCCTGTCCACACAAACACGGGTATTTTTAAAAACGTAGCTTTTTCTACGCGTTTTGACCGTTCGTCCACACGAAAATGACGTTTTAGGTCCCTGAAAACGGACTTTTCCAGGGTGAAGATTTTCAGAAAGTAACGTCACTTTGCGCGCCGTTCTCTCCTTTGTTTACATGAGGCGATTTTGTGCTATAGCGGACGTAGCCAAAATAGTGCCAGCTGTAACACTGCTGACCGAACTTGTTACAAATCTACAAATAAATGTACAATTATTACCGTTTCATTACATTGAAGAACAGAGGCGTCAGAAAGCGCTACGGAGATCAGTACTATATCCAACACACCCACGAAGCAGTTCCCGCCCCCAGCTTCGCTGGTTTTGGACGAGACCCGGTCGAACCTCTCGTTGGTGGGAGAGCTTTCAAAACGAAGTGGTTGTTGAAGAAGAATGGCGAGAAAATGTTCGTATGCATAGGACATCACTGTTGTCGTTGAGTGAGCTGCTTTGCCGGCATATAGGACTGCAGGTTTGGCACTGCTCTTGACAGCGACTGTGTGCGTTTTTGTGTTTTCATGTGAAAAGTTTTTTGTTTAAACAGTGCTTGTGTGGACGGGATGTTTTTTATAAACGAATTTGAAAACCCCCGTTTTAGAAAATACCCGTGTACGTGTGGACATAGCCTTAATGCTAACTTGTATTGAAGATTCCGCGCCGGCTCCGCCTCGCTCCGTTCAATCGCTCGTGTTTTTTTGCAGCGCTGACCGCAAGTGCCGCAAGTAACGTAAGCGGATATGATGAGGCGGGGGACACATAAATCATGCAACACAACGAATCGATAACGAAATTCGTTGTCGACACTTTTAATATTCAATTATTATCGATTTTATCGATTCGTTGTTGCAGCCCTAGTCGGATTTCTACTTTGCAATCAGCCCATAATCTAAAAAAAAATGCAATGCCAACTTCAAACATCAATATTAAACAATCAGGCATCATTTTCTCGAGCGTATACTGCGCTTCAGTCTCACAAAGAGCTCGATAGCTGTGTATCCGGGGTTGCCAGATCCTGTGAGTTAAAAAAGGCCTATGGAAACAATCGCAAAGGTAGCAAAGTCTCTAAGAATAAAAGCAGACCATGCATGCAAGGAGAAAACCAAAAATTGTAGTGCACTGCCTGGCTAAATATTTAACTAAGCAAACAGTGAAACAGTTTTAAAAAGCCTGCCACCAGAAAATTACTGCATTGCTGACTATATTTCAGCTGGCAACAAGTTCTTTAACCCTAACTGATGCAGGGAGTAGCTTCAGATTTGTTCATCCTGTGGTCGTGGAAAAAGATGTTCATCTGTTTCTGAAGATTGAGCCATCACTATCACACATGGATCGGCAACCACAGAGTCCAGAGCTGAACCCCATTGAGAATCTTCGGGATGTGCAGGAGGAGACTCCGCACAGGGGTCCAAATCTCCCATCATGAATACAAGATCTTGAGGGAAAAGTTAACGCAACTCTGGACAGAATTAAATGTTGTGACATTGCAGAAGCTCGTGGAAGATGCCACAGCGAATCAAAGCTAAAGGCGGTCCGACGAAATATTAGTGTGGACCTTTTTTTGGGGTGTACCAAGACATCATTCCACCCCGTCACTTCACTCTGACCAAGGTTCAGCACAGCTAGAGAGATACTGACGTGTGAATGCACTGCCTATTTATGCACACTCTCATCGTTACCTTCCAGCAGGCGCAGAGGCTTTAATTAAACTTTACTTTGGAGGTGTCTTGAAAATAATCCACGTACACCTACCGTCCTACGAGTATTTTCCGTGGAGGCGCCGGACATTTTTGGACGATCCCCAGGCACAAACGGGGTTGAACTGTGCCTTTATGAATCAGTGTGATTATAATGGCTCTGTGATGCAGTAATTCCCAGCAACTCTGCTCTACTGAAGGACAGGTCATGTGTCAGTGAGCACTCGGAGATGGAGTCAGTTCGGTCATTGTGTATACATCTATATACACGCTAGCCTGTGGATGATAGCGCTGCAGCAGCAGGAGAGCTACCGGTGCGTGACTGCTGAGCGGCCATCACTCTCCAGCGCACACACATACACACACTCTTCAATACAGCCTCTCACAGCACACACTGTTCTTCCACCAACCGACAGCATGTTAAGGACCACACATCACTGAAGCTAATTCATGCTTCGTCTACGCCTAATCCTCAGGTAACCGAAAGTAAATTGTAAAGTAAAAACTTTCTATCTTTGTGGGGACATCTGGTCCATACAACGATGTTCCACACACACACACGAGCAGAGGTAAGGCCATGCTCACTCAAGGGAGGCAAAAAATCTCTGGCTCCTTTCTCCGACTATTCTGAAGATGAAGGTTCAAAGGATAATGGCGGCTTATCGTATGTAAAAGGAGAGGGATGGAGACTCGGTGGAGTGGCTGGCCTTTTGTAGCGACGAAGAAAAGATTCCTCTCGCCCTCTGAATGTTAGGCAGCAAAAGTTTGAAGCCTTTTGTTGCTTTCCAATTCAGAAGCTTCTGCTCAGGCTGAGAGCCACAACGATACAATACTGATGCTGGGATAAACGACATCACAACACGCCTCACATGCACAGTCAGTTCCGAGTTATTTGTGATTAACTGACAGATAAGAGCATGATGTCGATCAATCCATGGGCGCTTTCGCACCGGAGGAACTTTTCCGTAGTTTTTTAGAACTGCGCCCCCTTTCTCACGTGTCAGCAGGAATTGGGGACGACTGTAGTTCTTAGAACTCCGTATATAAGGACCCTGCTCCGAGGCAGGGTCTTTTCTCAGAGAATAGGAACCCTGAGGGGCGTATCGTTTGCGCCGATTGGTCCAGGCATAGCAACTATAGTCAAAGTCAAGCCAAGTCAAATTTATTCCTATAATGCTGTCTCAAAGCAGCTTCACAATTTTAGATCTTCTCCTAATATCTAAGGCCAAGCCCAAATTGAGCAAGTCTACGCAAGTGGCAAGGAAAATCCCTAAACATTATAAGGAAGAAACATAAGGAGGACCAAGACTCAAAAAGGGACCCGACCTCTACTGTAGTAGAGTCCTCAGTACCCAGAACTGTTAGGTACGAAAGCGGCTGAATGAAATCAGACTACTACTAATAGCCAGACGACCCTGGGTACAAGTCTTTCTCCTAAAGCCATGAAAAGGAAGTCGGAGAATCCCGTCCCGTCCAAAGCAACTGTTAGCGCTAGCGAGAACACATATTTATTAAATAACGCATAGCTTCGGAGAGCGTGCAGAGAGATACGAGAGGGAAAAATGACAAAGAGGAAGCAAGCGAGCAGCTGTTTAAATTCACACGAGGACCCGGAGGCGGCATATCATGTTTCTGTCAGATGTTATGACAATAAACACTCCTTCCCTGGAAACCTTTGCACCTTGCGCTCAGAACCGCCGCACGCGTGAAACGGCGCTCAGAAACACACAGGCAAACTTCATATGAGCAACATTTGAAATCAAGAGGCTACTGCATTATTTATAGGTGGACAAAGGCATTCATAAGCGAGCTGACTGGTGGCGGGATGCAGGGAAATGTAGCAGATGTGCCGGAGATTTAAGAGCTCGGGAAATACGACGTGACAGCAGTTTAGATCCACTGCAATTTCCCTGTTATTTACATTCCCCGCACGAAAGTCAGGCTCCAGAACGAGTTTGTTGCTACGCTCACACACACACAAAGTCGGACTACCTGCCACAGCTTATCGTGCCAATTCCTTTGTTATACTGGATTGAAATGGGAAGCAATAGGAAGTCACAGCCTATAGATCTCAACGGATAAAGCCTTCCGAAAGCATTTCAGAGCGCTGTCTAATACCAACTTCTGAAACTCTGGAGCGGTCATGGTCTGGCAGAACTGTAGGAGGTTCGCAGCTGTCCATCAAACCGCAAGGAGCAAATGAGCAGAAGTAATAGGTCAGAGTGCACATTTTGCTGTCGGTTCAACCAGACAAGGTTTCCAGCTCCCACCCTTTGTTGAGCTTCTGCAAATCTAAACTGACAGCAAAAGAAATATTCGTCGTACTGAGCCATTCAGGAATGACGTAGGGTTGTTGCATTTGTTGCCTTATAAGTAGACCTGTTTAAGGAACTGCAAAGGCACATGGACATTTAGAGTAGACCCAACTATGAAATGCACGTCTCCTGTGCGACCGAGTTGAGCAGCTGGTGGTTAAGGCGTCAAGAGTGGCTGAACGATGAAGCAGTACAGAGCCTAAATGACTGGACCAGTACTGTCATGTGGAGCTAATATTAAAGGCTGAAAAATACTTGCATTAATGGTAGCTAAGCTCTTGACAGTCCAATGTCATCAGGTTGCAAACTAAATCAACATAAAAACAGATTATTGGCCAAAGAGAACCAATAAAAAGACATCAATTCAACAGATTTTTAAAGTCTAAAAATGATGGTCAGCATCCAAAGAAACTTTTGTAAAAGTGTCTGAAAATCACTGCTGAGGGCAAAGCAGCTCCACGGTTAAACGTCACGACCTTTGTTTAAACTTGCACGCAAAACAACATTTCCGTCCCTGACCTGCAGATGACTGTAAAACTGTAATATGGTAATGAGTCATGGTTTTGCTTCTACTAACAATGCAAGATAACAAACGCACCAAAGGTCTCGTGAAGCGTTCCATTCAGATTATGATCAAGATGACACGCAAGCGACAGATGGATCTGTCACGGACTGTGGTGGTGCAGCCAGAAGGTCTAAGGTTCAAGAACCAGCACTGCCAAGCTGCCACTGTCGGGCCCTTAACCCAATGCATGACTGTCTACTAAAGGACTAATGGAAACAGTGTTCTAAGTGCTGTGTCTAAAATAGACATTTCTCTATAGAGAAATTCAGGATGACCAAATGTTGCCTTAAAACAATAGGACATAACCGTAGGGAAGACTTTGTACTACTAATCGCAAAGATCCCAGAAGTACCAAGCACTTTTGGACCCTTAAGTGGTTCTGGGTAAGGGCATCTCCTAATGCCGGTATAAACCTAACCCTCCAAAAATAGGCCAACCATCAATTATTGGGACTAATTTGGGAGGAACCATCTCCCATGGAGCACCTCGAAGAACTACATTTGTTTCCTTTTTTGCACCGCCAGTAGAACCACTGTGTGACGTAAGCCAAGCAAACTTAATTTATACAGTTCAAAACCGTGTTGTATCTCCTCCGTCACCTGTAGTCTCAGTAAAGCCAGGACTTCACTGTCGGTTCATTTCTCTGTGCTTTTTTTGTTGTTGCTCAACACAGGTTACATCTACCAATCTACCAATCTCTTACGTCTGGACCAATCAGCGCAAACTTACGTCACCCAGGCTCCTGCCTTAAAGTTGCCGTTCTAAGAACTACAATCTGCCCCAGTTAATGCAGTGTGAGCACACAGCCAAGGGCTCACAGTTCTAAGGACGTTGGAAAAGTCCGTCTTTTGTAAAAGCGCCTATTTTGAGTCCTGGATTCAAGGAACTTTCTTAATGACTTAACCCACAAAAAACCATACAGATGAAAGCAGGTCTAGGGAAGTCTTTACATCACAGAAAACTGGTTTTCCTTTCTTGTTATTCGTCTCTTTCTTCAGTCTCTTCTCCAGGTTCGATGTGTATCCATGTTGGCAGGAACTCGAGCTGCCCTGCTGACATACCTTGTTTCCAGTCAGCTAGTAAATCCACAGCTCGGGCCTCAAAAGCTATGTACGAGGTTACGGACCACACAGGAACCACGTGTAACAGCACACTCAGAGCAATATCAGAATACCCCCCCCCCCCACCCCGTCGCTCTACCGAATTTACAGCCTAACCAAGTTGATCTGATCAGAAGCAGAAGTGATTTTTCTTACTGAATCTTAAACCAGTTAAGGTTCCTCCTGGGTTTAGAGCTAAAACAGATCAATAACTAAAACATGCAGAGCTCTGGACTGCGGTTCATCTGTCACGGATAAAGCAAAGTTGAAGACGATGACAAAGCACTGCTCCTTTTTGTTAGAATGTGTGAGCTATAGATCTGCTCCTCTGCTGTTTGGATTAAGACGGTTTGTTCTAGCTTTAGTGTCTATGTTGAAGGGTCTGTGTTGTAAAGGTAGAACACACACAGTCACAGGTCATTAGAGCCGCCGCTGTGCACCAACGTCTGACTAAGCAGAGTGTGACAGCTAGAGTAATGCGGAGAGAGAAAAGGAGAAGACAAAGTGTGCAAAAGCGGAGTATGAAAAGAGATCAAAATACAACATTCTGTACAACATATCAATATGCTGCACAAATATCAAGTCTGAAACCATTACTCATTCATCTTCTGTATCTGCTTAAACCCGGGCAGGGTCGTGGGAAAGCCGCTGCCTAGCCGGCAGCACAGGGAGCGAGGTGGGAACAACCCCAGACAAGGCGCCAATCCATCGTAGGGCAAGCGGCAATTAGCCTAACGTGCATCTTTTGAATGTGGGAAGACCCTGGAGTATCCGGAGTAAACCCACGCAGACAGGGGGAGGATGTCCAAACTCCACCATCCAAGGTCGGGATCGAACCAGGGGTCTCTCAGCTGTGAAGCATTCTATTTTTTTATTATCTAAATGCAGTGCGGTGTTGAGCAGTGGAGTGCTCTGATTACATTTTCATATTCCTCAGTTTCGTAACCCAAGCACCAGCAGGATGAATGTACCAGTGTTCGTCATGCCCGGAAAACACGGTGACCTAATTGAAACTGCGAGTGAAGTAACAGACCGGGACAGACTCCACATTCCCATGCTCAGAGCTGGGTGAGGAAGAAAAAAAGCTCTCAGTCAAATGAGAGATAAGAATCGAGTACAGCTCCAGATTGGTGGGCTGAGTGCACATGAAAGAGCCTCCAGTCAGCCAGGTCTGGTTTCAGTCGCACTCACAGAGATGCTCAGTGTTCAGAGTGGCGCTGGAGAAGGTACAGTTTATCCAGCCTCAACTCTCCCTGAATTGAGTGGGAAAGCACTCGGGGGGGTTGGGGGCGAAATGATACTCCCACGCCACAGTTGAGTCGCCTAGGACCGTCGTTTGGGGGCCTTGTTTTATGCGAAACCTGGCGCTGTGCTGGACAGAGCCATTCGGCGTACGGGACTCGGTTCGGCGCATAAACAGGCAAGCCTGAATAATAATGAATAGTCTTTCTGCAGACCAGTTGTTTTGTTTCCATATCTGCGATATGAGCAGCGGTCGCCTGTTATACAACGGGTCACTTCAAGCTGTGTAACTGCCTCCCTCTGCCCCAGCTGAATGAGATATTAACAATAAGAGCCAGGGCTCACGGTGGGGCAATAAACAGAGAGGAATGTGTTTTTGTTAGATTTTTCGCCCTCGCACGCGCACACGCTGAGAGGACGGCATCACGGCTCCGACAAGAAAGCCTGGATTTTCAAGCTTCACGCAAGAGCGCAGCGAAAGCAGAGGATCAATGCGGGCTCAGAATAAGGGTACGACACAGGAGCTACGTTCATGTGAACCCTAATAATCTGTTAATAATCCGACTTGATAGGTCAGTCGGAAAAAGGGCATTCGTGTGTGGTTCGAAGATGATAATTGAATAAAAGGCCTTATCCTCCATTATAGTTTGGTTTATTTGATTATGCACGGCAGGTGCATCGATACTAGTCAGAAAATTCACAACAGACCAATTTAGAGCGACCATTAATGTAATGAATGTCTTTGGAAACCGGAGGACCTGGAGTAAAACCCCGCAAACACGAGGAGAACACAGGCGGAGTCCAAGGTTGGAATCAGACCAGGCATCTGTGGAGCTGTGAGGTGAACCCACTAACCACTTACCATTTAATGAACTACATCTATTGCAGTGTAAATCTCTGTAGGGGTCCATCTGCATTACAGAATTCACTTGGTGCAAACAAAAGCTCTACTGAATCAAGGAGTTCAACGAAACACGATCACGTTCCAGAAACATCCTGGTAGGTCCTTGGAACCCTGAGCTGGGTTCAAGTGGTGGAGTCCTGCGCTGTCATGCCCCATCCTGGACCCCCTGGGAGCCACAAGCGACGAGCAAAGGCACTTACGTGCAATGCAATGTAGGAAATTGTTCATCAGACATCAAATCCTTTCTGGTCTGCTTAAATGTGAGCAGCGTACCAAAAAGGAGTGAAAGCAGCAATTTTACAGTGATTTGAAGCAAGCGAACAGACTAACAGGTGTGAAAGCGGCCTCGGGCCCCGAACACACCATCGCCAGAGGATCAATGAAAGGAGGGGAAGGCAATTCGGCCCGGAAAACAAGCGTTCGTGTTCAGACACATTGGGCGTACGAGGACACGTCCTGGACGTGTTCGGCGTCCTGTGTTTGACGGCTGCAACCAAACTTTTCCCTTCAGGCGAAAGAGACGCCTGACAGCTGCAATTGCTCAAATCTGTCCTCTGTTAATATTCATGCGCTTCACGGCACCGCCACCAACCAGAGCAAGGACGGGCTGATGCATATTGCATAAAGGACCTTCGCATGTCAGGCAGAGCCATGACAATTGCGAACAGCACGTTGGGTATTCGGGAAGCCATGAGGGGCATGTGGAGGTTACAGCGGGGCACAAGGTTAAGGCGGTGGACAGTGATCAACGAGACTGTAGAGTTATGGAGGCCCCATGCAGGATGCACGAGAAGAGAGCAAAGGTGAGAGCGAGACAGGCAGAGCAGTGCAGGAACTGTATTATACCAGCTCATTATTCATAGGCCTTGGACGTAGCAGCCATACCCATCGGTGCCACACTCTACACATCGTCAGTAACGCCTGGAAGACGCACACTAACCCACAATCCGATCCTCCCACTCGCTCTACTGCAAATGCAGTACACAGTTTCCAGCATTAGAGGTAACTGAATTCCACGTAGACCCAAATCGGCTTCCTTAAAGCGATGCCTGCGTCTGACATTTCGCCCAAGGAAAAGGCATTATTTTTCCCGTGGTTCCTTCTCTCCAACAGCCCACCCCACTGTTCCTCCACCCCCTCCGCTCTGCCCCACACAGCCGTTTATGTATATGCTAATTACATTAATCAACAGTAAAAGTGCTTATTAAATCTGCTAATTGCTATGTAAATAAGTTTCTCCTGACACTGCCAGGCTCACAATCATTCTAATTTAAAATAAATATAAATATGTCAGTTTTCATTTAGGAGAAGGAAAAAAAAAGGGCAGCAAAAACAGCCTCAGCCGCGAGCGCTGTCGTTTCTTTTCAGTCTTATTTTTCTCTGAGTTCTGCCTGGAGCGTTCAGACCCATCCATCTCCCGATGCCAGTTAAGCCCGATCTCCACTCCCACCGGCCGATCGATAGCTAAGCAAAGAGGCAGGCGAGCTAGAAAGCGAGTTTGAGAGCAGTGTCATTTTCTATGTAATGGAAAAAGTAATCGCATCTTTTCTCACTCTCTGCTTCTCTCACATTTTTCCCCCTCAGACTGTGATTCAAGGTGATAGTAGAGCGCAGGTTCGGATTCAATGCCTTTGGCGTTCCCCTGGAATCGCTCCGATTCAAGGCTTCTCGCAATTCGCCAACCCATCAACCACGCCGACGTATCGCGTCGACAAAGAACGCCGAGCCGTCACTCGAGAGCTCCGAATGGAGCGTCGCTAAAGAGTCCCATCACCTTAATCGCCCTTAAAATAATCCAAACCCTGGTCTTTTGGGGCCTCTCGACTATGGGAAGAGATCATATCTGTTGCCACACAATATGGCTAAACTGCATTAAAGGCTTACTTAAGCGAAAGAGCGGGGAATTCAATTGCGACTGCCAAAACAGCCGCCTCATCAGTGGGTGTTTTCAGCCAGATTAAGCCTTAATCTCTTTCAAATGCCGTATCAATAATATGACATTTTCCATCACAATGGAAATGAATAAATGCCAGTCAAACCTTTCTTCATTATTCCCTCAACCCCCCCCCCCCTCGTTCCCCTGCCGGAAGCACGGATTGCTTTTGATAGCTCGTCCCTCTCTGTCAGCATGAACGCAGGAGGCTCCAATTTGAATACAGTAACACAGCCTCCTATTTATTAAAGCTTGGATTAACATGACAGCCAGTTTTGTCTGGGGAGTCTTTAATATGGCTCAGAGAAGCGATCCGCGAGACAGTAATGGGTTCGGGATAATATACTTGAGTGATGCCGTTTGCTTGGTGCTCCAAAGCAGAACAATGGAGGAGTACGTGGGCCATGAACGAGAAGGTGGGAAGAGATCTGGGAATACGTCTGCCTGACTAGCCGCCTGCTTTACGTCTGTCCGTCTGTCTGGTTCAAACAAAAACACTCAAGCCAACTCATCCATAGGTTGAAACTCCTCTTTCCTCTCCGCAGCGGAAAACTCGGTCTCGAGCTCCGAGCTGGAGTTGTCAGAACATCAGCGATGGCCCACGGCATCTTCCTGACTCACTCTCTATCCGTGGGTTCCACTTTCACAGCTTCCGCTGGCTGCTGCCAGACAGAGCAACCCATCTCCACATAAATCCATATTATTAAGAACGGGGTTTGTTATGGTGCAACAGTTCACCGGTAGTTACGATGAAATACCTGACAGTTATCACAGGGCCAACACGGCAGCAGGGGGCGTGGTCGAACACCGGCTGCAGGCGGAAACTTGCACAAACTTATTTTTTTGTGATTTCCTGTAATTTCACTTCAAGCATAGTAATATATCTGAAAAGGCCCAAATGGACAACCTCGAGCACTGCCTCCCGTCAAGACTGGCTCAGACTTCTCCACAGGTGGAGTGTGAAGGCACGGTTATCTCATGGGGTCTGTTCTAGAATCAAACACACATCTGTTGGCGTTATTTGATGCGAGAGCTTCTCTTCAAACCTCTGGATTCCAATTAGAACCTCTCTCTCTTCCTACAGTCCTGTGCCAGGGGCCATCAGCGCCCAGGCAGAAGCAGCAGAGGGTGAGATAGAGAGAAAAGGAGATGATTAGGAAGCAAGGAGTCAAATCTGCTTACCCACCGAACTCGAGCTCAGTGCATTAAACAGAAGCCCCGTGGCTTTGAGACACCATAATGTGTGATTATCATTACCAGGCTTCGGCGCTTAGCACGCACAAAGACGGAGTGGCAGGATAAATAATGATCCCATCACAGAAAAGGGTTTGGAATCAAGCTAAGAGAAAAAATAACATCTCGTGGCATGGACTCACAAGAGATCCACTATGATCCTTTTGATCTCCATGGATATTTAGTTTCAAGATCAGCAGTCGCTGGGATGAGATTTCTAACTGTGAGAAAAGATCATGGAATTTTGGCCTCACAAGGACACTTGCGTATTTAACAGACAGCAAACGTGAGACTGCAGAGATGGAACCAGCAACGTGGTGTGACACAGACTTGCTGAGCTTTTACCACATTTCCTTCTAGCTCAATTATGCATTCACCAATGATTACACCATAAAAGAACATTTTATTTTATTTTGTGGAACGAGACATAGTTAGCCCCAGTCGATGATCACTAACAATCAAATTTCCCTTTACATCTGTTGCACTGCGCAAGAAAACCAATCCGTTTGCAGTCAGGCTACATTAAATGGTAAAAGGAAATTGAAAGACCCTACAGAGGAATAAATAACATTATTAAGACGGGCGCACTTCTATAGACCTGTGAATGGAGAATTCAATGGTACGCTGGTATAAATCATCATCAAACTGATATAACTAGCAATCTCTAGAATGGCTGCTAAGTGCTGGATAAGTGTAGCTCTGGGACATTCAGTAATGTTTAGCATTCATCGCAGCTTAAGCAGGTAGTGTATCGTTCAAACACAGAAACGACAGTACGTGTACCCAGATATGCACGGTACAACCATCAAGTTTGACCATCAACATGCATTTATCCCCCAAAGGACAATAACAGGCTACGGGAGCAGTATATTTGAGTAATTCCCCAGCTGAATTTGGTTATTCCTCTTGTCAGGGTACCAAGGAATAACTCGGTTCCAATAGACGCTTGTCATGAATAATAACAATAAGATTTTCATCGACCCCCAACAACGTTTTGCTGCTTAGATATAAGGTTTGATTTTGTTTTTCCATTTACATTTTTATTTGGCACTTAGAACCAGAGATGAAGCAGCATGTTGTTGCACGGTTACAGTTCTAATTATAGTCCATTACAGGTATGTTCTGGTGGCATCAGTGCGCTGTCAGTTTGTGTTTATATGTGGCCGGTCCCGGTACAGGGTCCATGATGCTCCGAAAGGTTCGCTGGACTGCGCCAGATAAGCAAACAATTCATCACTGAGCCAAAGGCTGCCCGCCGAACCTTATTTTTCTTTCACGAGGATTCAGGTCTGGAACGCTGGGGCCAGAAAAGTACCACGTTAAAACGCGCCTCTCTTGCTCGCCCCCAATTACCACGAGCGTATTAAACCGATGCAGACTGACCACTACAGAGCTGATGCATTTCATTCTTGTCTTTATTATGTTGGGGTGTTAGGGAAGGCTGGCAAACGAGAAAGTCAAAATGTTCACGTTTACACCACAGTCACAGCTTGAGGCTTCTTGTGAACTGCTGTAAGCCTTAAATGCTATTCTTTCGACAATTCTTTATGCATTTTGGTTTTAGGTTTTCACGTCGTCAGTCAGAACTGCGACACCAATCGCCTCCCAATATAGCAATTTGAAGATAACGTGAAACGAATGCAGCAATAGCTGGGACATTTTAGGACTTAGGCCAAACTGAAGATACCTTGCGTAAATGTCAGCGTTCTTTATTACAGCTGCAGTATAGCTTGTTTGATTAGATTAAGCTGACTGCTAGGAAATCTTACAGCAATTAACAATAAAGAAAACAGTCACCATCTCATATAAACCTCAAGACTAACTGCCGCTCTTAAATTAGATTTGGTTGGGTAGAATTAAACTCTGAAACTCTGCATTAGCATACCATGTTAAGAGCTCTTAAATGTCTTTATATCTGCTTTATAAAGACAGCATGGCAGGTGTGCAACTGGTGGCTGATGCAATTTTTGCTGACCCTGATGGAAGTGCAAAGCGGCTGCAGCGAATGCCAAATTTCATTTCATAGCATTTGCTAAACTTCATCATTGTCTTCTATGCCGAAGATTAAATCTAATCCGCTTAGTTATACTCGCGACAGTACTAACTCGGGCACCTTTTTACAGTCCCATCAGATGCCGAGGATTTAACCCTCCGTGTGCATGGAGTTACCAATTTGTGTTAAGATAAAGGAGAGACACAGTGTGACAGAAAAGAGAGGGCAGGTAAGTCGTGACGGTGATTGGACCATCATGCTGGGGCTCGTTAGAGGCAAAAGTCTTTCCTGGAACAGTCAATCAGGGACGCTGAATGATGCAACTCGGCAGGGAGCACGGACGGAAGCCGGCGGGTGGCGCTAATCCCAGGAGGGCAAACCCAGCGGGAAGTCCACCGCACATACAAAACTCTGCCAATCACTTGCTTTACGCTCTTTAACCTGAGCGGTAATCACAAGCTCTCTTAGCCCAGAGTGAGGGGGCTTCTAATATCTGGCCCGTGGGGGCAAACAGGAACACGGGGCTTCAAACAGCTAAAAGCTGTCTATGCGGGAATGTGGAAAATTGGTCCCATGTGATCTAAAGGGCAAATATACAAGTCACTGACATTTGCTAGAAATAACAGACCATTCATTCATGGCGCCGTTGATGGAGGTCCATTTCCGCCGAGCGATTTTCGAGCCTCTCCATTAGGATCTTAACGGGAAGAAACTGCCCTTGGCATTGCCCCGTGGCAATCAAGCCTTAAATTGAGGCTCGGCTGGACAGCTTCTGCATCATTCGGTCACAGCACACTGGGTCGGCGTAAGAAATTGCCTCTGCAGAGAACACAGCATCCTTCTTTTCCTTCTGATCTCCTGCAGCCAGACGGGCTAATGACGGAAAATCAACAACGCGGTACGGCGACCCGTCTCGCCCGGTCCACGATTCCTTGGCGCATTTAGCATTGTCTGTGGGAATTAACCAGACGTTGCACTAATAATTGCTGCTTTATTTTCCGGACGTGTGAATGGTGATGGATCTGCTCTTTCACACAGAGAGTTAAAAAATCTCCAGCCATTTCACGGAGGGTTCCGAGAAGGATGACGTGCCGTGACTGGCGCCAGATCAAAGGCTTCGTAATAGGCATGGAAACGCATTCAGATCATCAGGAGACGACCGGGACTGCGAGTCCTATTTGAGTAAATAGTAAAGGTGGACGGATGAACACTAGGGGAGCTCGGAGGGGTTCGGTTCAGTTAGTCTAATCCAGTTGCGTGGAACGTCTAAGATCAGGAACCCCATGGTTACTGTGACTCAAAGGATGTTAAAACACTATCAGAGTCCCAGCGTTCTCTCTCTCTCTCTCTCGCTGTCCCTCGGTCACTCACTCTCTCTGTTTGTCAGAGGACGTGATTAGCTGTCAGTCCCTCTGAAGCAGATAACCTCCACACAGGCGCGCTCTCCCTCAGGGACACAAATACATGCATAAAATCCGACATGTTGATGGCATCCAGTGGTGGACGTCCACCAGTTACAGACGCGCCGACGAATGAATCGCGAATGCTTAAGAATTGGGGCGTATAACAAAGAAGACCAGTTTTAGCAAGGAGTATCCTGAAAATGATGTTACAAATCCAATAGGAAGTAACTCATGACCAGGCACTTCAAAATGACAGCGCATCACAGCCGTGTGCCATCTGATTTGTTAGGCACTATAAGGTGTGCATGTTCAGACCGATGGCGAACACTTAGAACCATCTCAACTTCAGTGCTGCTCTGCTGGCAGGCTCGCTTTCTTGTTAAAAGATAATTCCCCAATCGTAGGAACACAATGAAGTGTGTGTGTGTGTGTGTGTGTGTGTGTGTAGCAGTGTGAACTCAAAGAGCGCTCACATCTTTACATCTCGCCCACCTGCATTACTTGCTGCTTTCAAACCTTTCAAAGTGCCCAAAAAAGGGCTTTCTATGTTCTGAAATCCTTGTAGTGATTAATGTGAGACATTAATCAGATGGTCTGCTTGGAGAAAGCCTCAAAAAATCCGAACCACAAAGAGGAATGTTAGTCGTGGAACTGCTTTAATTGTAATTTCACTTGACAGAGAAAAGTTTGGGAAAACCTAACGCACGGGAAAAAGTCACGTTCTTACTGAAGTGAAGGGTGTACACGGCGTACACCGCGAAGCCGCGATGGACTTTACAACAGTGATGTGTGTGTGTGTTTGTGCAAGATATGGGCAGTGTGCATAGCCTAAGCCAGTGTTAACAAAGCTCACATGCAGATCCTATGACAAACACGCTAGAAGAAGGTTTTTATTTAGACAAAATCTCCAGTGACAGCAAGAAGGGCTCAGGAGAACACCGTCCGATACTATTAGAGAGAGAAACTCCAAACAACAGATGTAAGTTAAAAAAAAAAAAAAAAAAGAACTTGCTGCCTCCGAGAATGTGCCATAATGGAGTACAAACAAAATGCGTCCACTAATTAACGATAATCAATTTACTGCGAGAGCCATAATGGCTGGAAACCGTGGGAAACAAGCATGTTCATTAGAAACAAGCTTGCTGAAAGCTGAAAGCGTAATTATACTGCTTTAGCTTTCAACTGTAACAATATACGACAGGCCAAAAAAAAAAAGCACTTTGGAAGACCATCAGCAGAAATGAGAATAACGCCAGATGAGACGGGCCCATAATCCACGCCGACTCTGTTGAGACTGATTTCTCCGGCAGAAGCATTTCCAGAATGTGGGCGCGTGCAGATATTACACCTTTCATCCAAGTTTACAAGGCTAAATTTGTCCGTCTGCTTGATCAGCCTTTTAGGGCTGCAAACACAGACATGAACAACAGACCCACTGGCTCTCAAAATAAAATCTAAATCATACGTTGGGAAATCAAATGAGAAAAATGTATGATGTATGTCAGGAATCCATGCTCGATGGGTGATGTATAATCCTGTACCGACACTTCAACCTTTGAATATGACTGGCTTGGACGATAAAGAATATGGTGAGAACAGGGGACTGCAATGTGCACAGTTTGGTTGTGGTTGGTGCTGGGAATCAGGGAGATGGTCAGATTTAAGACTCAACGTGCACTCTACTTATACTGACGAGTTCTCCCACAAGTACGATTCTACTTACTAACCTTTGTCAACACAGCTGCTACCAGCCTCAAAGCACAAAGAAATGACAATAAACCTATCACCATTCGTGTGTGTGATATGTGCCTGATAATGAAAGTGGTCGAAGAGGGATTTGACGTTTTTGAGCAAGCGTTCAACCATCAGGGTTCAACCAACGGCTTTTCTAGCTTGTAAATCCACTGATAATAGCAACGACTACAAGAAGCAGTTGGTGCTCAGGTGGCGCATGGTCTAATATGCTAGCCTTCCACCACTGAGACCAAGATTTGGTCGTGTTTAGACCGGCCCACTGATGGACTGGTGTCCTGTCCGGGGGATGTTGTGCCAGTTATGCAGACAGGTGGATATAAATGCTGCTTTGCTCAAGCGGAACTGATGCCAGGATCCATACGACATCAATTTGAAATCTCTCGAGGAGGAGACGCAGTCTGTCAGCTCCAACGCTACCTAGATGCAACCATCAGAGAATCCCAAGGCAATGATCACTCAATGAACTGTTCTGACTGCGAGCCTAACCTTGTAGCATCAGTTCCGATTGAGCTTCTCGTGTAGCAAAGACAAGAATGATCAAAATCAAAAACAAGAAAGAAATAGCGGCAAAAGAGCCAAAAGGTCCCCAAGTGAGTAGGAGGAGGAGGAGGAGGTCCGGGTGAGGTGTCAGTCAGACCGCGGGTGTGTCGGACAAGAAGTGTGATCACGGCTGCCTCTGCAAAATAAGCCGTGCGATCCAAATCGAAGGTCCTAATAGGTTTTATAGATCAACTGTATGGATTTCCGCCCTCCTCATTCTCCATTTGTTCCTCATCCGAGTTGAATTTCACCTGCATTAAATAGCCTACGAGTTGAGCGCGAGCACCATCCGTACATCATACGGCATATCAGTACCGCACGTACGTGACCCGTCAGCCCTCCAAGAGGAAAGGACGCCGAGGAGCACCATCACACCTTCCTCTCATCAGAGCGGCCGGGTCGATACTTGAAGGGTGTTTTCCTGTGCCTTCCCCATGACAGGAGATTTCAAGGTGACAGGAAAGGTTTCTGCCGTGGAGAGTTTCAGAAGGACTGATTGCTGCTGTGACTCAATTAACCCCCTACCAGAATCCGAGCGAGACGGTGCCCATCAGATTTAGAGAAAAGGCATCTTATCAGCTAATTGGAAAAACAAGTGGTTTCTGTAATGGCGAGCGACGGGGCGCCTTCAGAAGGCTTTAGTGTAAAGAGACGGAATAAAAAACACCGCCTGCATGCGAAACTGCACATTCCTCGCCGCTCAGGAGGACGGGCGCCTAACTGAAACCATATGCCGCACAACCGAGCCACGTTCCAAATCTGCCTAGCGCCTGTACTAGGTGTCAGCGAGAAGGCTGACGCGTCGCTACAGTACTTAAAACCCAAAAACCACCAGGGTCAACAGGCAGCTCACCACACACTGTAACCACAAACCACGGGCCATGAGTCATCGGGCCAAACGCTGTCAGCACTTCGCTATTTCACACTGAATTTTAGATACTGCAGCGCTGAGGTCACTCCTCTCTGCCCCTATCCCTTTGTCTCTGCAGCGCCACGCTCTTCGTCGTATTCATTTCTGGCCTCGGTATTTTCCTTTTCAAAGGTTTTGTAGCCACGGACTTGTCGTTTCAAACTACTAAACAATCTCTGCATTCTAGTATGTTGTTCGGTTTGCCCGACAAGCTCCTAAAATGGATAGGAGCACATCAACATCTTAAATTTCACACTAGGAAATGACATAATGGCAGGTCTTGCGTGTCAGAAAGGGTCGGATTTTAGTACGGTCTCAGTTTGTGACTTCACCACAAACACCTCATACTGGATCAGTTACCAGACACAGATCTAATTGTCTTTTGAAAGAAAGTCACAGAGCTGAAAGAGGGCTTACGTTCACGTACTGCCGAAATCAGAGTAACATTGCATTGATGACCGGATCATGAGTGTGTGTGCAAACATGCTCGGCCATACATTTCTAATTGATCTTTTGCTGTGGGGAGTGTATGCAACACACACACACACATATATACACCCAGGTTACTTCAGGAATAGTCGCAAAAATGCCTGTCTCTTTTTTTCACTCTTATAAAAGTTATGAAGTGCTAAGGCTTAACTTTACTAGCACTACCGACCCAACTCAAGCAGGGCGCCCATTTAAAGACGATACTAAGAGCCCTAGTGTGTAGAGTGTTCTTTAAAAGAAGAGAAATGTCCGAATATGCTGGTTATTACGGTTATTTAATTTTAACATACATCCTACTGCTTGTAGGAATTAGATTTTTGGGGGGTAGCTTAGGATTTCGCTGGTTGCCAGGAGACGTGTTCTCTACTGTTGGTAGGAGGGGCACTCAGGAAGAGGTATCTGACTGTAAGGGGTATGCGGCAGGTTTCGACCTTGAGTAAGTAAACATGAGTCAGTTTTTGGTGTCATCTGGTGACTGCCACATGATTCTGCCAACCGTACCATGGCCTGGTTGACTCATTGTCAACAAAACATACATGCACTTTACTGTTAGCTTCTCTGTTACCAAACACACTCCCCACGTTCTAACTGAAACTGGCTGCTCCGGCATTAAATATATATTAAAGCAACTGTTTTGTGCGTTTCTCACATCTCATTTATTACCGTCGGTACAACTTATATGCTGCTCTCCTCAGCAGGCTGAAACAAAACATATTCGGGGCTCCACTCCAGTTGTTCGGGGCTCCGGCCCCAGATGGTAAACCCTGCTGACGCTGTTCTGTACAACACCTTCCAATCAGTCATGATGATTATTAGCTGGTGCAGAAGGATCAGTGTGGGGAGAGTCCACGCTCAGGCTTTCTTAGCTCTTATTAGTCATGTGTGAAAACTCCGGTTTTCCCCTGCGTTCTCCCCCACCCACTTACCCCACAGTGAACTTTCTAGAACTTATACCACGCTGCACCCACTGACTGATACGTAACTGTCCGCAGACGGAAATCGACCTGCGAGGTATGCTAATCTTCACCTTAAACACGCGTCTCCGGCTTACTGAGCGCTGGCGCTTAAGAAAGCTCGTTAGGCGATCTTGAAAAGGTTGAATAACAACAAATCATTAAGAGGAAGGAACGCACTGGCGAGCTGCACCCACTGAGATTCTTCTTATTCTCACACCTAATCCACAAAGCCCTCACAATTCACCCCAGAGGAGCCTTGCCGATTGTGGCTTGAACTCGTCGGCTGCTTACGAGAACAAAAATCCACATTTCATGAGCTTCGTAAACAGGTGGAGGCCGGCGCTGAATAATGCATTCCCGTGAATCTTTTAATGGACTGAAAGCCTGCCTTTTTGAAGAGAAGAGAGAAATAAGGAAGCATACGGGGTATAAATGGGGTAAGCAAGCAGCTGCCAGCAAGCACAAATGGCGACGCTCCACTCGCTCTCCACACGCGAGAGTCCATAATTAAGGTGTGCGGGGTTTTCTAGGTTTTAAGCACAACTGATTCGCAGATACCGGCGAGGCGGAGAGAGACGACGAGAGAGGCTTTGATCAGCCGAGATCTGTCAGAGAAGAGCAGGAAAGAGGCAGAGACTGAGAAAAAACAAGAGACTCGTGTGTCATCTGTAATCTACCTAGGCCCTTTTGCTCTCTCGCTGATCCTCACTTTCTTTGGCCACCATCCTTATGGCTGCCTTGGATGCTGCAGCTAAGACACTACGGCTTAGGGGCGTCATCCCCGCAGACAAGCTCCAGGAATTCAAACAATTTCGTGCATCGTGACACAAAGCGACACAGATGGCCAACGTGCGCTGCAGGTGAAAATCCTATCCGAGCTCCATTCGAGTTCCATTAAGTTCTATTAAGACCTGTGCAAACTTGACTTGGCTCTTACAAAGATCCTACCAAGTCTAAGGTCATAATTGTCAGAGCTCAGCGCCTAATACCCAACGGATTGGTCCGAAGACCTCCGCGAAGGACTCCTTCGCTTGCCTCCTCTCTTCAGGCGATCGATGCAGGGCTGCGAAGACTTGAGCGACCGGATTCGGCAACAGATTGATGAGCGGACTGGCCCGCCGCTTGTTTAGTAAGGTTTGACGGGCCATGACCACGATTACTCAAAAACCAGCGGTGATGGATTCCTAATCTCCATTAGCAGGCTGCATCAGGGCGTGAGAGGTAATTGCCTTTTTTGATGAGGTAAGAGCATTAGGAGAATAAATACAGCACTTCAGTTGTAGTCCGTGGCCACGCTCGGCGATTAGGCCTTTTAATAAGATGAGCAATCTGGTGATAAAAATCAATTACTCCATCTCCTGAAGGGAGGTGGCACAAGAGAGCTCGAGGGCCACGGATTTACTCGGCCTCGTAATCCCACTGGCGAAAAGCGGTTCGGCGAAAGAACAAACCGAAACCAGTTTACTTAAACAAAGAAAGCTTGCTGGGAGCAGGCAACCCAAGATGACAGAAGTGAATAATGAGCATTTCTTTAAAAAAAGTGGGGAGGGGGATCTCCCATGGTTATTTTATCATAGGTGCCAATCTGCTGCCTAGAGTGTTTAAATCAGGGCTGGTCCGGGCACGGCTCTCTCTGTGTGTATGTATGTGAGACTCTGGTTCTGTCACCTCTCTTCGCGCCTGCAGGAGGAAGCCGCCGAGCGTCTGCTGAGCTCCGCCTGTCCAGCTTTACAAGCAGACTGAGAAAGAATCTGCTTGACTGAAACACCCGCAAGCTTCCAATCAAACCTCGCTGCTGGCCCTTCTTCACCGGGGCAGCAGAGACGACACAGGAGCTGACGCACATCGCCTTACAGTGCCCGTCTGGCATATCTGGCTCGGGCCCAGTACCAGAGCTGCGACTCGGGGAACGGATTAAAAACAGAACGATAAGATCAGCCCGACCCGAGTCGACAGCTCAACTTGTTAAACCAAAGACTCAATTTAACAGTGGCAGCCATCAGAGCACGCTCAAAGACTGAACAGGGGTCAATGAGCGACGGAGTCGGAAAAACACAGCATGGAGGAGACGGCGGGCGAGCTGAGTGAAAGGGACCTCTGTGGGCGAGAGGCTAAATTAATTAGTGGAGAAGCTGAAAAATAAACGTTAGTGCGATGTGGAGCTCACGCTGGGAAAAATACCTTTCCCGCTGCGATTCATGCCCTTTATTGATCGGTGCTAAACGCTCCAGCTGGCATGCCATGAAATATTCATATTTCAATTCTGACAGCTGTTTTTGGGAACTTTCCTAAGCAGCACCAGTCCATTATGGGCCACTAAAACTCAATAAAATATCACAGAGCCATAAATACACAGAACGAGCACACAGGGTTGCCCTGCACTGACTGCTGGGACTCTGGGGCTCCATAGCAAGGACAGAGAAGAAGACAGATGCTGAACAGCCTATGCCTCGTAGCCCTTACTTTCTAGGGAAGCCTATTACGTTTGAAGTCACACACAACGTACAAATCTCTTATTTATAAACACTATATCCGTCTCTTTCCAACCAAACAGCACTCTGAAACCAGATAAAGAACTATACAGGTCTACAGGGCTGCAATGACCGAGCCTGTGTCCAAAGGCCGACCCCAAACCATCTGCGTTCCATCCAAGAAGTCCACGTAACAGACTTCCAGAGAAGCCCAAAGACAAGGAGACCACATAGAGCATCTCCCTGACGGCATGGCCATGCTGGCGCACAGCGCACGGGGCGATAAATATTACGAAAAAAAGCAAGCAATTAAAGGCAGGGGATATTAGTATTTGCATAATGCCGCAATTAGGTTTCCACATGTCTATCAGGCTTAGTAATCACTTATCTCCAGCAGTTTAATTACAGCTCTGTGATGACTACTTAATGTGATTAGATGTTATACCTTATTGTTGCTGGTGGCATATTACCTCAATTATATTTAAGAGTCCGTATCTCTGTCAGGACGCAGACGCACGGGACACGGCGCGACGTAAAGCCTTCGTTCGACGAACAAAAACCCGTACGGCCGTGTTTGCAGGCGTGCGTAGGAAAGAGACAAACAGAAGCCTCTTTTGCATAATTGTAGCAGAAAAATCGCTCTGATTGAATTGCAGCTCGGTAATTGTGGTGTAAACAGTCAGCCGTCACTGTCACTTGCACTCCGGATCTCCCTCGCGTTCTGTTCGGCATGTTTTGATGCAGACCATAGTGTGATTGAAATAATTACAGGGTGTGCGTTACCTGTGTTGACTCTGCGGCTCTTCCTTCATTACTCTCCACATGTCCCTGACTATCGAGCCTTTTTCACAGCCGTGTGCTCGGCAGAGGAGCAGCGGGCGCAAAACATTGCTTGTTTTCCTGTTTTAATATGTGCACCTTTGCTCTTTTGGGGTTTCCATTCGTTCGTTCATTTACTGCCCTGTTCTTCGGTATCTACTTTTTTCGCTCAGGGATGTGGTGGAACCGGAGACTGCCAGTCTACGTCAGAACGTCACAACCTCACTCGTTCCCTTGCTCATTCAGAGACTCAAGACGACCCGCTGTGGCGCCATCAAACCCTTGAAGCTATTGCGCAACAATCAATGATACCCGACACTCCTGGCTGGCTCACGTCATCACAGGTCTGCATCTGAAGGCAAACCCGTTCATCCCAAGACCAAACGACCAAACAAACCACCGAATTCCCCTTTCATATCAAACAGTCATAAAGGATTCGCCAAGATGAGGAACGGGACAAGGAAAGGGGAAGTCGGACCGGGAAAGGGAAGAAGAAAATGGAAGCAATAGGCGCGACAAGAATTGAAGTGAGAACTGCACAGGTCATTCACACATTCTCGAAAAGTGTCAGGAGTGTCAAAAAGTCCTTCGGCGCACCCAGCGTCTCCATGGCAGGTTCTGCTGTTCACTCCGGTTGTACCTTCGCTCAGTTGGAGAGAGCCACTCTTACTGTTCATTAACTTCCCTGGCAAACGGGTCGAGGTGTCCTGTTCCAGGAGAGTGGTTTATTAAAGTCCACAAGAAGGCGCTGGCAGGCTGCCATGCGTGCTCGCTCGCTCGTCCTCTCTTTCTCTTTCGCCCGCACTCGCACTCGCTCTCTCTCACACACACGCAGAGCCATAGCAGAAGGGTAAACTGTTCCTAAGTGTTGATTCGGGACAGCCATTACTGACAGGGCAGCCATAAATCCTGCTTGATCACTGCCAGCGTCTGATAGGCTGTGGCTAAACCTCTCTCACTGTCAAACACGAACGTCTGGCCTGCACCATGTTATCGTAAGTATTCCAGGGGGGGCGAGACTGAACGAGGGGGGGGCGAGATACATTTGGCCTTAAATGATGTCTGTCTCGGCAAAGCGTTCTCCAGACTTCCCCACTGAACAGGAGGCGACAAGAAGCCATTTGACTTTGGTACGTAAGCAGGCTCCGAAAGTTTACACGCTCATTATGTTTCACTCGAAAGATCTCTTCTAATCGATTCACATTTACTCCCTTATAAGACCGAGAGCTCTGAGCAGGATTATTAATGGATTAGCCTGCATGTAAAACCATGCACCTTAAAACACACTCTTCATCCTTCGCCGAGCGCGTGAGTGTTTGCCTGTCTGGACCTGCCACATTTACACACAGGCTCCGGTTTAAAGGCCTCCAGATATTACAGGAAATTCATTTGCTTCCTGAATTGTAACGCGAGGTGCATGTGCACGAATGAAGGGGCGGGCGTGGGGTGAGCCAGGGTCTTCCCTTTTGATTCGTACCTCGCCGTGGAGACCCCGGGGAGGCAGAGTGAGAAGAAGAGGCCGAGGGAGGAGAGACGCTCACTTTCTAAAGCTCAATGCTCATACCCTTTAGCACAGGCCATTAAAAACAGCGTAAGAGCGGCACAGAGGAGCCGGGCCTTTATAGCATTCAGACGAAGTGCTTTATGTTCCTGTCTTCCTGCTGCTTTCCAGCCTTACTCTGTGTGTGCGTGTACGCTTGTGTGTAGGCATAAAGTAAACACCGCTGTGTGGCAACGTTGGCAGCGGTACAGCCACTCAGGCCAATTATGGGCTGTCACTATGGTTACACAGCAGCACCTTGGAGCACAGAGTGTGTTCATAAAGAAAGTACAGAGAGCCCATATCCTCACACCTTAGGAGGTCTCACAGCTCCAAAAAAAATCCCACAAATATCAAAATAAATGTTGTCACATGCTCCTCTGGCGCTGTGTGTCCACAAATTCCTTGCCACATCCTTTTCGTTTCATTCGAGAGCTCAACGCGCGACGGCTGTGGCTTGAAGTTCCGCACCGCACAAGTTATGCCAGTTCCCATTTCAAATGGTGAGTGCCTGATCTAAGGGTATCCCAAAGCAGGACCCTGAAATGTTGAGAAGTTGCAGTGGTGCAATAAAGAAGAAATAGCCTTTACAGTAATGGCGCATATATGCTGGTGCACAGTACGATAAAATGATTTTCTCTGCACATCCTAGCTTCTAATGAAGTTGGGTTCTGAGTGCAGCGTCAGAACAGAGTGGGTTAAGCACCTGGCAGGGGCCAGAGTTAAAACCTGCAACACTAAATGCCACGATAAATTGATTTGAATACAATGTGTTTCTTCTTTAAACGCGACACTGAAAACCTACATCCAACGTAATGTAGCCAGTTGGTTGATGGTAATTTCCTGATTGCTAAAGTTCGAATCCGGGGTGGGGTTGGCTATGGGAAGTTCAGGTGTGTTTATGGAACAGCGCGACAAACTGATACCTGGAACAGGGTGTTCTAAGGTAGGCTTCCCCAACAACATAAGTGGCGGTAAAACAGAACGCTTTGCGATACTTTTGCATGCCCTACTTTGTGGCTTAATAACCTAACTCAAGGGCTCAATGGTGGCATCAGTACCCCACAGTGCCAAAACAGTCCACCTTAAAACCATCATGCATTTTGTGTAGGATGACAATACATGCCTTTAATTTTTTTAGCGATACCACCCACCAGAAGGTCAGGCAACAGCTCCAGGACATAAAGCTGGAATCTTCTATACACTACATGCTTGAGATGCTCAAATTCAGTCTTAAGGACAGTATCATGGCTCACACTGGCTCAAAACGTTACTCTGGCAATGTGATCAATGGGAGTATTTCATGTCATAAATAAATTTGTATGAAATCTGTCCCATGTTTCGTGAATCCATCAGACGGTGCTCCATTACACACAACGATAACATGGACTTCCCAATGCCAAACACAGACCAGTGCTGCCGACAGGCTACGGGACCTAAAACGTTCTGGAGCGTCACTATCAGACCTGCGACGTTGTTTTCCGCTTGATTTCCATAATCTGATCAGATCATTATCAGCTTCAAATCAGTATGCATATCGGAAAACAGGACGGAAACATCCCGAAAACACCCACGCCGATGTTACCTTTGGTATGCCAGCTGTTCTTTTCTGCACAGCGCAGCTACTGATCCACGCTTGAATCTGGCACACTCAAACTGTAATAACCCTCAGTACCGCACATCTGCCTGGGTATCAGAATCTGTCTTGGGGAACATCAGTAATCATTTTTAAGTGTTCCAAGCTCTCCAAAGTGGAAATGACACCCTTCCCATACTGAGCCAAACGCATGCTTGAAATGTCGTTCCTCGATGTCACACGGATGCTAGTGCTCATGGGTGGGCTTGGCATCCTGAGACACAAGCCCCTGTACAAGTGGCGCGCTGGATAAATGCCAGGCTTGAGGTGTAAGGAGGAAAATCTCAATCCACTTTCCTATGACAGCACTACAGATAACGTCGGGAAACCCGAGGCTTCAAGACGCACAAAGCCACTGCCGATACGATTATCGTATGCTTTTACTTTCGGCCCAACATCTCACAGACGACACATAAAAGACGAGCTGCAGACAGACACACACATCCGTAGGTGTTTATCCTTTACAGGAGAGCTGTTTACTTCCAAAGGAGGCACCACGTTTCTTCTTTCATTTCACGCCCGTCCAAGTCTCAGCAGGAACCGAGCACAAGTCTATATGAATACATGAATAGCTGAACATCAGAATCTCCTGATCCAGCCCGGGTTTTTGGGCAGCGGAGCTGCTGGCACCTGTGCCAATTCAGTGTGTGCGTGTGTGTCCTGACACATGTCCAGATGGTGGGCAGCAGGGGTCTCCATCCCCCGCCCCCTCGGCATGGGGGTCACCGAAGAGGTGCCATTAGCCCCGCTGCCTCTACAGGGCCCACGTGCAGCCACACACTCGCGGGCTTATCCAGGGCCAAGCCGAGTGGGAGAAGTGACATCATCGGAGCGCTACAGTGAAGCACCCATGTGGGAACAGATGGCAGGAGGAGGGCAGGGCCTTTCACCTCGGGGAGCGGAGGAGGATCGGCAGCCCTGGAGATGCCCACACTGACGGTAACACAGTCAGGAGCACAGACCAGACTTGTTTCACTTGTTTACCAAAGGGAGAGAGGTCCCAAATCTGGAGCTCAACGTCTCGTGCATCTACATTCAAAATGGTGGTGCAGCGCTGGCAGGACTGGGCTACTGACCAGAGTGATGAAGGTTCGGGTCCGAAGCACTGCTGATCTGGGATGTGAATGGCCCTTTATTTTAAACAGCTCTTCTTTAATGTGGCTGTCTAAAAGCATGCATTGAATACGGAGGGTTTTAAGAAAGGAACCATGATTGCCATTTTGTCAGTAGAACTATACACAAGTTCTTCTGTAGCACATACCATATTGTACCTTCCACAAAGACACAAGCAAAAATAAAACTCCGTGCCAATTCCCATCCTTAGTTTCCACCACACTTTCTCCGGAGCTACGAACCCTTTTTCTACCAGTGGCACCACATAAATACTGGTTTCACCTTTACAAAAGTACAGCTGCCATACTTTTTGACCTTGGTAGCGACACAAGTGCATTTTACATATGGTTACTGATCCCACAGTGCTGCAGGCACGTACACAGGAACTCTAATTCTATCCAGGATAGTTCAGGAACAGCTTCAGTCCCTAAGAAGGTTAATAATACTTGACAGAAATTTGGCTAACGAGGAGGACGGCCCTTTCCAAGTGTAGTATGAATGGTTTGCTGCTCCAGACACGGAGCCATGGCTAATAAAACATTTAAAAATCAATAGAGTTTGAATATTTTAGTAGTCCTTTAACTTATCATAGCTCTGGCTGAACACGGTCTTAAGAAATGCATGTACACTACGAGTCCTACTTCAAACAGGACTTTTTTCCCCCTGCAAACCTCCCAAACATGTCAGAAATGCAAGAACACTGCAGCTCTCTCTTTTGACTAACTGACCATTTCTCTTTCCAGAAATTCACTGGGTGCAACCAGAGGCACTTTCTGGACACCGCACCGGTCCCTTCACATTGCAAGCCCGGACTAGGGTTCGAATCAAGGGCCAAAGGAGCTGAGCTGCCTGAATTCAAAAAGAGGCCCTCAGTCCCTTTGCCATCACCCTCTCAGATTGGTAACTGTATGGAGTAGGACATCACTGACTATTTAGGGACAAAATCACTTTTTTTTTTCTTTTTTTCTTCAATTTACTGGTTCTATCCAAGTGCATTCATCTCTCTGATGTGCATGTGTCTTCACATTTTATGATCGTCATAGTTTTTAGTACTGTCATATTTCTTTACTGAGTTGTAATTTCTTTGTGGGGATTTTATTGGAAATGGACGGTGCTATAAAAAGAGCTTTGGACCTAATGGTACTGCTACTGGTGACTGGTGCTGTACATGCCCTGACAGAGATACAAGAGAGCAAAACACGCACTGAATATTATCTGAATGACTTGGGGAAGGCAGGCTAACGCTGGCCATGAGATCGAAGTGGGTTGGCTCGCTCCTGGTATTGAATTGTTGATTCTGTCTGTCTTGATATCAGCGTCACGTCACAAGCTGGAATTTGTTATCGGCTTTAATTAAATAGATTTAGCGCCTTTGACAAGCAGAGCCGTGCTAGAAGGGAAGGGAAACTGTGCGCCTGTCGATATTTATCTGATAGAGGCATTTCGGGCCAGGCGTCAAGCCTGCATATATACACGCATCAAGCGGGGATGGGGAACCGACCAGGAACTACATCTGAAACAAAGTGATGAGGAACACAGCAGCACCTTGATTTGAATGAAATCCTGAGCAACTGAGGATTACAGACTCTGCAGTCATTCTAACAGCACCGAACGTCCATCTACTAACTGAGAAGCTCAACTGCTGACCTCCTACTGTCCTGCTTCTGTCACGATTCCGCACTGCGAGTACAAAAAAAAGCCCATCAACAGAAATTTTAATTAGCCACTTGTCGAGTGAACGATTAGGTTTCTGGTTGTCCTTGCAGAGAAAAGGAAGTTTGAACGGTTTTCTCTGGCATGCCGCCAAACCCCAGTTCTTTCAATCCGCTCTCTTCTCTCTCTTTCTCCCTCTGTCTGTGAAACAGGGAAGGGCCTGGTTGATAAATAATCTGCGGCGCTCATTTGAACGGTTTTGCTACTGCCAGCTGAATAGGACAGGAGACACTGGTTCTTCAAAACAAAAGTAACGAGAGAGAGAGGGAGAGAGAGAGAGATCGTCAGAGAGGGAAAACCTTAACCATGACAGCCTCCTTGCATTGTTTCTATTTCTCTCATCCCTCCAAAACCCATCTGTTCCCACAGACAATGTTGTCATGCCTGTGAGAAACAGCGCAATTCAGCTTCTCTTTTTTACCGTTCATAAGGCTTAATGAAACTGCAATGATTTCAGACAGCCAGACTCTGCTGTTCTAATGAATGGATCTGTTCTAGAGGAGCGACCCGCCGCTCACAATAGCCACAATTCACACGGCCCTGCGTTTCGCTTTCGAACCACGCCGCATTGTAGGCGTTCTCCTGTTCTTTCTGAATTTATATTAAAGCCGTTGATCATTGCTAGCCTTAAAATTCCTAATTGGCCTAAAACCGCATAAAAGAGGAGGACAAAACGACGTTAACAAGCTCCTTCGCCGAGGCCGCCAGATGCAGAGCAAATTGCGAGCCGCAGACCAGTCTTCAAAGACCCGAACGCAATAGAGAGTGTGTGGTAAATGAACGTGCTGATTGATATTCCCCAGTAGGCTCACCTCTAACGAACCCAGGTGGACTGTAGAGGGAAGACTAGCGGAGACAAGTGAAGGCTTTAGGAGTACGTGTGCAGAAATCTGCAAGCTAATTCTGCCAATCACGAAAACTACCAAAACCTGAACGGCAAGATGCTGCACCTGGACGTACTGGCCTCTCTAACGCAATACATCAACAACATGACACTGGATGGCTGATAAGATCCGACCAATCAGAGGGGAACGACTTGGTTGATAGTAAACACTCTGAAGGCTGGGGCTTTCTTTACATGAGCGTATACAAAAACACTCCTCTGACTAGGTCACACTTTTGCTGTACACACACACACACACACACACACACACACACGTGCACGTTGAAGATCCTGGAGAAACAGAACCTCAAGAGCTCCTGCCAATTCTGAAGCTGACGCACCAGGACTGATGTCAGTACACTTGTGTGTGTTGGCACAAATACAGCTGGGTCTCCATCTTTCACACCTAAATATGCCTAGGGAGAGGGCACAAAAGCCAACGCTCCATAAGCACACACACCAGGCGAAACTTCTGTACCCGTTAGCCCTTGAAGGGACATTTCCTATCTACCTGTCATTCCATAATGGGGATGTGGCCTCTACGTGTCAGACCCAGCGAAGGTGTGGCCTATGTACCCAGCAATCCACTGTCAGTCTATGAAGCTCTGTCCTGATAACAATGTGCATTTTTCAGTCCATGTAGGAGGCGTGGCCTCTGTACATTAGTCCTGATAAAGGACGTCTGGTCTCCATTACTGGTCGCCCAATACGGTTCTTCCAATGCCCGATGAAGATGCCGATATTTAGAAATCAAGGTGACTGATATTTAATGCTGATATCACTAATGCTGTTTTAACCTTATTGTCATGTTATAAAACTAATAGCAGTAAATGAGAGACGAAATTTCTGAAGTTAAATGAACATTTATTTAAGCTACAGATGCCCGGTTTGTATTGGCTTTATTCCAACAACAACAACAACAACAACAACAACAACAACAACAACAACAACAACAACATGTACTACCAAATGACAGCATATAGTTGTTTCTGGGGAAAAAATAAAATGTGCAAACACATAAACACAGTCCACATGGTAGGAGCACCTTTTTTGTTTTTAACCCCAGTCCCACTAAAGAGCACCAAGTTAATCTTATCATAAATGTCATTAATCTTGTCATAAATGGCCCCGCCCTCACTGAATGTTCCCTCAGCATCTTTGTACTTGCTTGTCCCAAAGAACAAGGTGTGGCTTCACTAACTCTCATTCCTGTAAAGGACATGCTATGAAACTATCAAGTGCCCTTGATTATTAAGTCTTTTAGTCCATAAGGACATACCAGGCCTTAGCAGACCCGCAGACAGTCCTACCCCTTCCATGATGATTCCACGACATAACCACGAGCCAGTCTAATCTCGGGGTAAAACTGTCTGGTAGAGGGTGAGATCTGGACCTACAGATCTGGGAATTTCAAATTTCCAGGAAGAGGTGAATTATTCAATGCCTGCATCTGTGCATGCAGCGGAACCCGCCGCGCTTTCCATCACACGTCGCGGAACTGTGATACCCCGGTGTGTGCGGTCGTGTGCTAACCGGTGTATTGTATTGGGTCTTCCCCATCAGAGCAGGCAGCAATTAGGGCCAGCCTGGCAGCTGGGACTTGACCTGGAACTGCAGCGTGAGCCTGAGACGCAGTTCCCCTCAGGAGGCCTTCCAATTATCCCAGCCGACGCATGCACGTGCACACACACACACACACACACACACACACACACACACACACACACACACACACAGAGGCACGACCAGTCCCTTTAAGCTCATGTGAGTGGAGGCATGGTAACAGCCTTCTATTGGATTCCATGTTTAGAGGGAAGTGTACAGTGACACAGTGATGCAGCTCCATTTGCTCATTACAGGACTGCTTAATTACTGGATACAAAACAGTGGCTCTCTGGCTCATTGCAACAAAAATGTGTTCATGTTAGCAAGCCTCAATGTATCAGGCTAGCAGTTGTTCTGTGGTAACAGTGCGGCACGATATGGAAGAAAACAAACATGGCACTACATACAAGGAGGGTTGTGGCTTGATACAATACAGACATCAACAAAAAGACTCGGGTAAAAAGCTCCTGTCTGATTTTATTACCGAAACTGGAAGGTCTCCACGCTTTTAGTTATACCATACTTAACTTATGTCATAAGTCAGTTTGGACACCTGATAACAATCCTAGATTTCTCTTTTGTAAAGAAAATAATGGCAATGTGCAATTGCAGGCGTCACAAATGCAATAAATTATCCTCAAAACCTTCTTTCTCGGTCTTAACATCCGAGCCGATCACTAGCAAAACGAATCGCTACAAGAAACGGCTCATGAAGACCGCCCCAGGACAAGTAGACCGAGTGCTACCTCTGCTGCAAGCGTATTAGTTATTTCACACAAGTTATTTAACACATTACAGCTGAAATAAATGCCTCACCAAGCGCTAGCAGCAAACCCATCTCGACACCACATAGTTGATCTGTATGTTTGTTGCTCGAGTGCTCATTGTCACAACTGTAAGGGGAATGATTACTAAAAGAAAGAAAAAATGCATTAAATGAAGGTGTCTCCAAACTTTTGACTGATAGTTTGGACTGAATACATTTGGTCTGACCTTTCCCGCGTAGTAAAAGAGAACAGCCAGATCAATATATTCCATTGTTAATCTGAACAAGGAGTACTATTCAACCCTACCAAATGTACCACTAGAAGCTCTTCTGCGTTTCTCCCAGGAATTTTCCAGTAGCTGCTCATGAAGTTCATCACCTTTAGGGTGCTCATTTCAAACTGTGGGTTTGGATGTGTGTAAAATAGTTCTATTGTGAAAACGCATGCAAGACAGCAATCAACGTGACCTGACATGAGGAGGTGAGTGTGAGTGCAGGACAAATCCAGGGAAGACTCGAGTAACATTTCAAACAACACATTTACAGCATTTAGCAGACGCTCTTATCCAGAGAGACTTACAAGTTATACAAACTTACAATCCAAGCAATTGTGGGTTAAGGACCTTGCTCAAGGACCCAACAGTGGCAGCTTGGCAGAGGTGGGATTTAACCCTGGACCTTCTAATCCATAGTCCAGTATCTTAACCGCTAGGCTACCACAGTCCACAAGCAGCCAGATTGACGAGGATGCCGCTTATACGAGCCTATATATCGGAGGACATTCCGGTGAAGTTCAGAGATGCTGAAGGCACCAATTACTCAGAGTTTGTACTGCAGACTGTGGACCAAAACTTTAACCTCATTAGAAAACAATAATGAATTTCATATCCCTGGAGGCTGTAAGAGTTTAGGGGTGAGATAAATTGCTCTTCTAAAACGAGAACAGCCGAGACACATATTCCAAAAAAATGAGGCCTTCCTCATCCCTAATCACCACTGAGACGCTTTGGAGTATGACAACGCTGACGATCTGTCAGGTGTGTGTGTGTGTGTGTGTGTCCAGCGAGGGTGTCGCCATGAGGCACAGAGGTCGACTTGGTTAATGAAGCGATCTGTTTGAGCTAATGAAGATTAGCTCCACGCTGCAGTAGCCGCCCGCCCAAATCAGTCGGTCCAGACGGGGCCCGGCACCGCACGTACACACAGGAAGGACCGTCCACGGGACACGCACGACCCAGAGACACAGTGCATCCTGGGAGACCGGATTAAGAGCCAGAGGATCAATGAGAGGTTTTAAAACCTCCATCAGTGATATAGATCCAGACTGGGCTTTGTTGTTGAGGGTGTGTGTGTGTGTGGGGTGTGTTGTGGTGTGTGTGCTGTGCTGCACTGAGTCACAGGGAGTGCTGAAAAGGTTAGCCATGACGCTTGCTGTGTGTCCCGCTCCCTGGGGGGTCCATTAAAAAGCCGCGCTGATTGGTTATTGAACGGTTTCCGTGGAGCCAGAGTGGAATTAGAACACTTGCGAGCCAGAGTGCTTCCGTGTTTGTGTGGTGTGTGTGTGTGTGGTGTGTATGTGTGTGTGTGTGTGGTGTGTGTGTATGTGTGGTGTGTGTGTGTGTGTGCAAAAGAGAAAGAAAGGAACAGATGTGACAGATGGGCAGAATATAGACTTCAGTCGCCTTCGACGGATCTGAAATATTAAGCCGATAGGGGCTTTTGTCAAATGGAATCAGGTGTGATGAGGGGAAACGTTGTGTGTGCGTGTGCGTGTGTTTGTGTGGTGTGTTGTGCGTGTGTGTGTGTGTGTCGTTCTCAACAGAACGAACATTGCCCAAATTTCCCCCTTTCAGTAGCAGCTGCAGCGCAGACCGACAGCCCAGCAGAAAACAGCATGTTGCATGTGCGATTGTGTGCGTGTGTGTGTGTGTGGTGGTGTGTGTGTGTGTGTGTGTGTGTGTGTGGTGTGTGTGGACTCGATAGATCGTGCGTCCTGATACACACTCAACAGAAGCCAATTCCGCTCTCATCTCCTCTCTGCACTTCCTTTGCATCCATGCATGTGTGAAAACGGAGGGGGAAAAGCCACACACAGCACACCACACACACACACACACACACACACACACACACACACACACACACAAAATGAACACTGCCTCTTGTCTTCCTCCTCAGTCATTTCTATTCAGATGTGATTCAGAGTTCAGTCAGTGCAGAAAGTGGCATCGCCGCTTCATCATAGTCAGCTCCTTTCTTTCTGAAGTCCTGCCACGTCTCTGTCTCTCTCGCTCTCTAAAAGTCCTCTCAAGCTAGCGCAAGTCTGGCAGCAGCACCAATCAGGGAAACAAAACGCTGGTTAGCTAGAGGTGCGCAGAAGCCCTCGGTTCACCGAGAGAAAAACAAGTGCGTATCATTCTATGTACCCAATAAAACACCAGGTTTATGTACATTCGGCCCTACGATTCCCCAACCGTGCATGGGAATATATCTTTTAAAAATTCTGAATTCAGAAGAGCTCCAACGAGGTAAAGCACTGGCGGCCGAACCCATGCCACGAAGTGATATGTAGGCTGCTTGTTGCCTCCCGCAATTTTCACGGATCCTCAGTCTCTCTAGAGCACTCAGTGACTGAGCCTTGTCACCTTCACACCCAGTTCGTTCTTATGCATTCTCAGGGACTTTATTTCCTGCCATCGGTCTTTAAACAATACAGTATGACAAACCATTTGCTTAGCATTTATTCCAAGTAATCCAGTGATCATTTTAAAGGGAGATCTCGCTGTTTGTAAATCATACACAAACCCCGTAGCATATTATCATAAGGGACTTGCAACATCTGAGGATTTTGGTACGATTTCTGGGGACGGAGAACCCTCTTCCTCCACACATGAAACGTGGATTTGATTTCAGATATAAACCCAGCTGCAGCAGGAACACGACTCATCACAGTTCTGTCCATTACTGCAGTGTGTGGTCTGTATGCATCATTATCAGCGGTACATCCACTACTGTGGAGATCGAAACAGGGATTACGTGTCCCCGACAAATCCCAAGTTTAATACGTACTGTACACCATAGCGTGGCCTTCCTTAAACATGCTTAAAACGCTTACGTTAAAGTACAGCTGGGCAAAGTCATTAACAGAAGCTTATTTCATAATAAAGTACTGAATATCTCATGTAATTGTTTTGAGTAATGTTTCGAAATGTGAAAACAAAAATCGATTATATTGTGGAAACCATCGTACTGCGTATCGCTTGCCCAGGGAAAAAAAATCGAAATTTGGTTGAATGTGTATTCAGCTTCCCATTATGAAGTCGAAATATGGTCCTGTATTCTGGTCTTAGTGGCGTCTCAAACCTGGGCTGGTACTACACAGACACAATTGGCGATGTTTGAAGGAGAGATAGTAGGACAGAGATAATCTCCCTCCCAACGTAACATCAGCCCTCGTCCTTCACCCAATGGGAAATGTTGAGAGGATCGGAGGATTGGACATGGCAAATTGAGGAGAAAACAGGGACAAATGTTAAAACTAAAACAAATGTTCTTCACTTTATTGCATTAAGGAAAGCCACTGTACCAGCCACACCTACCGAATAGGTGTCATATGTAGCTACGTTACCATTTCTATACAACAGTAGCTGTGACTGGGAGGACCAGACGAATTATTAGTCCAAGAAGGACTCGGTTTCCATTTGGCTGCAACAATGGTGTCATGACAACTGTGCTTAGATGTGGGAGGTGTGAAAAATGATATGCTGATTTACTGATGTCTACAAATGTAAGCAGACCATATAACCCCGATCAGCCAAGACGTTAAAACCACCTGATCTATACCAACGTTCCACTAGGTGTTACGAGTCCAATTAACATCCACATGAATGACCAGATCCAGGGTTTATTCAGAGCTTGTTTGGGAGATGCTGCAAAAGTCACGGCACTTGCCAAAGGGTAAAACACCCATCACAGTTCTAGTTCTCTCAGCCAGAGCAAGAGACGCAACCAAATACTGAGAGCTCTCGTTCTACTCGGCGACGCAGAGAATATAGGAGTCTGTCAGACAGATATCGCATGGCGGGAAAGATCTCCAGATCCAGTCACTCATACGCTTACTAAAGGTCAAACTAACACGAGTTCCGCAACGGAACACTTCGCCGGCCCTTCCTACCGGCTCTTCCAGGTCAATGGTAGAATAGGCCGAAAGCTTCCCACTCGTGCACATTCACAAGAGTGGAGCGAGTCCTCCCAAACCAGCTGTCAGTCTGATTACCGCCATGACTGAAGACATGAAACGGAGGCTGACGGCTGAAAATTACTGTGATCATGCAGCGGAGGTGAGCGACATTAACCCTCTACCTCCTGGAGAGAATGAGCCAGCCAGCCAGTCTCAGTGGTAATAAACACCTAAATGTCGAGTTCATAATTCAGTACAAACCGGCGACTTCTGCTAATTAATCAGTTCAGCGGGAAGAGTCGGAAGCATGAACGCTCGTTAGAATAGAAACCTGCGACTCGAGCTCAGAATATCAAAATTCAGCAGCAGTCTGGTGTGACTAGAGAAAAGCTTGTTAAATGTTAAATACACAGATTCCACAGGTGTATCAGGAAAATATACCTTTTCTCAACCCTTCAGAAGATTTTTAATGTCGATTCCCAAACCAAACCAGAGATCTGCATCACTATCAGCTCGTGCTCCATTTCCAATCCGAACCACTTTCTCCAAACTGCACAGAGTCTGCAATGCAGGTCAATATGGAGCTACAGACGGGACATGAGAGGAGCATGAGTAGGTACTTTCTGGCCCAGTAATACACAGTGGGTCTAATTTGCATCAGCGCCAGGCGGATCGGACCAAGCCAAGCCATATTCAACCATCACAAACCTCTGGGACAGAAGCTGTGCCATGCTCTTGGTGAAACCTCCCCATTTAGACCCGTCAGTCTCGGTAACCATCCATCCAGCCTGGCTTAGATCCGAAAATGTTCTGGCATGCCTGATCCTGAGGCTCACTTGGTGCCTCCACACCTGCCCTATCTGGCCTCGGAATCCTGTGATCTACATTTGATTTGGTTAATAGGCGGCTTGACGCTTGAAAAGCCAAACCCAGCCGCCATTAACGAATCCCTCTGCTGCCTCCCGCTCCAGCAGCCGTGTCTCGGCTCGCTCCCCGAGCTCTGGTGTGTTTTGGCCGGGTCACGCTGGAAAATTCATCGGAAGAGACAGGCAGAAAATTTCACTTTAATTAAAATGCTTTCGTCAGCCCGAGGGACCCAGCCGTATCAAAACTCTCCGAGATACCTTTCTGCTACCGTTGGCATGGAGGAATGTTTGGAATTGGCAGGTGAACCGAACTGCGCTGTGTCAGCCTAAAACAAAGGCGAGGAGAAGCCAGCCATGCCGTAAATTGTGCCGAACTCAGCTGTCTCCATTTCCTGTGCAAAGCCGAGATGGAAAAACGGCCCTCACGCCGATAAGAGCATGTTAACGTTATCGAGCTTCTTTCTAATGAAACAACTTTTATCAGCTAGATCTTTTGGACGTATTGAAGTGTGTGTTTGTGAAGTGTGTTTGCTTTTGCTCACCAGCTCTGATTGAAATGGAAGTGGGTGCTAAAACGGACGATAAAAACACCACTGGCTACGTTTGCATGCAGAGATTTGCATCCCTAGAGATGAAAAGCGTTCAGATTTCAGACTGAACAGTTCGCATGCACACGAAATGCAGCAATCCAATAAACACACTAAATGCCATCCGATTCAAGATCACGCACCGGCGTGGAGCGCCATTTTGAGTAAATCTCACCATAGCAACAAGACGGATGGGTTTTTTTGGTCTTTATTGAGGACCTAGCTATGGTTTGTCATGTTATCCAAGTTTCCAATTATTTTTTTGAAGACTAAAACTGACAGGCTCTGCCATACGTGCTACAGCTGTACAAATTAAACTACATTAGCGCACATCACGCAACACGCTCACATAGTCTGACAGGAAATGGAATCGTGTACACATGGTTATTCTGCTAGTTAATGGACTATTAAAAGGATTATCGATCTCTTTCAATCGGACAGAAATTTCATTCAACCAGACTCCCCTTTCAAACTGAACACTTTCTACTCCAGCTGAGCTAGGAATCCAGGGATTAATACATTATTGGGCGGCATGTAAACGTAAGCTACTAGGATGTCTCCTTATTGACTGTGGTCTGTGACAGAATAAGCTCTAAATAGCAATATGTAAATAATCTATATTCAGTAAGAGCAGCTGCCTTCGATATTTATTATTTAAAAACAGGATATCACTGTAATAAAAAAAGCACTGATTTTTTTAGATGCTTTATCAGAGTTGGTTTTAGGCATGGGTAGGTAGTCACACGTTTAGCTACTTTTCCAAATGAAACACGCCTTATTTTTAGTATATTTACATGGATCAAAACATTTTAATACAGCAAAATCAAGCAAACCTCGACCTACGAATTTTAAAAAACACATCAACCCCTGACAATGGGTGTATCAAACTACTCAGTGTTATGCTCAACAACAGCAATCCCACTCTAACTACTTGAGCACTGTGTATTCGCCATCCCGTGTCCAAAGCACACATTTAGAAGATCCGTTTTAATGCACGTAAACAGACAGTAAATCTCTTCACATTCAAACTGCTTTGAGAATAAAGACAGCGCTACGAACTCCAAATCTGTACAGGAAATGGTAGAAGCTGCTTCATGGAAAAGCTTGTCTGGACAGGAAATGCAGAAAGAAAACACGAGCTAGAAACGTTAAATGGAACCGATCCGAGATTAAACGCAGGATCGACTTGGCGTCCGATCGCAGCTCCTCTCACAACACCTATACCGTCAGACTCCAGGGATTGGCTCTGTTTACCTGGAGCGCCTGCGGCATCCCGGATAGATAGAACCAACCGTGTAACCCCTCTACACACAAACACACACACACAACGTACAAAATGTCAGGTCTTTCTATCCCTCTGGGGACATCTGGTCCTCGCAATGATTTCTATACTTGAACCAAACGCACACAGACACCCAGACACGCACGCAGACACATGTACACCCCGACACACGCGCACCACAGACACACACTATGGTGTGTAAGTGCAGAAAATGAGGAATGAATCCCTGCCTCAGACACAAATCCACCTAATCTGAGGCAAGTTGTTGATACATACACTCCTAAGCATTCTTCTCTCTCCCCTGATACACTTCCACAGGAGAATGTGCCTGAGTGCAACACACACACACACACACACACACGGTTCCTCTATCTCCAGGTGTGTGCTGTCGTCACTGCCCACACCGTGCTTCAATACCACAGAGGCTTCATTAGGGCACAGACAAGGACTCGTTCCGCCTCTCTCTCTCTCTTCACAAACACACACACACACACACACACACACACACACACACACACACACACAAAAACAGGAGAAGAAGAACACATGGGCATTTCCCCTTGGCGTTTTAAAAGTGCAGAGCATGGGAGGCGGTCGTCCCAAGAGATGCTCCAAGTTTTTGTACTTGGATGCGTGACAGAGGTTCTTCGTAAAGGTGGAGTCATATCTAACTGTTTACCGAACACACACACACACACACACACACACACACACACACACACACACACACACACACACACACACACACACACACACACACAGAGTAACCCAAGCTACTGTTTTTTTAGATGCCGTCAGCAAGGCATGCTCTCTCAGCTTTAAGCAGATGCTCCCAAACTTAGTTGCCAACCTCTGCAAAAACTTGGTTAAAAACAGCTGCGCAGTTACTAAGTGCGTATCCTTCCTTCCGAAATAACACAGTTTGAGTTTGGATCGGTTACCAATCCAGTCAATGAAAAGTAATGCCGCCTGCCAATTGTACACCAATTATGCCAATTACAGCGTTGCGTTAAAAACCCGTTCCAGCCCAAACACTCGGGGTCACGCCGGCAAACGTAGAATGGAGGCGATCTGGACAGAAACCATTCTGGTATTTGAACCTGAACCTACCCGGCTTAAAAATCAAATATGGGTGGGTTCGTGTGAAGAGTCAGATCTCCCATGCAGGTTGAAAAGTGACATAATATTGGCTCTCATTTAATCGTCTACAAAGAGGTGTTCTGGAGAAGAGCCTGCCACTCAGACAGCATCAATCCTCTGAAAACACCGCTTTCAAACGTCAGCTGTCACCCAGACCTGCTCAGCCGAAACACACAAAGAGGTGGGAAAATACCAGCAGGTTGTAATTTATTTCCCAAGGCCTACTGTCTGGTTTAAGGATTGGATGTGGAACAAGTTATTAGGGTCCCTTTCTCAGGTTAACACATATTTATGGATAGGAAAAATCTCATAAATCCTAGCAAATGGGTACTTTCCAGACGCTGATACTCAAAGGCCATGGTGGCTTGGAGGTGCAGGATGGCTTCTTCAGATGAAGTGGGTAAGAACAGCTCTCACACTGCCCCCTCAGACTGAGAAATGACCGCCTTTGCCGGCTGGGATTCCTCTCAGACTGGATTCAGGTCGTCCCTTAAACGAAGGCAGCATGCATTATCTCAGGGAGGGGGTGTCCAGAAAACATCTGTCAACAGAACCGTGGCAGATGCAGGAGGACACACAGACACTGCCTGGCCAAAAAAAGGTCGCACACTAATATTTCGCCGGACCGCCTTTATCTTTGATTCGCTGTGGCATCGTTTCCACGAGCTTCTGCAATGGCACAACATTTATTTCTGTGCATAGTTGCGTTAATTTTTCCCCAGATCTTCTATTGATGATGGGGGATTTAGACCACAGCACAAAGTCTTCTCCAGCACATCCCAAAGATTCTCAATGGGGTTCAGGTCTGGACTCTGTGGTGGCCAATCCATGTGTGATAATGATGGCTCATATACCCTGAACCACTCTTTCACAATCTGACCCTTCTGAAGCTTTTCCATGACCACAGGATGTGTATTTCAACATGGTTGTTTAACAAATGAGAAGCTACTCACTGCATCAGTTAGGGTTAAAGAACTTGTTGCCAGCTGAAACAATCACCCATGGAGTAATTATCCGATAGGATGCTCTTTTTTTTACTATTTAACTATTTGCTTAGTTACATCCAGGTGGTGACCTTTTTTTTGGCCAGGCAGTGTATAAAGACAGGCTAATGGCCTCCCATGGCACACGCACAACCTAAAAACAATGCTGGAAATGAACTGTATTTTAACCGAGATCACATTTGGCCTTCACTCATCAAGCGAGATATAGCTGAGCTTATTGATTACCTGTAACAATATACAAGTAATAATATCACAGAGCTCTGACAAGGATTTATGTTACAAATCCTTTTGAAAGGGTCTCATACAAATCCTAGTTCTTCAAGAAAAGATCTGTGCCTCTGAGCTCCAGAACTTCCACAAAGGCCCACTGTTTAAATTAGTGATAAACTGATTAATTGGCCAGACAATTTTTGAGATAAGCTTCTCACACAACTGATGCGTTGTGGTGTAACATATTACTGGAGGAATTTTAGCCCATTCCTCCGTACAGAACAGCTTCAGCTTTGGGATGTTGGTGGGTTTCCTCACATTAGCTGCTCACCTCAGGTCCTTCCACAACATTTCCATTGGATTAAGGTCAGGACTTTGACTTGGTCATTCCAAAACATGAACTTTATTCTTCTTTAACCATTCTTTGGTAGAACGGCTTGTGTGCTTAGGGTCCTTGTTTTGCTGCATGACCCACCTTCTCTTGAGATTCAGTTCATGGACAGATGTCCTGACATTTTCCTTTGGAATTCTCTGATATAAATCAGAATTCATTGTTCCATCAATGATGGCAAGCCGTCCTGCCCAGATGCAGCAAAACAGGCCCAAACCATGATACTACCACCACCATGTTTCAGTCAGGATAAGGTTCTTATGCTGGAATGCAGTGTTTTCCTTTCTCCAAAAACATAACGCTTTTCTTTTAAACCAAAAAGTTCTATTTTTTGTCTCATCCCGTGCATAAAACATTCTTCCAGTAGCCTTCTGGCTCATTCACGTGATCTTTAGAGCAAAACTGCAGACGAGCAGCAATGTTCTTTTTGGAGAGCAGTGGCTTTCCCTCCTTGCAACCAACCCTGCCAAAGCAGGACCATTGTTGTTCAGTGTTCTCTGATGGTGGCCTCATGGACATGAACATTAGCCAATGTGAGAGAGGCCTTCAGTTTGCTTAGAGAAGTTACCCTGGGGTCCTTTGTGACCTCGCAAACTATTACACGCCTTGCTCTTGGAGTGATCCTTGTTGGTTGACCACTCCTGGGGAGGGTAAACAATGGTCCTGAATTTCCCCCATTTGCACACAATCTGTCTGACTGTGGGATTGGTGGAGTCCAAACTCTTTAGAGATGGTTTTTGTAATCCTTTTCCAGCCTGATGAGCATCAACAACTCTTTTTCGAGGTCCTCAAAAATCTCCTTTGTTGTGCATGATACATTTCCACAAACGTGTTGTGAAGAGCAGACTTTGATAGATCCCTGTTTCTTTAAATAAAACAGGGTGCCCCCTCACACCTGATTGGCATCCCATTGATTGAAATCACCTGACTCTAATTTCACCTTCAAAATAACTGCTAATCCTAGAGGTTCACATACTTTTGCCACTCACTAATATGTAATATTGGGTCATTTTCCTCAATAAATAAATGACCAAGTATAATATTTTTGTCTCAGTTGTTTAACTGGGTTCTCTTTATCTACTTTTAGGACTTTGGTGTGAAAATCTGATGATGTTTTAGGTCATATTTATGCAGAAATATAGAAAATTCTAAAGGTTCACAAATTTTCAAGCACCACTGTATATCACTAAGTGCACTTGTTTACTAATCCTCATTCAACACAGCAAATGAATAAAAGTCAGAGAAATATTCTCCTTAACTTGACATTCTCAGTAAACACCATTACAGTGTTTCATCTCCACTACTGTCCACTCTTGTTGTCAGCAGAGCCTCACAGCCACTGGGCACTTGTATTACGTTACCACAGGTGTCATCGCAAATGCAACTGGCATGTGTTTGTCAGCAGACTGCCTCGAAAACATCAGGCCCAAGTGCTCCAAGAACAGAATCATAACCACACCACCGTGCACACGATCAAACGGCACCCGTCCAGCTCAGAGGCAGTCAGGAGTCAAAGATCTCAGAAAGGGCCCGAAACTCTACACCATTAACTCCATAACTGGCACCTTGAAGACTATAAACTGCCTAAGAAGCGAGAGATGTCATGATCCGCTTCGAAGCTGAATCTGTGAGCGAGCCTGAGGGCAGACGGACAAGGATGAGCAAAGGTCTGGAGAACAAGAGCTAAGAAGCTTCACAACATACCACACGCACTGCACAGTCATCCAGGTAGACGGAGAGAGGTACAGACGTACAGACAGCCTGGCCATTAGTGAAATGCATGACACCAGCTAGGAGGAGATGAATGGCTAATGTAAAGTTATGAAAATGTTCACCTGTAACCAAAGTCACTGGTAGGAAGTTCGGCGGGTTCCATGGCATGAAAGACTCCATGCACACGACACTAAAATGTTCTCCAGGCCAACTAGGAATTACTCTGCTTAATTGTCTCAATACAAATTAAGACTTAATTGACTCGTAGGACTGGATGAAGGGCTAATTAGTCCAGCTTTACAGCTACCAGTTCAGCATCCAAATCAGCAAACGCTTCAAAACTTCCAATCTTGTTTAATCAACTCTGTTTTGAATAACGAGAAAACATTTGGTCAAACTCTTTAAGCCTCACATACGCTCGTCTTCCACAATCTCAGCCTCACAAACAAGCAAATCAAACATTACAACCTGTACGTCCACATTTAAACCGTGTATTTATATGGCTTGTTTGTGTTCATCCAGGCAGGAAGTCTGGGCAGCGCCACTAATGGACATCAGCACCGGGTTTATTCGCTACGCCTGAACAGCTCGCACATTGTTATTAAACGTTAGCTCTTGGGCAGGTATGCTAAATGAAATGTTATGAAGTCCCTGACACCTCGTGTAACCCGCCAACCTCCTGCACCATTTACTGAATGTTAATGCGCACGCAGGCGCCATATCAGATTACCAAAGCGCCAAAACAAATTTCCTGTTGCTAACCATGTCATGTTTTTTTTTTTTAACCCCCTCCAGTCTGCTCATTTGTTACCCCATATCTCAGCTTCCTTTCAGGGGAAGTGTGAGAGTCCATAAGCAGCCTGGAGCATCTCACTTTCACTTGTCATTCACATGGACACAAGTATGAATGATGCACCACGGCTACTTTAACCTAGTGAACAAACAGGGATCCTGTCTCCTTAAGCAGCGATAATGCTACGTTCAGCAGAAGATTCCGACAATAAACTTAAGTACAATTCTTTCAAAGATTGATCAAATATAACAGAAATACATTTAACGCTGGACTACATATAATACGTCACCTGACATGATATTTACTCATTTATATTTAGTTCGACTCGAGCTTGGCACTAAACAAACAGCCCTCATGTAAGGGAGATCACCGGCTAGACGTGAGCTTAATTCAAACCTCATTTAATGCTGCCTTTCAGTTTCGAGTTCCTTCCGCTGCAAGAGTCTACATAATAAAATGCCCCAGTTATTAGACCACCCACATATTCGATTTTTCACACCTGATGTCCTTTCTGTCCCAACCTCCCCCATTTAGGTGACTTCAAGAACTTGAGTCTTTGAAAACAGCTATATAAACGTCATATTACTATTATTTATCCTGGTTTGGGACTAGAAGGATGCCCCAAGCATGTGGAGTTTTTCCCTAAGCGCACCACACGACCTTCACGCTGTTGTTTGTGTTCATCTCTTCATTAAGGGAGAGTCAACAGATCGGAAAAATCAAATGCATCAAACAGAAGAAGAAGAGCAGAGACATGGAGATAGCGGTATCTTCTTGCATTTGAGATGCTATCAAGACAAACAAAGTTGAAATCCAGCATGAATGTCCTGACAGCCCTGTAACGAGAGTCTACTCCGTAAAAAACCTTCTGCAGTAGCACAACGAAATACTTAGGACTCGCTCACGCCTCCCTTGTGCCGACTAACCTGACGGATGAATGGCATATCAACACCCGGTAAAGTGGTAGTCTAGAATTTCCCAGCATGCAGCATCGAGCTGTGATGTATGAGTCAAATAGCCTCATGTTCTGGAACCACTATTACAGACTTACATTAGCCGATCAGGCTATGTAACCAAAGCTGTAATGGCACAGTACAACCTATTTTAAATCTATTGATTTTTATCAGGTATTATGTTTAAACCATGTTTTAAAGTTAGACTCTAATCACGTCTGTGCTTTCTCATTTGTAAAACTCTTCCAATTAGGGCTGGGTATTGCAAAGGACTTCACGATACGATATGATCATGACACATTGCGATACGATACTGCAATATTCCACACTGATAAACAGCTGAAATACAATACGTTATAGAAGCCGAGTTGTGTTACGTCGCATCACACTGATAATTCAGCGGATAAACTGAGTCAAAACACAGTACTGCGCCATCTACAGGAATGGAGAATGTAGTTTACGCCCCATTTAAAATGTTTTTTCTTCCTTAAAACCATCGATATTTTGAGCTGATCATATCAAAAAATAAGCATCACAAGTAGCACAAGTCAGGAAAATGCGATGAACGACATACAGCATTCCTTGTGACAGCCCTAACCTGAACACATCTTTACATATATGATCTTTAAAGACATAGATTATTATACTTTAACCAAATGTGTGTTCGCTGCTGGAAGCAGTATTGGCTCTGTCTGTGCGTAAGGAGGGGGCTTGTAAGGTAGTGCCACCTGTTTCCTCCCCACAACGCAGCGCCAACCGCCACCCCAGCACATACACAAGCCTAATTGGGCTTACATCCGGTGTGTGTGCAAACGCGCGAGGACAAAAGGGCATCCAAGGAACGCAGGCGCACTGTAAGAGCTTAATGCCTTCTTCACCGCGTGTCATCCGCTTGCACTTTCTCTATTACTTCTACCATCGTTCCCTCCCCCTCCTACGCTGCCTGCGCCCCTCCTCCCTCCCTCCCTCCCTGCCTCAGCCTATCTCTAAATGAATTGGTTTTTCTGTCTCTCCCGGTGGAGGGCGGCTGGTGATAATGGCAGGTTGTAGCGGACAGGCAGTTCATTTAATAAACGTGCTGGGGAAACACGGTGGCTCAAAGAAATAAACAGAGAGGGAGAAATAAACAGACTGAACGACGTCTCCATTTCTTGACCGCAGAGGGCGGCGTCAGTCTGATTTAAGCCATGGCCCCCGGAGCCGGCGTGCTTAATCACGACTGATTTGTTTTTCTCCCTGTAAGTGTAAGGATTCCTCGACAAGTGCTGGAACGGAAAAATTTTTTTTTTTAAACTCCCCCCGGTGTCATATAATCAAGCCAATCAAGTCGTTCAATCAAGTCGAGATTGGCGCGAGGCCCATTCAGGCGCCATGATTAGCAGCGACGTCACTGCGGTCTCATCGCTGCCGGACCGTTCAGCGTTACTGACACAAACACGGAGCCAAGATCCCAACGCAACAGAATCAGATGAAATATTCCTCTCCCCGCACACAGGTGACAGCGATCCTGCACCGTGCGATGCCACTTTGTCTGGGTGGTTATGTGAACTTAGCCGATACAATCTGCCCCATGGCATTTACAGAAGCCCCGGTCAGCTGTGAGAAGGAGCACGACGTGCCCATTAGAACTAAATCATAACATCTGTGCCAGAGCTGCACCGGGATGCTACGGTTAAATCATATAATATTAGGCAAAGGTCCGGGCGCTCCCAGTTAGAAGTTAAGGTGGCTTTCTGTATGAAACAGGAAAAAAGTCCTGAGAAGTTACAAAACCCCTAACGGATCATTTGAAATTCAATTCTAGGGTTAGATTAGGAACTACTATTTGCACTGTATGGATTAATTAATTACTAAAATTGCATAATTATAATTTTAGGAACACATACTTATGATAAAAGTCTTTTAGCCACCTTTAATTAAAGTCACGCGGTGTCCTAATCCATATCAGGGCACACGATATTGTGAAAAAGTCATAAGCCTGGTATGATAAAATTTTGGATTCGTCACTCCATCATACTCATCATTTCATCTTTATGAGCTATGCCACCCTTCCAAAAAGACCAGTCCGGATCAAGCTTCTGAAATATCCTGTATTTTCTGATTGTATTCTTATAAAGTGATATATGGTCAACATGAACCAAAAGAATGGAATATCTAATCAAATGGTGGCCTAAGACTTTTTTATATACATACGTTTATTTGGAACTATAGTCTGTAAACTTGTCAACATCCACATGCAATATAACAGTTAAATAATAAAAGAGCAACAATATAAATCACTAGCTGTCAAAACAGCAGCAAAAAATAATGGCCTTCAATTCTGCGCCTCCATTTGTCAGACAAGGGGTCTCAACTTCGCTAAAACGCTTGCTTTTGATTTTTCCAAACCTACCACATTTTACATTTAAAGCTGACAAAGTATAAAGAAAAAAAGCTCTGATAACTGAACGAGTAAAAAAGTTCTCTGACGTCGGCACGTGTCTGGTCATCAAGACTCGGAGGCGCTTACCTTTCCAAACTGCTCGAAATACTGCTTCACATCCTCCACCACTGTGTTTGCTGACAGTCCACCTACAAATATTTTCTTCGTTCTTGTGACCATCTGGAGAGACAGAGAGAGGTACACAGGCATGTCAAAAGAGTGATTTCCACCAGAAAATGTAGCAAGTCAAAGTGAAAGCGGCAGACTGGACCAGAGTGAGACAGACGATTAATAAGGGAAGGGAAATCTGGCGGAGAAATCTCCAGGAGTTCCCCACATCCCACCCACATGCGAGTGAGTCATCCTGGACCGAACATCTAAAGCTCCGGCAATTAGTGTCTCTCGCCGAAGCTGTGATATGAACCCTGAGCCGAAGTGGATAAACAGCCGAGACTCAAAGGAGTATTGACAGTTCGGCGCTGATTAACCTTTCATGGGATGAATAGCTTAAGGAATTTCATAGCAGCCCCCAAATCACAGTGACATCAAATAAAATGATAAAACAACTAAACCGACAGTGGTGGCTCTTTGGTTAAGGCTCTAGATACCAATTTGTTTAAATCACAGCTCGTACTGTTGGACTCCTGAGCAAGACACTTGGCTGAACTCATTTTCAACTTGATCACAACATAAAGAAAATAAAGTTTCCCCTTGTGCCATCAAGTCTCTGACCCATAAAGCCCTGGACTTCACGAGCCCTCTGAAAGTGGCACCGTGACAAAACCAGCAGACCATTTAAGTCCTGAAAGTTTTGAGGTGAGGCCTCCATGGATCAGACTTGTTTATCCAGCACATCTCACATATCCGAGGAATCTGGACTCCAGTGCAACACCTTGAACACTTTATACTCCGCAAACCATTCCTGACACATTTCCCAGTGTGGAACAGTTCGTTATCCTGACCAGAAGGTCCTGGGTTCAAGTCCCAGCACAGCCAAGCTGACAATTTTTGGTCCTTGTACAAGACCCTTAATCCACAACTGCTTGGATTGTATGTTGCAAAATTGTATCAGTTGCTCTGGATAAGCATACAAATTTGACGGAAATACAGTGGGGCAAAAAAAGTATTTAGTCAGCCACTGACTGTGCAAGTTCTCCTACTTACATCTTGGTTGAAAACACCATTTTTCCCAGAAATCTAATATATACACCGATATGATTAAATAATGTGTTTTGTTATCTAAGTATCTGAATAACCACACCATTACTAGAGTACATTCGTTATAAATAATATAACTCTAAACAATATGTGTTCATTTTAGTCTGTGTTTCTTTTAAAAGAAAACACACGCCCACACCTCACTGGTAACACAGCAGACCGATGAGAATAACAGCCTCCTGTGCGTTTCAATCCATTTCCCCTATGGGAACTGCCATTTTGGTTCCCATAACATCTTTAGTTCCCAGGGGGTTACTGTGCGAACATGACGTACCCATGAAGAGATGAATACACAGCCCAATACACGAGCAAAGAGATGCACACTGGGCCCCATTCGAGCCCCTTTTCCACCCTGTTAAACCTCTGGCATGTTTTTGGGTCGTGTCCTTGCTATCAGCCATCAAATGTTAGACGCTTGAGACAATAACAGCACAGGCACACGTCCACTCCCGCTACAAACACGAGAAGTCAGCAGAAGTAGAGGAATGAGAGTACATTACAGCCTCGATTAATCCCACGGCAGAGAATATATGGAGCGTCACAAGTATAGGATAAAAAGAAGAGCAAAGCTACGAAACTAAGTGCATCATCGCATGCGAGAGCGAGAGAAACTGGAAGACACACAGTTGCCCGAGACATAAACAGATGTGTTTGATTGTGTTTACGTATCCATAAAGCCAAACATTTACTCGTATGGATGCGTCCTCACACCTTGGCAAGCTGTAATAACTCAGTTTCTCTGGAAACCGAGATCGGAAAAGAATATCTCTCAGGCTCGCCTTTAGCTTGAATTAAATATACAGCCCGTCACTCAACACCAACAATAACACAACTCGGAACAGTCGATTTGTTAGCGGTTCCCGAAGACTGCTTAACTACCCACTTAATTAACCGCTTTACTAAGCACCTTTGCTTCACTTAAATGGACGAGTCAGTGTATATAGTGGATGCTGTGTGTAATTAGTCATCTCAAGGCAAAATGCACATTTTCCACTTCGATTTACAATAACTAAACACTATCAAATACTTCTGGAAAATATACAGATCGTGTCATTTTTCAGATTAGGAGTGACAACATTCTGTAAGCTCCACTTAGACCCAAAAAAATCCATATTTTAAATGATTAAAGGACGACGAGCACTCAGAACCTTATGAGCTTGGGTTCTGTCAGTTAGTTAGCTACCATGTTATTTGTAAATGTTACCTATATAGAAATCACAGTTAGTATGCCATGTCAGCCACTGCGCTACATCTAAATCAATGCATTTAGCAGACGCCCTTAACCAGAGCGACTTACAACTGATCCAATCCAAGCAAATGTGGGTTAAGGGTCTTGCTGAAGGACCCAACAGTGGCAGCTTGGCAGAAGTGGGATCTGAACCAGGACCTTCTGGTCCATGGTCCAGTACCTTTACCACTACCACGTCTACTCTTATGTATATATTATTCATATCTCTTCATCTGCTACATCAGTCCTATAGCTACTCTAACCTACGCCTACTCTCATTCATATATACTATATCCACTATATCTGGCCTACATCTACCCTTATACATTAACGTTCTTCCTCTACATCTCTCTTACATCTACTCCAACTGTCCTACATTTAATTTCAATCATTCGATCATGTTCTACATCTACTACAACATTTTGGTCACTCCATCAACCTACTCTCATTCATCAATGTTCTGCATGTACTTCAACTGTCCCACATCTACTATACATGTCCTATAGGTGCCCTCATTTATAAATGTACTATATCCACTACATCTGTCCTACATTTCTTCAGGTTTTACATCATCTACATCATCTGTATTGCATCTACCACATCTGTACTACATCTAGCCTCATACATCAAACGTCCAACATCTACTACCTCTAAGACAAATGTTAGTGGAACTCAAGGTTAGGTCCTCCTGGTGGCTGTGAGTAATTTTATGCACTTTTAACGCAACTTCTATATGTTTAGAGTTCCATATACTGGAGCATTTTCACCTGCAAAGAGTTTCATGACAAATTTTCAACAGTGCCTGTGCCTTTTAACAGCAGGTCCACAGATACACTCCCTCAGCCTGGTTTGCATCCAAGGTCACACCATTTGGATGAGACCCAGCCAGCATGCAAATGCCTGCTCCCGCTCCCGTCCCTGGCCATCGCTGGGGTTACTGGTCCTGATAAAGATGCGATGTGTTTCTTTAACAACATCCGTTTTATCAGCTGTGACCGGTGTTTCTGTGATGGTTCAGGCCTCCTGCAGACCCTAAAACAGCTGAATTATTCTCCTCACACATATACTATATGACCACCAAGCTTCCCCGTGACAAATGCTAGACAAAGAGAAAGACGAATAAATAAATAACTAAATAACAAACAAAAAACGCAACAAATCTACTGTCCTTTTTGGATACCTCTTGAATGCATATGAACAAAATATTAACAGATTTATTAATGCAATCTTTACCCGAATGGCCACAATCGCAGAAATAAAATGAGAAAAACATCCACCTCGCATCCAAAACCTGGATCTGTGCAGTTTTATCTTAATCTCCAAGCTGCCTCAGTCAGCAGCACACACAAACACATACAACTAGCGTGGTATCAGTGACTGCCATAATGCCAAACAAACCAGTGTGATGGAGAAGCTAGGCTATCTATCCATCAGTCTGAGATTTGCCAACGGAAGCACTGCAGCAAGAAGAGAGAGATGGCTGTGATTAGATATGGACATTATGAAGCTGTAAAAACAGCAGAAAGGAAGGAGAACATGAAGAAATTGATACTGAGCCGGAAATGCAGGAAACCTCCAAATTCTGAAGGTCATTCTGAAGGACAGCATCTCCTTTCCCAAGCACACTTTCTTTCTGGTCACCTTTTTGACAAGGAGGACCCTTTACAAGACAGTGTGTCTTCCAGAACCTTGTTCAGAGTCACTTTCTGTTCTCCAAGGACCAAGCTTAACTTTACTCTCCGAGACCCGACTGTCAATCAAAAAGATTAGGGCCAATCCGCTGCAGGAGGGGTGGTATCCTGTGCCATCTCCCACCTAGAGGGTTAAGAAACGAGGTTAGAGACACACAGGCCAAGGAAGGAAAGACGGCTCTATTTATCTGGATCTAATACAGAGCCGGTAGATTAATCTGAACGCCACGCAGTATGTGGCATCACCTGGCTGTACGTAGAAGATGGAGGTGCAGTGGGCTGCAGTGTTTTATCTCGCTGAGACACTCGGCGTAATGAACGAAGCTCAGCTGAGAGCAGACTGTGGGTGAGTTTAAGAGCCACTCACAAACTGCATCCTCTCCATCAGACCCTGAGACACACCATCTTGACTCGGTTCCTCCATCGGTCCTGATTAACTGAATGGCAGTATTTTGGCCAGCTGATTACAGCTGTCTGACTTTGCCACAAGTGTCCTTGTTTTAGACAAAAAGCCAAGGGGAATGATTTAGAGAGGTAGCTTTACTTATCTCCCCCTGCAATCAAGAGCTCACGGAAAGAGCAAGTTGATTGGTGGATCTTCTGCTCAGACTCTCAGACTTTCCAGCCAAACCAATACTCAAAGCGCTGAACAAGAATGAACATCAACATCTCAAAAGGGCAAATCAGCTTAGACAGTGGTCCAGTACTTCATAAAGTGCTGATGCGTCACCACGTCACATTGTCCTTAAAAAACACAGATAACCCTTACCAAATAAAAGGTTTCCCACTAGTTCAAGTAAATGGTGTTAAAAAACAGGGTTATTGTTTCAGTTCTGAGACCATTTACCCATTCAAAATCCTTCTGCTTCAAATGTTTTGCAAATTATAAGCCAATTTCTGACACTCTGATATAATCTCAATAGGAGACCTAACATAATCAGAGAGAAAAGACTACAATTCCCAAAACTGCATTTTGGTTAATAAGGTAATCGTTACAATACAATAACATTATTGTCCTACACAATACAAGGCATTTTCTGCAGGACAGAACCAATTTACAGAAAGTGTTTAAGACCAAACTAATTTGCTAAGAGAAAATCTGTGCAAAGTTAGGTGTTACATAAGAGCAAAGCCAGTGGACCCCCCCCGTCAGCCAAAATAGCCATTTAAACATGCATCCTATCACATGCTGATCACAAACCCATTAGATATGTGGTAAGATATTAATCCTTCCATCATAATCCTATGTCTTTGTTTTAGCTGTTCAGTCAGTGGACATCATGTGTGACCAGGACGCGCACCTTTTTCTAGATTAGTACTACGATCCAAGAGTAAAGCCTCTTGGGTTCTTTCATGCTAGAACCTGCATTCACTGCTTGTGATATAATTCTTATAAGCTCAATTTAAGGCTACAGGAAACGAAGAATGAGATGTGTGCGTGCACAGTATTTCCTGTGGATCAAGAGGTGCTTGTTGGGGGGTTATCATGACCCTGGAAGTGCTACTGAAAAAATATGCAGACATCAGATCACTGTTGTACATGTTTGGCTTATATTAATGTTTAGTGAAGGAAAAGCTAAGGTAGTTATTTTATGGTGACAGTTATAACTAATGTTGTCTGTAGGGTTTGCTATTTTAAGTCCTCAGCACTTTGCCCATCTCCATTGTTTCACTCTACAACATAACAGCAGCCTTTCTTTTTAAAATCCCCTACTCAGAGTTTGAAAATTGAGTTTCCAGAGGTAGCCACATTACTAACGTACAGGGATAAGCTCAAGTTGGAGTCCCTGTACTGTCACCTCCAACCTGGTCTACATGCTCGCTTTATTTGCCTACTAGTTTTATTTTATTATGAAAAATATCTAAGTATGTTCACTTCGGTGGAAACACTGCTGTGAGTGTGTCTATGTGAGCAAACCTGGACTGCATTACTATGGTTTTTGTGTCACAGCAGCACAGCTGAGTTAGAAACGCAAACAAGGTCAAAACTTCAAGGTCAAATATTCCCACTGTGTCAACATGAGAGAAGATTTTAAGGACAACACGGAGTGAAATGGAAAGAGACTGGAGAGAGGTTTAACTCCATTATTATTATAGGTGGCTGACAAAGGTTATAAAGGTTATTTAGTGCCAGATTCCTAATTGTCCACATTCTGTGGAGCTTAATTAGTGTGTTACACATCATGTACAGGGAAAACATATCACAAGTTCACGAAACCCATGTTCTGACTTCTTCTCACTGGTGGAGAACAAGGGTTGAGGGTCCGTCTCCTTGCCTTTTTAAAAACTACTCCAACCTCTGCTCCAGTGTGCATAAATACATCCCTAATTGCTAATTAAATTACAATTAGAGCTGAGGATCTGAGAAGGGGTGAGATGCTTAGTTTTAATGCAGAGTGACAGGTTAAAGCACTCCGGCTCTGGATTACGCCAGTCATATGCCCATGGAAAAGACACTCCACAAAGAACCGAGACTAAATGCCTAACTATTTAGGCTACTGAAATCAGATTAATTCTAGACCAAAAAAATCGGAAGTCCAGGCTGATTCTGGTCCAATACTTTCCTGCGCTATAAAAAGTGAAATACATGGCGATTCTTTTTGTTTGGAGGCAGCTACGCCACTAAATTTGATAACAAACATGATAACACAGCAGTAATCACTGACAAGAACAGAACCTAGTCCCAGGACGGTGTGGTACCAACGGCATTACCACCACAATGCCCTCATACAGAATATTTTAACGTCGAATTTGGGCATACAGCTAACAAATGAGATTTTTTCTGGCCTGTGATGAGTTACACAATCCAAAATGATGGACAGCTTTATAAGGTTCCTTTGCAGAGCTGGTCAGAGCTGATGAAGGTATGCCAACCCACACTTCACCAATAAATAGCAACCAATCAGCCACGAAAAAAGTAATGACACATTTATCCAGCACAACGTAAATAGAAGTCACAGTCTGGATGGTTGAATTCAGAAGAACCCATGCTGAGTGTATATGTATATTAAAGTTATGCAATGCCTGCCTCTGGCCAGATTATGTCTTCTGTGGGGGATGGGAGTGTGGAACATTTAAGAAATTTGCCAGGCTTATTAAACTGAGGGAGAATCAAATTAGTGGGATTATGAGGATTAGCATCTGTCTTTCAGAAGCTGTTCCGGTGAGATCTCTTAGCTAAGAATCCAGACAGGTTGACGGAGCACAATTTTTGCAGGTCGATCCACGTGACGTGGTCGATGGCGTACGCCGTCTTAATAGCAGAAAGAGATGTTTTCCCAGCTTAAAGATTTCAGCCATTCAGCCATTTCCATGTAACACCCCAAAGCAGTAATCATTCTTTTCCCGTCTGCAGCTCTAACACATTGGATTGGGGTCAGTGGGGGGAAATAGAACCTGCTCCTTGTGAACCCGAGTGCTGGACCAAAGAAAGACTCTTCAATCCTGCTCCTCTAAATTAGCCCAAGTACCTTCAATCAGTCCTGTACCTAAACAGCTAATTCGGCTCCAATCAGTGCTGCTCCTTTAATACGGCCAATTCACCTCAACTTCATCATGCTCCTTCAATTCGACTAATGCATAGTCACTCGATCCTCCTCTAATGTAGCAAATTCGTCCGCACTTGATCCTGTTCTCGTGACATGTCCACCTTCGCTCGAACCTATTCCTCTAATTCAGCTCCATTCAGTCCTGATTCTCTAAAATGACTAACGTACCTCTTGTTGAACTAACACGGCCTGCTCATCCTGCCCATTCCAGAATACTCTTGACAGTTCAAGGAGAGATGTCAGCACAGCCTCCGGAACGATTGAAAAGCCCATAGACGGGCAAAAACAACCTTCTCTTGTCAATCTCTCTGAACTGAATTCAGCTAATCGATTGTTTTTGAAGAAAACTGCTTCAATGATAAGACTGAACTGTCACAGATTACTGACTCTCTCGTGGGTTTTAAATATCATTATCAGAATGACGACAAGGTCATGACTATAGGTCAGGTCGGTAGAGATCAGAGGCACGACGTATTCTCGGAGGCTTTCGGCAGTAGGCTACACTTGCTCTCTTCGGATTCGGCGAGCAGTGTATGAAGCTTTTGTACACTTTGCTCCACATGTCTGCTGCAGCCGAACAGAACAACGGGAGGATTAAATAGAGGAGAGCGTGTTGAGAGTAGGAGGCACACCTGGGCTCCATTTTTAACTAGGTCAAAAACCGCTAGCTGCACCCACCCCTGCCCAGTCATCTCAGAGCGCGAGGCCTCGTTGACTCAAACAGAGAGCAGAGAAGCAAACTGCTCTCGCGAAACCTCTGCCTTGCTTTCCATGCTGCATTTAAAGCAGTGAAGGCCAGATGACGACCAAGAACAGATCCTGCATCCAGCTGCTTCTCCTGCTGGAGATCACGCCACCTTGCTCTCTGCTCCAATGAGCTCCGACACACCCACACTTACCGCACAGGATGATTGGCATCTAGCAGGGCCTTCACAGACCAAGCTACATGCTGTGCAATGGAGAGCGATAAGTCTGAAAGCTGAAGTTGGAACACCGAAGAATGAAGAAGGTATTGCAGAGCTTTTTAGGCGGACTATTATCATGCTTTACAGTATTTAGAAGATTCCACAGCCTAAGTTGCACCACAGCCTAAACGTTTATTGGGAATATGCAGTACCTAAAGCAGACTTCCAATATATTTTCACAAAAAAAAGAGTTGTACGCCATGTCTGTAACACGATGCAGCATGCTACTATGATAGACGTGCTCTAAAGACTGCCAAGAGGCTGTTGAGCAAGTGTGCTACAACGACGCCGCACCACCAGCAAACGTCTGTCGATTAGGGAACAGGACGTTGAGACTTGAGAATGTGCTTCCTCTAAATTGAATCCTATAGTCCCGCCGGTCCCGTTGTTAGTACTGTTATATGAAGTTCTCGTTCCATGCTTGAAAAAGGCGACACAATAGAAATGATTCCTAGACAAACGCCGTCCCTCGCTGCGGCGACTGGGAGAAAACAACAATGATCGGGGGACTAGACCGCAATTATGGCAACGTGACTCGTGACAAACTATGACCAACACCTCTCCTTCCTGTCTCTCCGATTCTCCCCTTCTTCCCTCTCCATCCCTCACTCAGCCCCAGGAGGAGGCAGTGCAGCTAAGCAAGAAACATCACAGCTGTTCTGCCTCTGGGGGCTCAGGCCAGATGAATTGGTGAGAAATGACAAACTTTTCTCCCCTCGCTCATCTCCAAACAGAGTGGGCAAACTCTGTCGCTTTCTCTCGCGGTTGCTCATCCGTTCTCTCTTCTTCCCGTGTTCTTCACTGCTCTCTCGCTCCTCGTTCCATCTTCACTAATTGCTCCCAGCTCCCTCCTGTCCTAGGTCTCCTAACTCCAGTTGTCCTTCCATCCATCCTCGAGTAGCAGCGCCGGATCGGAGCACAGTGCTGTTCGTTTCTGAAGCAGCGGGGGTCATGCAGTTCATCCATCATCTTTGTATTCCAAACCTCGAGGTCCGGCAGCCAATTAAAAGCAGCCCACCTGCCAGCCGCACTTCCTCCATCGTGGAGTATCCCATCAGGTACAGGTACTGGTAGCTGCGCCTTTTTTCTTCCTTACCAAAAAGGCAAGGCTGAGAAATGCAAGGAAAATCCTCAAGCAGTACAGCAGTACTTTAGCAGAAGGCAGTCGGTAAGTACTCTCAATCCAAATGCCACCGCAAAGAGCTGTTGACTTTTATGTAATGAACCATTTGGAAGGCCGGGATAAATCAGGTTTTAAAGAAGGAACTGCTATTGCTCTGTTAGCGAAAGCTGTTTCAGATTTTATGACCATCATATTTTATATTAACAGTCCATACCTCTTTACCTCAGTGCTACCTTGAATCATTATGTTTGCTCCATTGTTGCTCATTGCATCTTTAAACACAGCACCAAACCACTATCAAGTCGCTTTTATTTAGTAGCACTAGGTAAAACGGTCTGTCAAATAGACTCCTGCCATGCTCAGCCAATTGCCTCTATTCCATCCTGGCCGGGATGTAAACCAGCTCTCATCACTGAGATGATGTTGTCCATTTGCTACAAGTCCCATCCCTGAATGGTCTGTTTTGACCCATGTACCTGGAGCCATAAAGCATCGTGGGCCCATACATACACGCATTAGAAGAAAAGTCTGAACAGAAAACAATGATCAGTCATTTTCTGCCTGCCTCTAATCATCCTGACAAGGGCATCTTGAACAACTGCTCTGTCACAGAATGCAGGAGTTTCAGCTGAGGAATATGAGAAAAGGCCTGCTGCAATTAATAAGGCAATGTCAAATACAATCGGTACGGGTGACTGCAAATGGCTGACACCGAAGACACGGCGCTTTTTATTGAGATCCGTCCTCCCAGGCAATAGCGCGGCACTACCCTGACTTGCTTTTGTCGTCCAAAGGAATAAACAATGCGGTCTCTGGCGAGCAAAGAATTCACGAGCTTTTCCAGGAAAGTTGTGATTAACTACGTAGAACCTGCGCCAGTGAAAAGGCAAGGGCACTAAATGTGGCTTTGTAAGACAGGAGATATTCCGTGTTTTCTTCTCTCCACTCTCCCTTTTCGTTCTGTGTCCTCTTTGAAATAATGAAAACAGCTTGTGGCTATATCGCCGGCTTTAGATGAGGCTTCTCATTCGCCTCGCTCGCCGCCAACCCACTTCACTCTCCCGAATCTCCCCATCTTTGCCCCAGGAGCATCCTTGCAAATAAACAAACACAAAAGCTTTGCATCTGCCTCAGTTCCTTCCATTCATTAATACATCCACTGATTGCAAGTCGATCTGAGCACTGTTCGCATTATCGCACAAAAACACGCTCAATCAGACGCTAAGCATATTCAGACGTTAAGAGTTTTGCTAAACTGGCAATCAAGAGACACAGAGGAGTCGTTTCGCTGTGTTACGCTGGGTGTTTGGCAGCCAACTGGTCATTAATTCTACAAACAGCATCAGGTACTCAAGTGTACGCAAAAGCACCCAAAAGTGTTCCTAATCATCCAGACCAGTCTTGCATGGCAAAGTATCGCTGAATGACTTGCATTTTACTGTTCAGTTCTTCAGAACCCATAAATACAGCCACACCCCACTCTCTTGCATACGAACACAACAATTTAGTCAAACACTACAGTGGACAGCTATGGACCTCCCTACCCTCCCTCGAATTCTGAGCTGTTGTTAGTGAAGTTGTCTGTCTCGTACAGTCTCTTGAGACCGCTCAGTATTTATGCTTAAATATTTATCTGTCTAGCCATGCTAATCAAAATGGAACGTATGGAATACAATGAATAAATCATTCATTTGGCAGCTACTCTTACCCAAAGCAATACACAGGCAAGACAAACATACATCCATGTTAACAGCAGGTTGAGAGTCTCACTAGTAGTGCTTACAACCTTCCAGTCACTAGCTGATCAAATACCCATTAAGCCTTAAAACTGGAATAATAATAATAATAATAATAATTCACATTTCTTCTTTTGGAAATGACCCATTTTAAAAATACTGCCAAAAAAACCTCGGAAGTGGACACTCAATATTACTCAATTTGAGCCTCGAGCAAAAGAAAGAAAAATCCATTTGGAAAAACCCTCAGTACTCTGAGCAACGTGCGCAAGGTGGAAATTACCAGTAGCATAATCAATGTTTCAATCATGCTCCTGCTTTCAACTAAACAAGGAGCTCATTTAACAGCTGTCCCTTGGTGATCTTGGCAGTTACAGAAGTAAAAGTGTTAATTGAACTCCTAAAAAACACTCGAACACAAACACACAAAAGCACTCAGCTTAAGTATTAATTAATAAAACATGCCCTAGTTGCACAAGCCGTCGGGTTTGAGGTGTAAACAGCAGATTGTTGTTTTGCTGTGCCCCGATTCCGCTTGTTCGAACCCGACTGGAGTGCGGCACGAAGAGAAGCCCTTCACTTTTGCCGTTTATCCTCCAACGCACTGCGCTTGTGTCTACTACTGCGTGTGTACCGGTGCTAGGCTTAATTACAAACAGAAAGACGCCCAAGGGACACACAGAGGTAGAAGCTACCTTGCTGAAATCAGGAAATCTCCATCCTATATTTAAAGTTAAGTCCACTTTATAGTCTGTATAAAATACAGATCACACATGGGAACACACCCTAACTATTACTCAGGATTAAGAAAGCCTCCACTGCTGAATATATGTGGGTAATGATTTCAACTACAGTTTATTCATCTGGCAGATGTTTTGTCTAAATTTAGGCAGAATGCAACTCAAGCATAGCGGGATTTGAGTCATGTAGTCACTCACTAAATTTTACATGTTGGCATCTTAGAACTATAGACCAGACATTGGTAACGTTGGTTGCAGAGGGGCAGTGCGCCTCTCAGTCACACCATGCAGGTGCTACTGCTGAATCTGCTTTTATCAGTTTCTTTTGAGCTTCAGGCTGCTGATCAAGTTTATTAGGTTTAAATCCTAGTTGGTTAGATTGAAAACCTGCAGAAGGCTTAAGCATAAATCCAAAGACGGCAAAGAAACACTGGCCCTTGAACAATGCATTTATCCCACAGACCTTCAGGGAGGCCGCACCACAGTCGATCTGTGCTCCGACTCCCAACAAAGCTAGAATTTAAATTCACGGTAAAACATATCAATAAGAAAATAGCTCATACTTTAGTCACCGGTGTTTTGTTCACCATAAATGCCAATTACTCAATTCTCTCTAGCATGCAAATCAGATTAGAGAGGGCCACGGCAGGCCACTTATACAGCGAGCTGCATTTCAACATTCAGAGCAACAAGCAGATACACCTTTGCCCAGCACTTCACAGTTTAATCAAGCTCCATTTTAAAGGCTTTTAAACAAACTTTTCCCTCCTGCATTAGGTATTGGAACAATAGCGATAATTAAAATAATTATTCCTCACTTCTAAAATCTACACAGCCGAGACGACTTCTGCCAAAAGCCAATTTTCACAGGAAAACAGCTCTAGTCTTTTCTGTAAACTAACAAATAAGTGTGCTTTGGCACAACCATTTTGTATATTGTAACATAAGAGATGAGAAAAGCCAGGCCCGGACATATCTAGACACTCGGCCTCGTGCAGGAACGGAGAATTTGTGCTGAGTGGGCATTTTCATTGTACTTGGTATTAATTAGTTGTATGGCCAGTTTCACCAGTGAATTCATACTGGATCCAAACAATAAAGGCCCGCAAAGGCCCTCAAGGACCAAAAGCCGAGAGACGGGGGAAATATTTTCTGTCCTCTACAAAGGACAGTGCAGCAGAAGAAACTTGCCAAACTGCAGTCTCCACTCTGGTCCAGTGCTCTCTCTCTCTCTCTCTCTCAAAATGCAAACTATCTCTCTCCATCACAATCAAACACTGAAGAGTAGGGACGGGTCTGAATCATGGGCTAATCCAATAGGCATCCAACAGCCGAGCAGTCGATTAGGGAGGGTTACATAAGGTCTTTTGAATCTCGTATTAGAGCTAATACGTTGCCTCTGCACTGACTTTGTGCGTTCTGCAAGTGCAACATGACAGGAGAATCTTAGTGGCTTTTGGAGGGAGCGGAGTTAAAACCAACAGCGCAGTTACAAGGTTTAACTGAGGAAGAAGCAAAAAAACAGAAGCAGAGAAGCATGATAAACTTAAAACTATCAACAAACTGAACCACAAACACTAAAGGATTATCCTTAAGAACAGAAAATGAATCAGAACCCGCTACATCTCTGTTTGCGCCAAATGCTCCAGACTATTGCTGAGGTAAAATGATTTCGCATCTATCACTCAATGTCCAGCTTATATCTTATAGATTACCAGCAGTTCAGTTTAAGTACATTAAAAGCAACCGAAAGTGACTTCTATAATGTATACAGACATTTAAAGTGCAACTACAGCAACCTCCGCACTAAGCTGGGGGACTGGAACATCATGTACACACATTAAACAATGGCTTTGCTAAAGAAAATGCACCACCTCGACTTTTAAACTGTTTCAGCAGTTTCAAATCATTTCCAAACATAACATTATAATTGACTGATAGATGCACCACCTGTAATGGGTGCCGAAATTGCGGATCTATAACCGATATCAAATAAAAAATGCACAAGTTTACGTTGCAGATGGCAAAATGCACAACTCATTTTTGCACAACCTGTGTTTTATGCCTTGCCATTGATCTTTATACAAGGAATAATTCAGACTGATCAGGCTACATTGTATCTTGAAAATCATAAGGGAACAAGGCTAAACAAAACCTTTCTATTTGATATAGTCGGCTCAATGTCCGCCATCATTCTCAATACACAAACCTAGCTGGTAGAGCCAGACAACACCCAGATGGTTAATGACGCCGATCATCATTTTAGTACGTCTCAATAATGTGCTGACACCCATTTTTCTCTGTTCTATATCTGCTCTTTCAAGTGGACCCAACGATAACGCATAACACAATGTATAAAATGCCAAAATGTAAAAACATATACCCTATAACGCTCATCAGCCTATGATTTGGTGTGCTGAAGCTCATCTTTACTGCAGTGGTACACAAAGTCATTAACTGTATCCAACATGACGCTGAGAGAGCGAGAGCGAGAGCGAGCGAGAGTCTATTCCTGCATGACTGCGAGAAAGACTGAGACATACTGCCATACTGTTATGACCCTAAGCAGTGCACCCCACAACAATTGTTAGATTCTGCATTAATGTACTGGGTTTGAAACGAGTATTCCTCAAGGCATGCTCGCTCCTACAAAGCTGACACTGACCATTCCAAGAGAATTCCACTGTTTCATCAGCACTCACATTCTCTCTCACACACACACATGCTCCTGATGGGCACAGAGCGCCTGCTGCGAATGCACAGAAGAGGGCAGCTTACCATCATCAAGGTTATTTAGCATAATTTCTATAGGGAGCCATTAATGCCCGAGAGACGAAGGGCAAAGACGCTCTGAACGACCAGGAGAGGCCTCCATCTCACCTCTGCTAACAAAACAGCAGGCAGCTTTGAGCTCTGTGAATTAAGGTGAGCCATTAGCGTATGGAAGGGTTTGTTTTTAGACTGAAAGATTGCTTCAGATAATCTGTGACAATTAGCATGTCAGCATGTGCGGAGTGCGCAGACGCACGCACACCTCCCTTTCTGTGCCACACGCACTCTTCCTGTCTTGGCTGGGTCTGATGTTTGGGGCAAACACACACCTGCGCAGCAAAAGGCAGGTAAACAGCCATTAGAGCGGAGCAACCACTTCAAGCCAGTCTTTACCGAGCTTATCAAGCCGGAGCTCCCTATGCCAGACCACCACACACAGGCCGGGGAATTTGGACAGGGCTAGACTCAAAATAAGCTACTGGGTCACAGTTCATGGGTTCCAATTTTGAGCAGAGATCTTCGTTCGGTCAGATTTTTCCACTCGGATGCGCCTGGCATCCAAAAACACGGCTACTCTGATCCGTCCCTACCTGCTCAGGCTGATACCCAATCTAACTGCATCCTTTTATGAAACACCTGGGGCCGCTTCACATTTTTGCTGCTTTTCTCAAAAAGTCATTCCATAGCATCGCAAGATTTTACTCAACTTTTGTTAAGGAACTGGATTACTTGTATTTCATATACTTTAATTAAATAATACTAGGCATCATTAAGCTGTACTTAAACTACACAAGGATAAAAACAGAACATAAAGATCTACCAAAATCACCACACTAACAAAAATCATTTCTAATGCCATTAAATAGCATCACTGGCACCCTGGCACCACCCCAAGGAGCACTGGCACTAAGGGAGTCAGGGAGCCAAACAGCTTTTGACCAGAGCCCTGTGAACCACTGGCATAACCAGAATTAACAGTGATCAAAAACACCTGCAGATCTGGAAACCCAACTCTCCGACCGACAGAACTCACCTCTGTGGGTGGGCTTACTGACCCACTCTGGGTTGTATCCCAGCTCTGGCGAGGTGAGATTTGTTGGTTATAGAGCTGCATTTCGGTTCACTGGTTCAGAGGCGGTTAATTCTCACTATGCCTGGTTTCTGTTATTGGCACTGTTAAGTCCCGGTATGCCTTCGTGCGGTTTCTGGTGCCATTAAAATCCAGATGGCTGCGAGCAGTACAATTTTGGGTCTCTGTGTGTTTTCATCTTCAGGCACAGGTTTTTGTGTCTCAGTGCTCCTCAGAGTTGGGCTCAGGTTCTATTTGAGATCAGCAAATCTGCACGCGTCATGACACCGACCAGGCCTGCACCCTTATTACAGCTGTAGTGTTTATTAAAGGAAAAACTATTTCTCTAATGACAAATACAAGCTTACGTACTTCATTGCTATTAACACGTTTGGCATCACTACTGTCAGACTACAGTGCAAAACAGAAGGCTTTTGAGGTGAACTGATACACTAAATATACATTCAACATACTTACATTTGCTATTTATCAAACGTTCTTGTCCAAGCAAATGTGGGTTAAGTGCCCAACAGCTGCAGCTTGGGAGAACTGGGATTTAAACCCAATACCTTCTGGTCCACATTCCAGTACCTTAACCACTAAGCCACCACAGTTCCACTTCAATAATGAAGTGTGTTATGTTTAGCCAAGTATATGAGCCAAGAAAAATGTGATCCTGCTTCAAATAGGAGTGCAGACCGACTACAAGCTATAATTAGAGCATCTTATGTAATATTTGGTTTGTTCATTTTATCAGCCTCCTGACATTTTTGCTGAGTATTAACCATCCTAGAAAATTGTGTGATCAATTTGGACCACTGCTACAGTTCAGCAACATTTCCAGCAACTGGTAAAGCGGATAGCTTACACCATAGCGTGACGCAAAGAAATGCTGGAGTTCAGTAACGCTGATACTGTAACTATGGCATAAGAAATGCGCAGTTACAACTGCATCACACCGATATTTAGATTGCTGATCAAAAGCCTCAGGAAAAGCTGGAACTGCAGTGGTGTTTCGATCTGACAAAACTCCAACAATATGACTACAAGGTTATATTTCAGCAAATAGTGAGTGACAGCTCGACTGATTGGGTCATGTGCATTGTTCGGTTACATTTGTGCTTCAGTACTTTACTTGCCTGCTTGTTGCATGGTTAAAAACTTTAAACCCTGACACTGCAAACATTATGTAATAGCCATTACAGGACTGAACAGCTCATCACCAGCGGGCTTTTAATATAATGCACGGCATATTGAAATCACTATATACAGTGTATATATAGACCTGGCTCCCACACAAGCCTGTTTTGGCAACTTCACTTGGAAGAGAAGCTTTTTACTGAATACTGAAATCAGGAGCTCTTTAACATTGACATTATTTAATTTGGCAAATGCTTTAATCCAAAGAGACTCGCACAAGTGGCAGATTAGTGGTGCTGGGATATGAACCTTCAACCAGGTCTGGGGAGGGATGACAGCATACAGTTCCAGTACAAGTATTCATCTCATCCATCTCCAGCCTTTTCACCTTACAACTAGGAATTTAAATGCAAAATCTGTCCGTTGTCTCGGCACATGAAAAGCATCACCAGAACATGTTGCTGCCATCACCATGCATCACTGTGGGGATGGTGTTCTCAGGGTGATGAGCAAGGTTTGGTTTGTGCCCATCAGGCCAGAGTCCAAACAGCTTTCTTCTTGCCACTCTCCCATAAAGCCCAGTTTTGTGGATTGCCCAGGAAATACTTCTAAAAGGCACGGTCAACCATGAAAAAACTGTATAACATGTCTACTGGTAATAATTTCGGTTATACCAGTAAAACATTGCTGCTTAAGAGAGAGATGAGGTGGAAGAGAGACGTTTCAGAGCCAAAGAACTTCTCACAAAAGGCTGATCCTGAAGAATTTGTAAAGAAAGGGGAGCGACTGCTGTTGCATGGACATGGTTTGATCATACAAATCTGGAATTGTGCAGAAAAACATCTGCAACGTTCGCTGCTCAATGGTTGTAGCTGAAGAGGGCAACCCTTCATCATCTTAAAGTCGTGATACAGCTTCGGGTGTTCAACGTCAATCCAAAGTGTCACGTCACTTTCAGAAAGGTTTGGCCGAATGCTTTCATACCAGGACCGGAACTAGAACGAGTGCCATTGTGTGTTATATTTGTAAGGACATGGCCCCGATTTACACAGCTGAAAAAGAGCTAATCAAAACCCTTCACCCAAGCTATGTAATGACGAGCGGCAATCATTGCAGCAAAGTCCAGGTCCCTCATTTAGACGGCTGCTGCAGAATGCCACGCCGAGAGCGAGGGACTCGGATTGTACTGTTTTATATTGAGACTGTTATACTGCACGTTTACAAGTTATAATTCCGAATAAATAGGAGATGAAATGTGCTTAACCAAAAAAGCAATTTATTTTATTCCATTTTAAATATCATCAATGGCTACATCGATGCTAGTCGGACGCATTCACACTGGACCAATGTAGTGCAAATTAAGCTAATGCATGCATTTTGAATGTAGGACGAAATCAGAGTAATCCACGTGGACACAGGAGAACGTACAAACTCCACACACTCAGAGCCCGAGGTCGGGACCGAACCAGGGATCTACGGAGCTATGAGCCACCGTGCCGGCCCTTTCTTCCAAAGTTACTATATTGTGATTTATATTGCGATATAACCTTACAAATACTGTGATAGAGGATTTTAGCCCTAGTGCTCCCCATCTGATCAAAGGACCAATATTTTAACAGCGTTACCTGCCGCTTATACAGCAAATCCCTAACTCGCAAATCTGTACTCGTGTGCCCAGAGGCTGTGATCTTTCACCTCATCCAAAAGCTGAAATGATCCAGCTCCAAATAATGGAGGCCAATTTATAACAATTTCACGTGAAGAAGCCATAAATGTTTCTTAATACAATATTATACAAGCACATTCTATCCACTTCATGCAGCAATATAATTCCCCTACAATCATTTTTCGGCACTGTGTAAACTTGGTGTTGAAGGAAGCTTAAGGAGCTCGCTGTATCAATCATCTAACCGTATCCAAACCTCTCAAATTAACTTGTCTTCCATCTAATGTTTTTACAGCTAGCAAAAAGCTTGTCAGAACCCAGTTCTGAGATCAGACGTGAAGAAGGGAAACAGATCGATCGGGCTCCCACACAGGCATGTTTTGGCAGCGCTTTCAATTTTTGATATCTTGGAGCTCTTTAATAATCCACAAACTGAGGAAACCGTACTCTCGCAAACAGCAGTCCATTTTAGAGAAGATTTACCTTCCTAGCAGATACGTCAGCCAAGTGGCAGGAAGGAAAAAAAAACAGACATTTAGCAAAGGAAATAGAGACATGACAGCAAAGGACATCGCAGGAATGAACAGACCGAGGGAAAATAAGAGAGACAGGGATAAAGAGATGTTAGAGAACACTTTAAAGCTAGCATTAGAGAACAGGGACCTCAGCCTAAAAAAAAAAAAAAAAAAAAAGAGCTGACGTTTCGTTGGAGCAAAGCTTTCCCGCCTGCTAAGAGAGACGGACTTTCAGCACCTTCAGCTCCAATAAAAATGTTAATAGAGTTCAGGCAGGGAAAACTAGGCGTAAACAAACAAATGTGCCAGTGCATGCGACAGGCCCGCGGGAGGCCACAGCTCCTCAACGAGACAGGAGGAGGAGGAGGGGGATGGACCGATGAGGGGTGAATCAGCCCCAGTGATGATAGCTCAACTCTAGTGGACTCCCAAAGGTGCATCTGTTCAAGACATCACTCTCTCATTTTCTCAGATCACTTATGATAAACAGTCTCCTTGCATAGCCGAGTCAAGCCCTGCTCGTCACACGGTACAGCAGAGGGCAACGCATACGCTGGGTGTGGTTATGGAAATCTCGCTTGTTTTCCAAGGAGGAAAAGCCAGGAAATTAAAACCATCTAAGTCGATTTCAACTGTCTAAATTTCAACAGCCTTAACCTATAAGATCCTGTCAGGACATTTGTGAATCGGGCCTGTACTCACACAGAGGAACCCCGCTGTTAAAATGCTACCTGCCACACGAGGACAAAAGGAACAGGGAGGAAGATCTGCGATTGGTGGAAAAGTGCAAAACAAACATTCCCATCCTCATTCGGAGTGGAAGAGGCACCAAGAACTCGCCGTCCTGACATGTTCAAAGGTTTGGCAACCTCCAAGCCAATTAGACATCAGAGGGCAGGCTGAGCTGCAGCCTCCACTGGGCTCGACTGCTGTATAAACGGTGGCCCATGCTTTTTTAATCAGCTATAATTTAAGGATTTAAATAAAGATCAAATTCTTCCTGTGGCACCCAATGGAGCAGGAAGGGGGGGGGGGGGGGGGGCAGGAATGAAGACAGAGATGCCTACAATCCATCCTGTTTCAAGAGCTCCAGTTTAAGTTTGGGCAGAAAACTGTGTAAAGAAATGAAATGGTGCAGGATGAGCAGCTGTGGCAGAGCGCGCCGCCTGCCTGGTCTAGCTCCAGAGGGTTTTCATCGACTGCTATAATTAATGAGGCAGTGTTGTAGGTTGGTATTTCCTTGGATATCCAGCTTCCTCTGCGACCTGCAGCCACGCCGACTACTTCGCTAAGCGCCAGAAATCAAGAGAGGCGTCTTCACTCGATGGCTGCGCGATTTGAGACCTACGCGGCTCAAATCAACATGTTGCGTTTAGTATGGCTCCACTGCCTGGGTACATGTGGGCAAAGCCAGAGGTAACAGCAGTCAGCAGGTGCCTGGACTTGTCTTAACTCGCTCAAGTAGGAGTTGTGAAGAGCTTAAGAGAAAGCCCAGTAGCCCAGGCACTGGTAGTGTTTAATTCTGCCTACCGGTCTATTAACAAGAAGTAGGGTGGCTGGCAGCCACTCGAAAATCCTGGTTTAAGTCCCAGACGTAAACATCCGCAGCGCTGGTTCAGCGGGAAACAAGTCAGAAATGATTTCAAGTCGGCAGAGAGTCTGTTTTTGACGCTACGACCAGGCGGATGAGTCGATCTCATCAGTATAGACACCCCTCTCGTTGTTTTCTCGCCTACCCCCCACCCTTCCCGAGTGCCAAGGCTTCATGCTGATTCAAGAGCGCTAAATCCTCTGCCGCATGCTTGCCATTAAGAATCAGCTGTGGCTAATCTTATCCAGTAGCTTTGTGCATCACAGGCCCTCAAAGCAAAGCGAAGAATGGAAAGGAGACACGGACAGGCGTGAGCTCACCCCGACGCTTAAGCTGGTTCTCTTCTGCCTCAAACTGGATCTATTCATTACTGGTGTATTTGAGTTCAGTGGCAGTCCTGGTCACGCCGGGTCAGAGGCCATGGAAAAAACAGTGTCAGTTCGGGAGTTAAGAGTCAAATTATCTCATGAAGTCACAGACCTGAGCGCAGAACCTTTGGATTTGTCTACGCAGCTGTCAAGGCCTAATTATGGTCCTGTCTGCAGCTTCCTGCCGGCACACATTTGCCTGCAGAGCCATCTAAATACACCAGAAGAGATCAGGAAAGACACAGATCGCACTTTACTGTGAAAACAGAGGGCCCATTTCTTACAGCTAAGCACCATCACTCTTATAATCCAGACGTTTAGCTACTGCTAGAAAATGAGGGTTCTCAATACGGCTTTCGCAAGAAGATGGCTTCTGAATAAAATTGCAAATGCCTAAGCACAGAGCACAGTTTTAGTACAAAAGTGCCACTAGGGAATGATGGTGCACCCTCAAGATTTGTGCCCACTTCTGTCTCTTAACACGTCCGTCTTATATGCGGTGATATATGCCTTGTTGGCAGAAAAAGTAGTTTAAGCTTTGCTGACCAAAAATGTCCTTATAAATGTTAGCTCCTGCTTTCGGTCCTGTGATCTGCCCCTCTCCACCCACTAACCAGCTAACTACAATGAAAATAAGACTACGTCACACTTGGCTAGTATGGTACCGGATATCCACGTACAGTATGTCATTAAAGATCTTGGGGATAAAGGCTATGGGGTAAACGCTGCAGGTAAACGTGGCCCAAATCGGATTGTCTTTTTAACGTTGCCTGTATCAGGCTCTATTGTGAAAATGTCACGCTTCCAAACTGACTCGGATGAGCAGAAGAATGAGCTACCTGACATGCGTCCTCTGAAGTAAAGAAATAAAATAAAATATGGTGTACGATAGGGATTGCTGGTCACATCACCGAGTGACTTCACAGATAGGTAATAATGACACAAGGAGGCAAAACAGGGCCAAGATTTTGATGCTTTCTCTGGAGTTATGGCGGCTACATGGAGAGAACTGCCTCAAAAACTTGTCAAATCAACATTTAATTATTCATTTTCTATTCAAGTTATCAGTATGACTGAAATCACCTGGGTGACTTTTACCTGCAGTGTAAACATTTCCATATCTAGAGTCTGTACCCTCTCTGCCCCTGACCACGTCATCTGTCACTTTTCCCTCCTCCATTAGGTGCTGATACAGTCTGCACATGTTAACATCAGCACTCCAGGCCTCGGTGGCCAAAATGCACTTTTAAATGCAGGGCATTACTTTTATTCCCTGTCTACCTCTAGTTGAAGTGCAGAGACAGAGCTTGGGGAGTGCTGTCCGAAGAGCCAATCAAGAGAGAAAATGAAATATGGAGACAGAGAGCAGAGTGAGATGCATACACGTCTTTTGCTCCTCTCTTCTTTCCCCCCACCTCTTTAAAAACTCCCTAGCTGTTTAAAAATAACAACTTGCGCAATAGCAACTCTGCATAATCAAGCAAAGGCTATAAGCGTCCTAGCCCCACCACACCGGCCTCTCCTTGGCTCCGTGAATACCAGACACGGCCATCTCCTGATCCTGTCTATTCTGAATACGCCCCGAGACTCGACATTCATATTCCCCACACCTTTGCACTCCATCACCAGATGCAACCAGCTCTGAAATGGAGCCTCGCTTCCCACAACATCCAAATGCTTACTTGGCCTCACAATGATACAAGGCATTGAATAACACGCCGGCATACAAGCGTCCCATCTCCGGCCTGTCACTTACACCGCAACACAGGGAGAGGATACGCCTTACCAACAGGATGGAAAGATTAATATGAGATATAAACCAACCTCACAGAACCATGTAGTAAGAGTCAGGAAATCTAGATATAGGCTTTCATTATCCAAAGGAGCAGACAGGAAAGGTGCAGGGAAAGCAGCAGAAGAAGCAGAATGAAAATACAGAGACTGGGGGCTCAAAGAGGCTAAGAATGAGCTTAATTCAAAGTCATTTGTCATGTGCATAGTTCATACTGGGTTTACTGGCAATGAAATTCTTGTGGTATCTCCGTTAAGTACCACACAGTCAAACAAATAAAATTAAAGATGTGGATAAAAATATACACGATCAGGGCTAGGCAGCATAGCGGCTTCATACGAATATGGTACACGGACCTATTTTCTTCTGTAACATTGTTTGCATCACTCCTCTCTCGCACTCTTCACGCAACCCCGCCCCCGCTCTCCCTCTCTGTACGTAAATCCAGCCCCCCTCGCTCACTAGTTCTCCTGCAGCAAGGAGGAAGGCACAGCGCCGGCCCACGCTGCTCAAAAATACCTGGTTAGTAAAAAACGAAACAAACCAGAATCAAATATTTGGAGACGGTTTTGATTTGGAGCCAACTCTGTACACCGCCTTGACGAGGCTGCAGCCAAAAGCGGAAGTGCTTCAAATCTGTTCCACCGATTACACCGGTGCCATAGACTGCAATATGAAGAGCGTTAAACTTCGTGTCGCTGCTGCAACCCCAGCTGCAGAGGCTTCGCAGAGTTCTGCCTGTAACAATGAACACTTCGGGCTTTTACCCATTTTGTGGGCACATCGCTAAAGAGATCGTCCTTGTTGCAACCGTAGCACAAGAACGCTTTAAACAGCTGCTAGAAACCACTGAATCAGGATACCAGTTGCTCAGTCACAATTAATTAAGAGAAGCACTCCCAGAAATGTAGGCTGAGGTCAGACTGAGCCTTACCAATACTGACTCATTTAGCTCTGAAGAAGTGGCTGAGGACGCACTGCATTGGTCACCGGCTTCACAGGGCCAGTAGTGAGTGCAACGTTTAAGGAATCACGCTCAGCAAAACATTTGTTAATAATAAAATGTTAATAAGGAAATCTACTTGAAGATTTGTGTAAGGCTAAATGGGGAGTAATACAGCATAGCTGCCGCTACTGGACTGACATCATTTCCATAAACCCGCTGTGCAGACATATTGGAGATCAGGGATGCTCTCGGGTTCGGCGGCATCTGAGAATGCACAAATCTAAACGTATAGCTGCTTTCACACGTTTGACTGAGTTTCCCTGATTTAACTGAATCCTATTTTCTATGCAGACTCGACTGGTAGGAGCAACATTTCCATTTGGAGCTGTTTTTGAAAACTTATTGTTTTTGCACACAGCGGAAGGAGTATTCTCAGAGATGGGCCTGTTTTTAATTAATACAGGTTTCATTTACACGCTGACAAATTGTGTTCGTAACCAGGGAAAGAAACTCCGGTTTTCCATTATATATTGTTCGCTTAAAATAAAAGTGCTTCTGACGTCTCTACCTTAGAACGGATAGCCTATATGGCGTTTGGTCCACAGCACCCAGCCTTCTGTACAACATAACGAGAGCAAAATAAAATACAAATACATATACAGCAAGTATGTGTGCGTATATATGATTATAGAATTATCAGCAGTGCATTAAAGTGCTGAAGAAGCAGACGCCCTTATCCAGAGCAGCTGATATAACATACACTCCTCACAAGTGTGGGGGGTTATAGGGTCCTTCTCAAGGGCCTAGCAGTCGACCCTGGACGTTCCGTTCAGTGGTGCAGTGCCTCAGTCACAGATGAGCGGTTACAACAAAACGCCACAACTTACCCACTAAGTAAGCAGACATAAAACAAAGAGATCAAAAATAAGCGTAAATAAGAGTGAAAAGGAAAAACAGAAGCAGTACCCGTGATAAAAGCTTAGTTTATGTTTAAGTGCTTAGAAGAAGTAATTATTCCTGTTTGTTACTACCTGTTCAGTAGTCCAATGAAATAGGGACAGTACAGAGGGATGCTTCTGATTTTCTGAAATAACTGCCACTTTATTTTATACATAAATAAGTGCTGAATAGTCCACTTTGACACTCCATATTAGAGCTGCAACTAACAATCATTTTAATAATCGATTAATCGGTGGATTATTTTTTTCAATTAATTGATGAATCAGGTTTAAAAACAAAACCGAAACAAAAATATTAATACAAATTAAATAATAAAGAAAAATAAGTGCATCTCTGATGCAAACACTACATACAAACTCATTCAATCCCTTTCTTTAGGAACTTTGCATTGCAATCCAAAAATGTTAGCATGTCAACATGCTCCTGGCTAAAGCTGGCTCTCTTTTTAGAGATTATATTTCCTGCCCCAAAAAATAAACGCTCACACAGTGTTGAAGTAGCAGGAATGCATAAATAGGAGTTGGCTAGCCTGGCCAATATAGGATATCTGTCTCAGCTAACTCCATCACTGTCATTATCCAGCTAACAAGCAAAAAACAGCATCAACCGTGCTATGCCTGTTCACATAGTGTGAGTGCGCCATTACGTTCCCTCACTTCAAAACTAAACACACTTGGGATATTGTGGTGACTTACGCTGTTGTTGAGCTCCCTTCATCCTCATCGGTCACTCCAACATGTTTCCATTTCGAGGGCTGTATCAGCACCGGGGTGCTCCCGTGCCAGGTCAGATCACTTTTGCAAAGCTGGCATGTTAAACATTTTTCAGTTGTGTGAAGCGTGAAGTGCGCCGACAATTTTGAGGACTTAAACTGAACCTTCTTCTCTGCGTTGGTCATGTTTCATTTGTAGAATTTATTTAACTGTTAATGTTAACTTATTTTGAAGATTCCTCGCCGGCTCCGCCTCGCTCGTTTTGTTTTTTTTTAGCGTTGACGAAGTGCCGCAAGTAACGTTAGCGGATATGATAAGGCGACAGACACATAAATCATGCGACACAACGAATCGATAATGAAATTCGTTGCCAACACTTTTAATAATCGATTATTATCATTGTTGCAGCCCTACTCCATATATCTGCGCAATTTCAAGCTGGTAAAGCACAGAGAACATGATGCTTAACAATTGCACTGTGGGGGGGAAAAGCTGGGGACCCAGTCCTAGAAACAGCCCTCAACTGTCCTAGAACAAGAACCTCACACCCCTCTCTATTTCCTTCATTATAGTCTACAATCTGAACTGAGAAACCCTGTCAGTCTCTGGCCATGCTGGATTCATATCATCCAACTGAGCTTTACATTGTCTATTCACTGGAATGGAAAGCTGGTTAACTGCCTTGTGCATATCATAACGTCATGCACCAATAATAATTCAGTCCAAAGAACCAGCAGAGAAACACTGCCTCGCATGTTGTGGTCAGGCACGAACATGGTCGTGTTAGATTCAGAGCAACTGCCACTTGATCTGCTTGTAATTGCTGTACTGATGGGCTGGAGGGGCCGATGGGGGCCGTGCTCTGTTATACCACCTCATACTATTCGGGTTCAAAACCCATGGCGTTCTCAGAGTACCTTTACCAGTAACGTTTGACGCCACTCGCACACGTGAACGATAATTTGTCAGGATATGGCATATAAATTTTCCACGTACAGTAATTTCCTGGAACCTGTACTGGATCTAATGCTGGTAAACTGCTGGGGTTTTACTGCACACATGTTCCTTGCATGTGTGAAAGCAGACGCCCTGTGTCAGCACAAATCAGAGCTCATGTTAAAGTGGAGACTCTGCAGAAAATATTTGTCCCTTATGCAAAACACACACGTGCACACCCTGAAGCCTGTAACACCACTAAAGGAAATGTGAGAAAGCAGGGGGCACTGCAGACCCGCATGAACGCCGAGGCAGGTGTGCAGGTGGTGTGAAGCAGCAACGGCTCGGTTCAGCTCCCTCGATTTGGAAGTCTTCGCACGGAGATAGGATTTGAATTGCACTCTCTACTGTCGTCTGTGTTGTTTAAGCAAACCCCAACCTAACATGCCCCCTCGTCTCGCTACCCTCCCCCAAAAACAAACACATAATGAATGCATCAGCCTTTTGCTCTCACGCGTACCCGACTCTGGATAGTTTTACCGACGTCTCTTCTGTCATGGGGGCGACATTACAGAGCCAGGAACAGGAACAGGCCTGAAGGACGACGGGACTTTCCAAATTCACATCACGTGTCTGGCTAGTGTTGTGTCACACACTTTGCCTAGGATTTACAGTTCAATTTCCTTCCGTGTCCAGCTTGCACCCCCATCCCGCGTCATTAGTCGGAGACGCACACTACGCAAATACAAAATAAACACACCTCTCACGGTCAATGCACTTCAGACAACATCCCGTTCTTTTTTTTGTTTTGGATCAATAGGGTATGATGGACACACTAGGATATGAATTTTAAGGATGGGTTTTGTTTTGGCGTGGTCATTGTAATATCTGTCCTTCCTCAAATAGGTGGTATTGAACGCCAGAAAACTGTCGCTGGTCTGTCCCTCGTCGAAACATTGTTGGTAGATATTTGACACTGCTGACACCCCTTGTTGTTTAGAAGATGTTTCGACTCAACGGTCTGGCTACAGTCATAGTCTCTAAAGTCGCTGAACATTTCCCCCACAACCAACACATCGACTACAAGAACTGACTGTTCACTTCTGAGTGCTTAACATGTGCTCCTGAGGTAATCATCATTCTCTGTTATTCGTTCTGTGTACGGTTTTAATGTTTGGGCCGATGAGTGGACGCATGAATGTGAAACACTTGAATCAGACTGGACAGGCCAGCGTAACACGACACCGTCAACTGAGGAGGTTAATCCGATAAGACAGATGGAGTGGTCTGGTCCCGAGAGCTTTTCCAAACTGCACATGCATACAGGAGATAGCTGTGCTTTAAGCTTTATAGTGATCATACAACAAGGTCAAAATCCACAATCCTGCAACTACAGCACAATCAAGGATGTCCCGATGCTATCGCCAGTCTCGGAATCAGAGCGATGCTACAATGCTCTGTTCTTGGTTGGCGCAAGACACACAGTGAGGGAAATGAGAAATTGACACCATTATGGGTAGGAAATACTTATAATTTAGAGATGAGTATCACTAAACACAACACAGATCGATGGGAGAACAAAGAAAAGAAATATGGATGGGTAAGAAAAAACAAAGACAAAAAACCCGGGAGAAACAGATACAGGAAGGAACAGAGGGTGAAAAAGTCCCCAAGCTGTGCTGGTCTAAACGGATGATGCAGCTGGTGGATAATGACACTCATCCCGGCCATGTCACCACAGCAAGCGCACACACTCTTAAAGAGCACTACAGACGAGCACCTGAACAGTACAGCGTGCACTGCAGGGCCAAGAGCGGCTCTACTTTAAATAATAACTTACAGAGCCATTTAAAACACATTAGCCTGCCCACACGCTCAATTACCACAGCCCACTTTTGCACTTTGTCCCCGCATTGTGTCCAGGAATAGCGCCAGCTTCGATTGTCTTGGCACTGCAGAGAGGGGCATCGCAGCAAAGTGCCATCTTCTTAAAGTTTACCTGCGCGTTTCTGCGCGAGATGGACTTCCTTCTTTAAAAAAAAAAAATCACAGCAAATACCCCCTCCTTTCGATCTTAAATTGACGTAATTACTACCAGCTTCTTTGTTCGCTCTGTTCGAAACGGTCTGGAGTATCTGCTGCACTAATGGTGCATTCAACACAGAGCTCACTTTGGGGGACAACTGTGCCTGTCTAAACACGAGCACCAATGGCGCTGGGGAGAAGAAGTGATAGAAGTTATAGGATTTGGTTTGCACGGACATAGGAATCGTTGTGCAATACACTAATGAAATGTTATAACCCCGCCTCTTCCTGGTCGGGGTCACAGGGGTGCCACCTATCCCTGTGAATATGGAGGGTCTCCTCGGCCTCTCCTCCCTCAGGCACAACCAATCGTACCTGCACTAGCTGTGTGCCAGTGCAGCAAATCTCTATTGGCAGTATGCTGTAATTCACTGACAAATTTAAGACAACATAAAGACCAAATATCAAGCGTCATGGTCCCAGATCACTAACTGGTATTGTATCAGACCTAAATCATTAATGCATCTGTCCATCCTAGTGCACTTCATTTCACACTCACACAGTGTGAATTCCACATGACGGCTTTCGTGGAAGTGCTTTTCGAACATAAGGTGACGTGCTTCCTCTCCGAAAGGAAAATAATCTCTTTCCTGTGTGCTAAAGAGAGAGGAGTTCACAGGCCCTTGACCAAAATGAAATAAATAAACAGATAAACAGATTCGATCTGAGCCTGCAGCGAGTCAGACAGTGAGCTAAATATAGCCATCACCTTCCTTCCGTCGGCAATACTGGAGAGGCTTCAGAAAATAGCTGCCCCGTGCTTGCTTACACACGCGTCCAAAACAAAAGAGCAGCGGAAGGAAGAGAACGAGGCCACATGTGGTGCACCCAGTCGAAATTGCACACAGAACAACACAGCCACACACAAATCTTCATCAGAGGAAAAGCCAAGGCCAGACTTGCAAAGCAAACGGACTTGTGATATCAGACTGTCTCACACAATGGTGAAAAGGGAAACGAGCCTGCCTGACCTTACGACCCTCTGCTTCAAAGCGGCTTTTTTCATGCGTTTTTCCTGGGTAGGGTCACGTGGTGGTGGGAGTACTAGGATTAGTCAAAAGCGTCCTTACTTTCTGTAGTACAGGGTGATTATAGGACTTCAACAAACAAACAACAATCTAAAATACGACATAGTACTGCACAGTTTAATCCAAAGTTCTGCTACCCTTCAAAAAACACTAGCGAGTCATCTGACAAACTGAAAAACAAACCACGGGCAACCTTGAGATTGTAACATTCAATTACTATTTACACCGAGGAATAATGGAACTCTACAAGGACTGATAACAAATCCAATAATGCTGACATTACTGCTCCTGTTAGGGCCACCACAGCGGATCATCCTGATGCGCATATTAGATTTGGCACAGGTCTTCACGTCGGATGCCCTTCCTCCCCATTTGCACGTGCTTGGGACCAGCACTAGGAGCGCTCTGTGCATCCCCAGTGGCTGGGATTTGTTCCTTGAACGCAGACTCTGACCTTCACGTTTTAAGCCCCATCCGAGATATGAACCCAGTACCTCAGTACCCACTGCGCCCCCGAAACTGCCATGCTGACAGTAATCCGAGTTAAGATATTGTGATATCTACAGCATGATGACATGTTCAGCATTATAATGAGCACAACAGTCATGATTAACGTCAATCTTTCTGATTTTAAACTACTCCAAAGGCCCACTGTGGCTGTCTGACCCTTGGTCCAACATGTTCTTGGTGATTAGCCAGCAGTGGTAACCTGAAACAAGGCCAACAACAAGGTCAACTGCACTCTGTTTAAACTCGGCAAATGCCTTGCGGATCTTCTTACCAGCAGCCAGCGTTGGGTACACGCAACTAGCTGTCTGGACACCCAGCAAAATAAAGGCGGCCGTTGTAGATTCTGTAAACGCCACTTTTAATCATTCATAGCGCTTATCCAAAAGCAGAAAAAAATGTTTGTGTATATGAGTACAATATAACCTACACCGGATTTGTTAAAAAAATAAAAAACAAACAAATCTTCTGTTTTTGGCTCTGTGTTTAAAATTTCAATTACTAGAGAAAATACAAAGCCCTTGTCCAAGTTGCCCGGTGTAGACTTACTCAGATAATGTACACAGTCCATAAAACCTGTTATGATTTGTGGTACATCTTGGATGCACCTCCTATCCGTTTTGCGGAAAGCATGTTGTGCAGGTGAGAGGACGCAGGTGGTTAAGACTCTGGACTACTAATCAAAAGAGTGCCACGATTGGGTCGCTGCTTAGCCAAATTGTAAGTCACTCTGCGTAAGGGTCTGCTGTAAATGTAGGTTAAAAAGAAAAGACGCATCAGCAAACGAACTAGATGAGAGGCATAGTCGAGCAAAGCTGTGTTGTGGTAAGCATCAGACATCTGATCTTAGTGCATCAACACGAGTTAAAAAAATTAAAGGGTGCGAGCGTTTTATTCTACAAAGGAGATCACAACGGGCCACGATGGGAGTACCGGGCCAGGTGGGTGGATGGATGATGCTAACTCTGGGACGGCTCACCTGGTCGGGCCGTCACGAGCGGCAGCTGGAGGCTAATCACGCTTGATGAATGTGGGCCAGCTTTAATCTTACAGCAGCAGCACGACTGAGCGAGACGCTCTGGCAGTGGCTCTTTGAAGTGGGGACTTCCATTAGCTTTCAGCTCTGATCCGTGTGGCCAAGAAAACAGACAACATACCCTGCAATATGCAGCCCTCCCCGCCCCACCCCATAGCGACCCACCCTCTCAACACCCTCGACCAGAGATGCACCATTTCAACTAACTTTAAAGAGAATCAATAAGAAAAAAGGAACCATAAGCCTCACTTCTTGTGCTCAGTCACTACTGAGTCGTGCTCGACTTCAAGGGATTCCCTTTCTTTTGATCCCCTCAAATGGACAATCGGCGCTTAGGAGGTGGCCAACAGCACTCACCCACCTGACAGAAATGAGCACAGGCAGGCAGGCAGGCAGACAGACAGATGACTGGATAGCCAGATTGCCATCTGGAGTGGTCACGCATCTGCCAATTCATATCCACACCTGGTCTCCAACAGAAACGCACCCGAGGAAATAGCCAGGTAAAAAAAGGCTTGCTCTTCTGAGCAGACCTTCATTTTTTCACTCGTGCAAGAATATGACGCAGAAATGCCTCTGCCCGGTCAAGAATAACCAACGTTGGTTTTGCGCTGAAGAGAGGACACGGAGGCAAAAACAAAAGGACTATCTACACGCTGACCCCAACCTCACGTCGCCATTACACTGCAAGCAACATGAGGGCAGCCACGGCCGGCCGGCACTGCTCAGCATACGACAGACGCACTTTTTCAATACCACCCAGCAAGCAGAGGGGGGACGACGTGACAACTGGGACGCAAAACTGCAAGGGAAGCAAACCGAGTAGGTCACCCCCTGATAAGCGAAGCGTGCCGAGATGCATTTATATTCCCCAACAAGATTTCAATTTTTATATTATAGAGCCACAGAGCAAGCCGGATTGGATTATGTGGTGCAGCGCAGACTGGTGCAGACCTTTGGTAAAACGGCAGCTGTTTTTCACTCTGTGGGATTGGGGGCGGAGACGTCGCAATGTGCTGCTTATGCTGGAATATAAGGTCTGAGACCTGGTGGGGTTATTGCACTCCATGGCCAAACCTTTGCACATAGGAATGCGTGTTTGGATCATTACTGTCTGTCCTTTTACTAGGCAGTCCACAGTGGCGTTCATCCACTTCAACCCCCAGTGCTGCCCATTGGACTTCCACTTTGCCTGTTTTCAGTTAGCATGACTATATTTCCACATGGGCCCGCTCAAGCATGCCAAAAGCCCCTTAGGTAATAGTGCTGAATAGTCGTTCTGAGTCCAGTCAGGTCACTGCACTCATCTTCAAAGTCTCGCTCCCCTAATCCCCAAGCTCAAGGCTTCCGCTCATGCTAATAAAGTGAAGCAACACAGCTGCAGATTATACAACCGTAAAGAGTCACTCTCCTCGATTGCAGAAATTAGCTTTGGGTTGACAAAATCAATGCAGATTAACAAAACTGCATCTACAAACGCAAGGACACAGCTAATAAAATCACCAACAGCGTGAAATTAACCATTGCCCTTCAAAGGCACCTAATTACATGCAAAAGTGCTATAGTGCCTGTGTTTTCTTTTTCAATTATCATTTATGGCTTTTTCCATCCACCTCTCCTAGGCAAATTTTAAAAGACGGGAAAAATGGAAAAGGCAGGAAATTTAGAACAAGTTTACACTTGGGGTGGAAAGAGATATCTTCCAAAACCTCAAATTCAGCAGGGACAGCAAGCCTCCTCCATACACGAAACCCAAAGCCAACAAAGTGGACCCATGCCCTTCGGTCACCACCAGGGGGGGTGTCACTGTACACAACCACGTAAGGGGACCTTATCCTCATCCCCCCCATGCTGTTCGACAGACGACCCACAGCTCGCCAGGGTCTGGAAATGAACCACACTCTTGCGCCACCAACTGGTTAACATCTCTCCTTTTGTCTGTAGGTTTTAAGAGGCTCCCACATGCTGTGAAGCGTTAGCACACTTAGGGAGAAGGTTCTGCCATGTCCTGGTTCCTGTATATTCGGCTTGGTATTGACTTTCCCCCTTCCTCTGATACAAAACTGAGTAAGTGCTTCATTAGAATAATGGCCATCAAGGTCTGATGACAGAAGGTTCTTCTGCAGTGGAATCTGGACTGTTCAAAATGACAGAATTTTGTCCTGTTGTCTCCATAACCACAACGATATCCGCTTCTCTATCATTACAGTGAAACTGAAGACACAACTCTTCTGGTGTGTGTGTGAGAGGGAGAGAGAGAGAGAGAAATGAGGAGACCTAGCAAACCTCCTCCAACTCCACCAGGCCTTCATTTGTTTTGCTTTCATTGTTTGCTTTTCATTTTTCACTACGTCCAAAGATGAGTCAGTACCAAGGCCGGAGGCCATTCTGTAAACGAGGGGTGTCGGGCCACAACCATGCAACCGTGTCGGTTAAGCATTTCCGAACAGGCGTGCTCGCCGACTTCAAACAGCAGTGTGTTTTTTTTCCCTCCCCAACCATGATCTCTTTCAGTCTCCTTGGATAAGACACACAGCTAATAAAAACGAGACAAAATGACAGGGCTAACAGGTTTCGCTGCAGGGAGAGTAGGAGATGATTGTGTTTTTAATAAAAGGATGATCCTGAGGTAGAACAGGTCTAGAGGCTTTCCACGCGGCTCAGAGGATTCTGGCCTGACCTTTCTGAGCCGACGACGACAGCCGGCTGCGTCCTTGTAGAAAGAGTCCGTAGGGCGCAGAGACTCGCGCTATCTATTCATTTTTCATAATGCGCCGTCTCACGGCTAACAAACGACCTGGACAAGCTTTGCAATGCAACCTTTGGTAAGCATTTTCCGCTTATTCGCCGCCCACGATACTCTTGATTAATTGTATACTCATAAATATGTAAAAGCATTCAAAGATCAGGGACGTTTTAAAGGTTTTCATATGCAGCGTAAAAGACAGAAAGTCTGACTACCGCCGGGAGACAGAAGATCCCGCTGAGTGCGGAGGGTGCAATCAAGTGCCTACGCCAGTGTGCGAGAAAGACAGATGGAATGATTGAAGGAGAAAGAAAGAAAGATGGACAGAGGAAAGAAAGGAGATGGGGGCAGAGGCAGACCAAGGGGCTGATTGGACTGACAGCGGTGCAGAGACTGCCGGAGAGACGGTGTGTGACAGCGTCTTACAAAAGAGAGTCAGAGAGCAAAAGAAGAAATAAAGTGAGGCGGAGAGACAAAAGAAACGCGAAGTGGAAAGATTGAAAGCTCAATCACGCAGTGGGAGGTTCGGGATAACGGCTGATTTCGCCTTCCATCTGCGAGGCACAGAAAAGCGAGTAATCAAAAATAAATTGTGAAAAAAGCTGAGCTGTAAAGAGTGACTCAAATTAATTCAGCACGTCTTTTTTCAAGTCCTCCTCCCCCCTCCCGCTTTTATTGCCACAGAGCGTTTGTTTTAGAAGCTGGAGGGTTTGTTTAGGTTGCTGATGACGTGAGAGTTGCCCATCCTTCACTTTTATAACCCTTTCTGTAAACACACACACACACACACACACACACACACACACACACACTTTCTCTCACAGTGCCTGCATATCTGCTCTTCACAATGTGTGACTTGCGGGCCGAGTCCCACTGTGTGTTAAACGTCACGTGGGCTGGGTAAAACGAAAGCAGAACGAAATCACTTTCTTTTTGAGAATACCATATGGCTTACCTGTGAAGCCCAAAGTGTTCAGCTCACTAATACAGCAGCGATACACTTTTCAAAAACAGTTCTGTATTATTAAAACCGCAACCCCATTTTGTGACACCCTAAGAACCTCCAGGATTACATGCACACATGCCACATCTTCTGCACACCTGGCAAGCACAGGTCCTGCCCAAACGCAAACAGAGCAGACGCAGCTAGGTTTTCCACTGACACTGGGCTTGTGCTCAGGAAAACCAGGCGGATAATAAGAGTTTTTACAAGAGCTCTAGATAAAGAGGAGCTGACATGTAAATGACTATGGAAATGCATGGTGGCGTATCAACCCTCTTTCCTTCTGCAAAGTGGGAAGGGACCTACAGAGTGCTATAGTATGTTACTTACACAACATCCCCTACTCCAGCATCACAGGGTCGATGTATCGTTTTATAGCTTTACAGAGTATCTGAGCACAGAAGTACAAACATATTCTGCTCATAAAAGTTAGAATACAGTACATGCAAATGCTGAATTTAACTGCATCCAGATCCCAAACCTACCAGAGTCACATCACAGCCGCATTTACAAAGCAAACAAAGTCGAGAACCCAACAGCATTAAGTCATAAGGAAAAATGCAGCAACATAGAGGCAGAACAACAACATTTCCAAAAACGCTGCATTTGCTTCTCACACCGGAAGTGCTCCGGGCCACTAGAGGCATCGTTTTGCATCTAAAAAATATGCGACCAGGGAAATATTTCCTATAGTATCGCTACCAAGGTTGGTTAATTTTGTTTACTTTATATTATTACTTGATACTAAGGGTTATTTCCTCAATATATGTTCTTGTCTGTGCTTGTCTGGATGTCATCTCATCTCATTTTCCACGTAACGATTTCAGAATCTCGGTGGCAGCAGAGCAAGCCCATACCTCCCCACAACAGCTCTGGGTGGATAACTTTCAAAGTACTGCTGCTGTTGTGTTATGGAATAAAGAGAAGATTTTTAGGTGATAATGTAGTTTTCTTAACTCTGTGGTCAGTTTATGAAGATAGCGCCTACATAAAGATTTGCTCCGACATTTTAGGAGATTTGTCGTACTGTTATTATCTTATATATCATGCATTATAGGCTTTTGTTATTATTTGTGTTTTTAAAATTGTAATAATATTTTTATTTATTCAGTCTGAATTCTAAATATGAATTGTCTGAAATGAATTGTCCAGAATTAAATTACCTTCTGAAATCTGACACGTTCGGTGCTTGCTTATGGTTGGGAAGGAAGGTTTCTAATATATACTTCAATGCGATCGGTTTCTTACATGCACTGTTACATGTAGATTAAACTGTTAAGTAAAAGATATGAGCACTTCCACCATTGATGGACTTTGTGTTAGGTTTTTATTTAGGTGTGTAACAAGAGGAACTTTGTGTATGTGTTTGTTGCAACACGGCCAGAAAGAGTTGAAACATTTGTGAAGTTGCAAGTTACAAGATGTTGTAGTTTAATAATGTAAGCAACTTTAACCGTCCATTCTTCAATAAACTTCACAAATGTTTCAACTCTTTCTGTCCGTTTTCACAAAGTGTACAAGCAGTCAACCCTTCATAGGGTAACAAAAGTTAAATAATTAGACAAATCTACAGCTAGACAGAATTGCTAATATGGCACTGAGTCAAATATGCTGCTGTTCTAACCGGAGAACGACCGACTGCATGTTCAGGAGTTTGTACTCACAAATTGAACTTTCCACGTCTGTACTACCAAGTTTTCTTCTATTTTGTAATTGAAAATAAAGAAAATAAATAAATTAAATATATATATTTACTCACTCGTTCACTCACTTTCTTATCCGCTTGATCCTGAGCAAAATATGTCCATTCATTAACCTTCTCATAATGACATATACCAAAGAAAACATATTTAAAGCAAAAAGAAAAGTCAGCATAAACATCAAACGACCAAACCATGCTTGTATTTATACAAAGAACAATCAGTCTCAATGTCAGGCTTAAGAATATCTTTTTGCGGATAGAATCTATGGATTAATTTAAGCACAACCTCTCTCACTTTGTCAGAAAGTAGATACGTGGGAAGGACCTTCTGCCAAGGTACATTCTCTGCAATACCATCCCAGCATGGCATTATATAAGGAATCCTAACAATATCATTGGGTCATAAAGCTCTAATTATTCTGCTCGGTTATTCTGTTGCTGCTCAGTGGAACAGCAGTCCATGCTACCAAGTACACTAGCAAGTCTGAACTTTGCATTCTTATACTGAGAAACACCAGTCATATAAATCTTTCACTCGTCGGACATTTTTTCAGACGCAAAACGATGCCTCTAGTGGCCCGGAGCACTTCCGGTGTCAGAAGCAAATGCAGAGTTTTTGGAAATGGTTTTCGTTGCGGCTGAATTTGTGTACTGAGCATAATGGTGGACAGGTTCTGTAAGTAAAACCTAAAGGCTACACAAGATCTGTGTAGAAGATAACTTATTGACTGTAAATAAGGAGCTGGTTTCACAAGAAACAAACTACGGATGAATTATGCACTTAGTACTTTTTATTTTTAGAATATTTTTCCACATGTTGACCTCACTTTACATGGTCTGGATCCAGCAGCTCCAGAACACCATCACAGAGCAATCATGTTTGCACGTGCTGCCCGACTCAACCTTTTTTTTTTTAATCGATCAATGCCTCGAAAGGGGCGCCAATCCGACGCAGGGCTCCTCTCCATCAGACGCGGCCAATTGTATCTGTGTAATTCTCAAACGAGCCACTCGAACCCAGGTCACTGCAATGGTGGGCTAGCTAATTGCAAACTCCAGCTACCGTTCCATCTTTGTTTGATGTAATGGATTTCTCGTGTTTGTTTCTCTCTTTTAGAGTGAGCCGTTCTATCTATCCGTCTGATTAATGAACAGCACTCAGGGGGGAAATACAGAGAGGAGGAAAAGGAAAAGCATTGATTCGCGAGTGTTTAATATTGTACTACATAAATAACGGACACCACTCCGAGCTCAGGGAGAAAACGTTTCAATAAGAAGACTAATATGCAGCTTTATTAATGTATTCCATTCCTACACCTTGCGTCTGAGGGATGGCGGGCTGACAAAAACGAAAGTGAAGGATGGGTTTTGAGGGAACATTCATCAGCGGCCAGGCCTCTCTCTGTCGGCGCATTTCCTCCTTTATTTGCCGGACGGGCTTTAAAAAGGAGTGTGTCTAAACCACGCAGCGGCGTGTGCCGTGATGAGCCATAGATCAACATTAATTCGTCGCCATCGATTATTCCTCGCCGTGTTAACGGAGAGCGCCCGGCGCCAGCCTAAAACAGCGACCGCCTATGCTCCACTTACAGGGTGGCACCGAAAACCTGTGACGAGCCTCCACCAGTTACGTCGCGGTACATTCTTGGTTCAGAATTGCACAGAGTATGATGTATCACGTCTTTAAATGTTAGAAAATGTTCGATTTCCGATTTCATGTTGATAGCCCCAAGCTGAAGTGAACACGTCTACTCAGGAGCTCAGCACATTTTGTCATTTCAACATGGCTGCTCGCGTCATAAACCGTAACAAATTGCAATATTCCAACTTCTAAATAAGATTTCTGAAGTTCTCTGCTTAAGACTGAACAGAACATATACAAATCAGCTGCTTGAATAATCAAACAAACAAGCTTTCCGTGGAAGTGTCCATGCAAACACTTAGTTACTAACCATGCAAGTTTCACTTCCCAACGCTGAGGCAAGTCAACTGCACCATGCCACAGCCTATCTGAGAGCGACTTTTGGTTTGTAGGGAGATTAATAGTGCAAATATTCAGCAGAATGACTCCAAGTCAGTGACGGGTCAGCACAACAGCAAAGACCTCAATCCAGTTTAGTCCTGCTGACGTGACAAGGAATATTTCCAAGCCTAACGGCAACACGGATGTAAAAGTGAGCACGTGTGACCAGCGTTCCACCGACCCTCAAAAAGTTCCCAATTAGCACGCCCCCTTTACCCATTCAGACGCTCCTCTTCATTACATCATTAATGGTCTTTAAATGGGCAGAGTGACCCAGGTTCAAAAACGCCACATTAAAGATCAGCATGCTGTGCTGTCGACACGGGATTCCATTTTCAGCACCAGCAGCTTCAGTCTCAAGAAACTGCCACCATCTTGCCTACCAGGCTGAGAACGAGGACAACAGACATTAGGAAAGCATTAATCCCATTCTTCCATTTAAGATAAGACAAACGTACCAACATAGTCCGTATCAGCAGATGCCAGATCTGACCTGCTAACTATCATCTCTCCAGCTGAAGAGTCAGCACAGAAGCTGTAAAAAACAAGGCAGTGTGTGTACTGTGCAATTTGGTATCAATCCAGCATTTAAGGTCAGTATCTTTCCCCAATATAGGGACTGTGCATCTGGCCACACCTGTGTGTTTGCATGTGTGGATATCGTGTTTGTTTTAGCAGTTCTCCTCAACACCTGCTAGCATCCACCCAACAAGGCGACATTGGGGGAAGCAAAATTAAACCAGCTAAAAAAAGCCTTTCAAATTACAGTTTTCCACACGGGGGCTGAAATAGCACACTCGATTTAGACTCATTGTCTTATCCAATAGAGCAGCTCGTACCTCCCTTACAGTGGAAATAAGTGAAATGTCCTGTTTCCCTGACATCTGAAAATGGATGGCTCGATCTGAGGAAGGATGCAGAAGGAGCTGTAATGAGCGTGGTAAACAATGATTGCCATTATAAGTCAGGCTGCTCGGGCTCAGAACGTGCATCAATAAGAAAGTATTGCAAAAGGTCAGTTCGCAGTCTTTTTTATGTGTACACGTTTGTTTCTCTCTCTCTCTCCATTAGAGTAAAAACAATGAGAAAGATGGAGTCATTAATCAGTGGACGAGAATTTATTTCTGCCCTTCTGCTGCCTCAAAGCAGAGAGACAGACAGAAAAGGAGACAGAGAGAGAGAGAGAGAGAGAGAGAGAGAGAGAGAGCTCCATACTGGATGTTAGTAGGAAGAATTAGTGGGAGGCGGATGGACTCCTCCCCGCTTCCTCTCAATCTAACAAGAAGAGAGAGATCACTCACAACGCATTTCAGACGATTTGACATCCAAAGCTCTCTACATCTCTCTGTACTGCCTCAGATTTACTTACTTCATTCCTCCCAAACCCTTACCCCATGACCTCATACAGCATTAAGAAAGGGCTGAAGGAAACAAATAATTGGACGGTTTTCCTGTCTCCTCTATTGTTGCTCCAATTGCTTCCAGGTCCGTATCACATCTCCAACGCCACACTCACTTCCAATCAGAGCTTCCCATCAACTGATCAGAGACTTCCATAGACATTAGAGACAATGTTTAAGGTCCCACTTCACCCTACTGTCCTTCTAGTGGACAGCATGGATACTGCCAGTAATCATCTTATACTCGTCCCGCTGGATTTATTAAGCAAGAACACACCCTGTACGGAAACACCAGTCCATCGCAGGGCACTTTTTGAGTACCAACACATTTTGGGATGGTGGAATAAACAGACGTACAGTGGGACAAAAAAGTATTTAGTCAGCCACTGTGTGCAAGTTCTCCTACTTAGAAAGATGAGAGAGGTCTGTAATTTTTATCATAGGTACACTTCAACTATGAGAGACAAAATGAGAAAAATATAATCACATTGTGGGATTTTTAAAGAATTTAATTGTAAATCATGGTGGAAAATAAGTATTTGGTCAATAACAAAAGTTCAACTCAATATTTTGTAACATAACCTTTGTTGGCAATGACAGAGGTCAAACGTTTCCTGTAAGTCTTCACCAGGTTGGCACACACTGTAGCTGGTATTTTGGCCCATTCCTCCATGCAGGTCTCCTCTAGAGCAGTGATGTTTTGGGGCTGTGGCTGGGCAACACGGACTTTCAACTCCCTCCACAAATTTTCTTTGGTCTTGGCCATGGTTGAGTTTGGAGTCTGACAGTTTGAGGCTGTGGACAGGTGTCTTTTATACAGATAACGAGGTCAAACAGGTGGTGCCATTAATACAGATAACGAGTGCAGGACAGAAGAGCTTCTTAAAGAAGAAGTTACAGGTCTGTGAGAGCCAGAAATCTTGCTTGTTTGTGGGTGACCAAATACTTATTTTCCACCATGATTTACAATTAAATACTTTAAAAATCCTACAGTGTTATTTCCTGGATTTTTTTCTCATTTCGTCTCTCATAGTTGAAGTGTAGCTATGATGAAAATTACAGACCTCTCTCATCTTTCTAAGTAGGAGAACTTGCACAATCAGTGGCTGACTAAATACTTTTTTGCCCCACTGTACCTGGATCAAATATTTTCACAAGACAAATATTACAAACCACAGTCTGTAACGAATCAAAGAAACCTTCGAAGGGAACAACCCGTCGTAGCAACGACGAGAAAAGACTGGACAGAAGAACAAACCGGATAAGAAGCTCACCGCTCGGCCAATGCAAAGAGAAAGAGGAAGCACATGGCCGGCTCCGCTCTCAGTACACAGCTCCATAGGAATATCAAAGAACAAGCTGCGCTCAAGTTCAACTCCAACCGGATCACACAGAGAGCAATAAAACCTGGGACGTAGTTCAGAAGACAGCACGCGAGAGTAGTGCTAAGCACGAGACAATGGCACTCAAACAGCAAAGTGTCACACTTGCTTAAATGCCAGATTCTGATAGGCGGAAATCAGATTTAGCTGTTGTAAACTGTGGTGAGCCGCTACACATCATCAGATGGTGCCGCATAGGCAGGCGGAGAACCCGATAACATGGCAGAAGTTTGTAATCTGTCATGTTCAGTTAGTCCAAATGAAGTCTGAGGTTTTGTGTTCAACCAAAACAGTCTTTTCAACATCTGGCAGATGATTCTCTCTACGATGTCTCTCACGTGTCTGTCCGAGTGTGACCTCACTGAAACCTGGTCACCGGATAATTAAGATCCAGAAAACAGGAGCTACTTTGTGTACATAGTTTACTTCTGTGTCGCCTTGTTGATCCAGCTGATGGAGGCGGATCCATTTTCGAGCCATTCTCCAAACTTTGGTCACCTCTGGTCAGTAACCCAGCAACCCCTGGCATGGATCGACATGCCCAGCTTTCATCCTCTCGGCTCACGTGGCACCACTAGCCCTATTCCCCGCAGAGTTCTTAGAAGCTGATTACAGTTCTACAAAGCCTGTTCACTGCCAAACACTTCTGGAGCCCCAATGTTTACAGCTGGTAGGAAGAACACAGTTCCTCTTCCTCGCTTTCTCCCAGTACGTTTAAGCACAGATCAGTTCAGCGCTCCAGAACAGGAAAAACGTATGCATTATTCAAAACTGAAATTATTGAACGCAGGTTAGAATTGGTAAGCAGAGGAAGGTTTTACACACACCAGAGAAACAATCTGCTCGTGTGGTGCTGAAAATTCGCACAAAATTATATTTATCCTTCCAGAAACAGAGCCCGCATTTAAAGCGGTAAGATATGCAGCCGGAGATGCCACGGCGCCATTCTCATTCTCAGGGTTCAATATCCGGCTCAATACACAATCCCATATTTCGTTGCATCCTCCGGTTTCCTGTTCAGCCACTGTCCAAGGCTCAGAATGATGGCTTTGCTGCAAACCATGCAACATGGACTGTGACGGCACTGACAGTCCTAATCTCGGAAACAATCTCTGACAAAACATTGCAGCCCGCTTGCAAGGCGGCAGCTGCTGAAACAGCCGACTGAGAACGTTACAAGGACCACACATTGAACAGCAGTCACAGATTTATTTTGTAACCAAATATATATTTAGGGAGAGACGGCATGCAAAGATTATCTCGCCACAAAGTCAGACTTCCTCCAAAGTTTGAGGCTCTTCCTACTTGGTAAGTTGTTTGATCATTCTCCACACAACATGAAGTCTCCTGTTTTTAGCATATTGGATCAGCAGGCAGGCAGCAACTCCAATTAATCAGCTGGGATAATTAATTTAATTAAGACAACAATTAAGCCTGAGCACCAAACATCATGCTTCAGGGCCAGGCAAGAAAGTCATTTGTCTGAGTAGGAAAGAGTTCAAACGCGAGTTAAGTCCTGCACTGAGAGTAAATAAACCAAGTGTTCTCGTCTGGAAATAGACAGCAATCGAAGGCTTAGCCCACATAAACTTCCTTCCTGAGAGCCTTGGCCAGCACCCTTACTCCCACGTTTAGATTAGCTGTAGCAAGCAGCTAATTGGGCTGCTAATCTTAATGGCTTGACCAATTGCTTTTTCAAACTGTGCCTCTTCCTGTGTAGAGGGGGATCGAGCCAGCTGATCGCGTGCAAACGCTTCCTGAGCTTCAGTCTCGGCTCTCTGGCCTCGCAACTAAACAATGGAGGTTTGGCATAGGAATGAATCATTTAGAGATGGACTTCTTGGTGCTCTGTGGGCAACGTCAGCTCAGGAACCAAACCCACAACACTGACAGCAGCCATGTTTCAGGTCAGAGCAAGGACAAGGACACGATTGGTACTAATCTGGCTCTAACCATGACTCACTGCAGGATGGAAATGGCATTAAAAAAAACTCTCCACACAGGAGCCAGGAGTTCAAGGAAAAGAAACCTTTCAGCATTAAAAGCGAGCTGTTAAAGTCACGCACCCCTCTTCAACGTATTATAAGGGTGCAGCGGCAAGTGCAAGCTGGAGTAGATACTTAAAGAAAATGGAGCGAGGAAGACTTGTCAGCTTCTTTACTTTCAAGAACACGTACTGTACGAGCACATTACTGTTCCAAAGGTACAAACTGTGTAAATGTACCTTCAAAAGAAACAACTGCTCTGTAAGGTCCAATTACGTACCGCAAGCACACTTTACAAGGTACACTACATTTATTTTCCCAAATGAAAGGTACACACTGAAATGCATACCCCTGAGGTCTCATTTATAGTGGTCGTACCCTAAATGCTTTGTACCTTCCTCTTGAAAGAGGAACTCTTAATATCTGGCCCCCTGGGACTCTCTAAGATAGATGCCCTTATGGGCAAGCACCTTAGAGTGAAATACCTTAAACTACTTGGTAAGGTAAAACTTCACTTTCCCAAATAAAAGATGCCTACCCAAGGTTCCACAGTGTCATTGAGGATAGCATGTCATGTGGAAGTCCTGCAAGTTTTGCGTATCTTAATGATTATGCTTGGACTCATGCTGAAGGTTCTGAATGCTGTTTCACTCTTGGTCCAGACCATCACCGCTACACCAGACGGTCTCACTCTATCAAATCAGGGCCAAATCAGTCACATCTCCTAGAAAGCAAATGTTCTGTCTGTAGTTCTTCCATTCCTGTATTCCTATTTTCCTGTTCTTTCTTCGGTGCTGATTGTGATGTAATTGCCTCTAAAGCACGGGTTTCACAGAGATTCTTCTTCTATCAACGTCGTGTGGGCGTTCTGGGATTTTCACACAGGGCACTATCACAGAGCCGTCGCCAATTCCAACCGATATTAAAAGTGAGCAGTAGGATAAAACTATGAGCGTTGCAATGTCTACAATATTTCCACTTGCAAGGCGATTTTCATGGAAAGTGGGCCAGATTGGAGCCTAGTTCACACATATTCACCCTCCCTCTCTCTCTCTCTCTCTCTCACACACACACACACAGATACACACACACTCTTGGTAAATGTATGTTTACTGGAACTTCCCATTAACATAATGATTACAGTAGCTCATTAATGCTACACCTACTTATCCTCAGTATCCCAAAGCAAATATTTTGCTCTTTCAGTTTTTCAATTAACAGTCCCAGTCCTTGTGAACAAACAAAACTACGAATGGGCAAAGATGTCCCCACAAGGTGCAAAACATCCAATGTTTCTGTCCTTCTGTTTTTGTCCCCACAAGTATAACAAAAACCAGCTCTCTCTCACTCTCTCACACACATGCACAGATACACCATCTTTCACTGAGACTAACTGGGACAGGCTCACTGTGCTCACAGGGGAAAAGCCTGTCTAGAATTAACTAGGCAGATTTCATTTAAAATAAAACACAGACCTTAAATGAGCAAAGAAAATCTGGAAGAGAATTAACACTTTTAAGCAGCAGCTCCTATCCTATCCAGAGGCTTTAGGCGCTCGGGCGCGGCAACCAGGTTAAACAGAATATCCTGCTTGACCTACAAAGCTTCAAGGTAAAGGCATCAGAAAAGCTAATACACTTAGAGACACTTAGCTGGAGAATATGACACTCACTGACCCAGCAACTATCCAATCCTCTCATAACACTCTTCTAAAGAGGGCCGGGGCAGAGGCACAGCAGCTTTTTACCATCTCATACACCACTGCTTTTCAAAAGTAGCCCTGAATTCAAAAACATGATCTTTCAGTGCTTATCTTCTCTCGGATGGCTGATTCAGATGAAATAGCTTGGGTCAGATTTGTTATCGCAGTGCAACAGTCCCATTTTTACATTTAAGAGAGATTTTCAAAAGAGTGATATCACCCTGATATTCAGACCCCCACTGTTTGAGTTTATTAATACCCGGACCAATAAAAGTCCCAGCCAACAATATAACGCTGGCACCATCGCCTAATTGTCCCCTGGACAGCCCAATCGTGTCTGCATGTGACAACTGAACAAGGCGAAAGCACCAGCCGGAAACAAACCCGAGTCCCTTCGGTGGTGGGCTAGTATATTAGACTGCTAAGCCATAAATACTAGGTATGAGAGGCAAGCAGATTTATTAACTACCCAGCCCAGTTTCTGGAATAAGATACATGCAAACAGTGGGTTAGACTTAAACTTCGGCTTAAATACTCATGTGAATGATTAAGATAAAAAGATTACTGCTGATATTTACATATAAAATATGACATTTAAATAAAACACTATGTCTAAAGTATCTAAACTATGGTGCTGAGTAACTGAGGTTATCCTGCCCCTTTGAATAGGAGCCTAAAAAGACTAGGGTCAGGGCTACTGTATTTGGATGCTGCATTCTTATTTAAATTACTATTATAGATACTGATATTTTGACACACATTTTGGCTCCCATTGAATAACCCACAAAGTACATGATGATGTGTTACTAAAACCTAGTAATAATAACAACTAGTGCATTAGTTTGAAGCACAACAGTATATGATTTGGGATGAAGCCAAAGTCAAATGTAGTTTGACAGGCATGTCTGTTAGGGCACTACAACGTTGTTTAAAGGAAAACAAAATGAGTCTTGTGCTAAATCTGGGCTTCCGTGGTCACAGAAGTAATATTGCTTTGAGGCCAGAGTCATGAAATAACCCAGAAAACACGAGAACGATGCAGGGATTAGCACCAGGTACCTTCGATTTACTCAAGCAGAACCACAGGCCTCCTCATGCTAAAATCTTAGCGCAGTGCTAATGCATCCACTAACCCAGCTAACCACAAACACAAACACACAGCAGGTTTGTTTTGTGCTGGTGTGTTTGAAAGTTTAGGACAACAAACCAAACCACCTCGAACCATCAAAGTGAGAAATGAGTCGGCCGAGCAGGAACAGGACTCGACCTAATCGGTTACTGCGGGAGAGGTGTTACAGCAGCGAAGGTCCTGCACGTAAGTGTACGCTACGTCATTAGAAAATGCAGCTGATCCTTATTTTCATGATGGATCACATAAAAAATACAGTGTCATCCTTTAGCATGTAGCAGAGCTTTTAAGAAGAACAGGCTATTCATTGGCCCAGCCATAGCTAAACAGTTATGACACTGCCTTGAAATGGCACATGCACACTGCTGTTAGTATTGCTAATAAGCCTGATAAATGTTTAATTATCCTTTAAATGTAGTCTGAGATGAGAGGGAGGATCAGTAATCTCTTTCAGTGATGGCAGTGTAAAAAAAACCCTTATCTAAATTTAGAAGCAGATTTATCAGGCGAAAAAATGTGTGCGTGTTTGTGTGTGGCTAAGTTTATATATCATTGTGAGGACCAACTGCTACCACAAGTATAGAACAACCTATTTTTTTGGTTCTCGTAAGGAAAACTGATTAATTCTATATTACAAAAACTGCCACCTAGATTTGTAGAGGCGAGAGTCAAAAGATTCCCTTCTGTTTGCTGAGGTTAAGGTTACGTGTAGGTGTAGCATTAATATGTTACAGTAATCACTATGTCAATGGAAAGTCCCCAATACATATGTTTATTAAGAGTGTGTGTGTGTGTGTGTGTGTGTGTGTGTGTGTGAGAGAGAGAGAGAGAGATGCAGAGACGGCAGGCAGCTTAGCGGTGGGCGTCCACTGAGGGGAACTGTTCGTCATGAGTCACGTTCAGACAGAACCAAAATATATCTCCGCCAGGATTGAAAATAGCACAGTGCACTGACGTTGGCCTGGTGAGTGTGCCACACACACACACACACACACACACACATAAAGACAAAAGGCCTGCCCACTAGCAAGATCACAGTGGAGGAGGAGGATATGGGAATTTTTAAAAAGCTCAAGGAAGCGAGATAGAGAAAGAGAGCCAGACAGAGAGCAAGAGAGAGAGAGACAACCAGACAGAGGGACAGAGAGACAGACAGAGACAGAGAGACCTACAGGCAGATACAGACAGAGAGAGAGAGATAGAAAACCCCTGCAACCACCCAAGCAGATAAGTGCAGAAGTGCTGCATGAGCTCTGAAGGACACGGAGACAGACAGTTTCACACACCCACACGTTTGCCTTACTATCATTGTGGGGACTTTCCATTGAAGTAATATTACTAGAGCTAATTAATGCTAGCATGGTTGAGGTTGAGGTTAGCACTGTCGCCTCACAGCTCCACAGAGCCTGGACTCCACCTCTGTGGTGTTTGCATGTCCTCCAGTTTCCTCCCACATTCCAAACACATGCACTAGGGTAAATTTGCTTGCGAATGTGTGTGTGCCCTGTGCTGCCAGTTAGGCCAAAGCTCCCTGCAACCCTGGATTGGATTAAGTCGGTATGAAAATGAATGAACAGTCAAAACATGGCATTTGACCAGGAGGCCCAAGTTGTGCCTAACGTGTATTAAGGCATTCCCCACACTCGGCACTGATGAGCACAAAAATATCTGCGCACATGCAATGGTCTATAATGGTCCTTCACTGGGAAGAGATTAAAGAACAAACAGTGGATCGTTATCATTATATTTCGCTTCGCTAAGCTAGAATTTAATAGCTCATGATTTGTAACAGTGGGCATAAATGGAGTTAGAAACTCTATGCTTCTGTTTTTTTTCACCTATACCGAAACCTAACAAGACTAACGTTATTATTATTATAAGTTATTATCATGGCCTGTTGGCATGAGGAAAGGTTGGCTAAGTGCTCTGTATAAGCGTGTACTGCTGCGAATGTAAATCCACTCCTCACTCAGCTTAAAAAGGCAAGATGAACGAGGTTTTGAACAACGTGAGCTGCACACCTCTCGCACCTGGTTAAAACAGAGGTGTGTGCTTTCGGTGAGACGTGCAAGAGCCTGGCTGACTGAAATAGGCTTTTCGGGGTGAGCTGGCCTTAAGAATCCCTCGAAAAAGGCAGAGAGCTATGAATAAATGCCAAGATCTCCTTCAACGGTGCCGCGCCGCTTGTGGGGTTCAAACCGAGAAAAACAACCAAAAAAGCGAGTATATGGCTAATTACTCTAAAGCACCTAAAACATCCTGCCTCGGCCTACGATAAATCACTTTAAACGCTATGACTAAGCGACTAAACGAGCCTGAATGTAGCAGGAGCTAAAGGCTGATCCGTAGAGAGCACTAGCAGCCAGAGATAATTGCCTGCTTTTCCGAAAGGTGTTCTAATAGGCCTGCAAGGCAGCGAACGCTTTAGTCTGCACGCTCGAGTGTGTCGAACACAAACTCTGCAGAGCGCATAAAAAGTTTCTACAGTCAGACAATTAAGACATTATAGACACTCACTGGCCACTTTATTAGGCACACCTTGCTAGTACCGGGTTGGACCCCATTATGCCTTCAGGACTGCCTTCATTCTGCATGGCATAGACTTAACAAGGTGCTTGATACATTCCTGGAGATTTTGATCCATATGGATATGGTAGCACCCATGACGCGAGTCTGCCGTTCCACCACATCCCAAAAGTGCTCTATTGGATTGAGTACAGTGAACTCATTGTCATGTTCAAGAAAGCAGTTTGAGACGATCTGAGCTTTGTGGCATGGAGCGTTAGTGGCCAACAGAAGATGGTACACTATGGTCATAAAGTTTGTATAAAAAAGTTTGAGAATGACTGATCTAATAACAGGGCAGTGAATAATGTAGCGTTCTGTATTAGGAGCACTTGGGCGGTTAAATGGCGAAGTATGATTTTAAGCAGAATTAAAAGATGCTTGAAAAACTGCAGCAATTCTTAGAGACCAGTGTAGCAGAAAATTGATAATTATACTTTAGACACAAATGTTTCTTGTCAACAGGTATGGCAAACAGCAGAGGAACAAACATCTTTCTTGTTGGCTCTCAAGAGCCGTCACATTTTTGAGCGGCATTTGTGTCCAAAAGTCCTCTGTCTCTCGCATGCAAACTCTTGATCAAAGCGAAATGTTACAGCTTCCAAACTCTGCATCCACTGGTTAAGGGCCGTGCTCAAGGACCCAACAGTGGCAGATTGGCAGAGGTGGGATTTGAACCCTGGACCTTCTGGTCCACAGTCTAGTACTTTACCAGCTAGGCTACCACAGTATCTAAATGTCTGAATCATCCCTCAGCTGTAACACATACACTACCTTATTTATGCTGATTTTGCACACAAGGACAACTAAGTTTGTGCCAATTATCTGTGCCAATATCTCACAAAAAGTCCATTCTTTGTGTAGGTGTACAAGCAGAAAGGAGGCAATCCAGAAAGTACAAACTCTGATAAGAGCAGTATGTGGGACCTGACCAGATTCACTAAGAAAGCTAATCTAGAACCCGCTGTCCCGTGTAGAGTTCCGCTAGTGCTTTGGAGTAGGTACTGAAACATCCTCCATCTCATCTCACGTTCCTCATTAATGTCACTCAAGGAGATCTCAGGCAGGGCAACAGAAGCAAACCAGTGCCCTGCGCGCACACACACACACACACACACACACACACACACAGGCTACAACTACAGGGCCCGGAACCCCCACCCACCACAATCTAATTAGCCAGGAAGACAGAGGGAGAGCGTTCTACTCCAAAGAGGATACATGAAGCACACACACCACATGAATAAACATCTGCAGTAAACATGCAGAAACACACCCAAACAGGCAGGCAGGCGCAGACAGACGCAGCCGCAAAGGCATTCTAAGGGCAACTTCTTCTAAGTTCAATAACAACAACAACAACAACAGCAGCAGCATCAGCAGCCGCAGCATACGGACCTGCCCATTTTAAGCAAGTTCCCTACAAGGGACTTTGCGTCACGCAGATCACAAATGTGTGGAAATGGCCGTCCAATCCACTACACCCCATGCGCCTCGAGGAGATTTATGAGATGCTGCGCTTTTTACACAGGCCATTTCAAATCAGAAACAAAAGGGTAAGGAGGTTATTCCATTTCCAGACACTTTGATCCATCCATTACCGCCCGAGAATAACAGCCTCTCCCATTCTCTTCTGCTCAGGCCGGCTTGTTTGTGCCAGCAACGCATTCTTTTTTCCTGGACCCCGAGGGCAAGAGTGAGGTGACGATAAAGCAATCCCATCAGCCCGACGCTGATTGATCGACTATCCTCATACAAACACACACACACAAACACTAAATACGATCCAGGTTAGGCTCTGCTCGATACCAGTTTGTTTCTTGTTTTTGGCTGGGAAAGTCAATAGACGTCCTGTCTGCCATGGCTTCTTTTCAAAGCTAAATCTAACTAACGCGCGCATGCTTTACACGCTCACGGCTGGAGATTTTTGTTTACACCTCAGGTTGTTGTTGAGCTCTGACAAAACAAAAAAAAGAAATCAAAAACATGTCGGAGTGGAGTCGAGCTATTTGGAGGGCGTCAGGAAATGAAACATAAGCTGTATTCGAAACGCCTGCGAATGCTTGACAGGAGAGCTAAAGCACCTGGCAGCTTCAATTTACACCGCAGTCCAAGGAGTCAGTTAAAACCAATATAGTTCAAGGGCATATAGTGCTGTTGCCTCACACCTCCAGAGATTCACGGTTCGATTCCGGATCAGGACTCCACGTGTGGAGATTACACGCTTTCCCTACGTCTGCCACACTTTAAAGATACGCGCTAGGCTGTCCTCTCGAAAGTGCCTCGATATGAGTGTCGGGTTGTTACCCCGTCTAGGGTTAGTTCCTGCCTTACGCCCTGTGCTGCTGGTTAGGAAAGGCTTCGGGAGACCTGAATTGGATTAAGCGGATATGAAAAGGAATTAATGAATGAATGAATAATTCAAGAGCTGAAATAAGTATGAGCTGGAGTATCACTGATCAATTCACTATGCTTAGCAAGGCCAACCACTGAGAGAGAGAGAGAGAGAGACACAGAGAGAGAGAGAGAGAGAGAGAGAGAGAGAGAGAGAGAGAGAGAGAGAGAGAGAAAAACAAACAGAAGTGATGAAAAAACAAAACGACAGCCTGTTCCTGGTGTCTTAATTGGCACTGGAGCTCCAATTTGAAAAAAAAGCGTCAAGCAGCAAAGCTCCTGGGTCTTTCTGCTTTGGCAAACTCTTGTGCAAAAGCCGGGTGTCAGAGCAAAAGTGGTTTAGAAGCATGTGTGTGTGTGTGTGTGTGTGTGTGTGTGTAAAACAGGCGTAACCTTCAGAAAAATTTGCCATGGAGATCTTACCAGGCAACACCGCAGGATTCCCAGAAGTCTGGCTCTCAGGGCGAAAACGTTACCCACACAACCAACTCTCAAGAGGATTCCAGCACCGAATAAATTGCTCAGCAAAACACTGCAGTAGCTGCCATATCATTCCAACTACAAACGAAGAAGTGCTCCAGAAATTCTCCAGTATTTCACTAATATCACGCCAGACATTCATTTAATTTACTTCTCTCTGCTTAAAACTTGCCTAAACACCATTACATGGGGCAACACAATTGGACACCTTGTACTCGGGCGTCCAATGCCAGTGTGTCTGACGTCTGTGGTTCAAAACCCACCAGACGAAAGTGGTTATTAAGGATGAATGATTAACTGTGTTGTCAAATGATCTTCCAAATATCGCAGTGTAACTTCTTACACGTGTTCAATCTCACCAGGAGACAAAAATTGGAATGCGTTCCCTGTGATTTCTTAACATGACTCAATTTAATTCAGGCAACTTCCAGCATGTCACTCTTTCTGCTCTCTAATCAGAATCAGCCAGCGCTGCGGTCTGAGTTGCACTCTCTGGTCCATCCTAACGAGGCAGCCCTGTCACGACGAGAAAAGGGTTAGCGCAGCGGTCGCCTCTTTCTGAAGCGCCTCGTGACGTGCCTTCATTTCCATAACGAGCTCCTCTCCCAGCGCAAGTGGCCGTGGCCCCAGCGGCAATTAAAATCGTGTCGGGACACGCCGGGTTCTGCCGTGGTGCAAGAACTGCAAAACAACAACAACGGCAAACACTCGCCCATCCCGAGCGGCATCATCCGGTGCGGCGGCTCGGCCCCGTTTCCCCCACTTCCCTCCCAAATAAAAACAGGACGGAATCATTTGTAGCAAGGAGCAGAGAGAAGGGTGACTGCCATCTCGTTTTTGATTTTCTTTAGCAGCTCGCGAGCTTCGGTGTCTCTCGCTCATTAGTCCTGCCAGCGCGCTGAACTCGCACGAGCAAATAATGGAACGAACACGCGCGAGCAAATGATGCCATGGATTTATGAAGACGAGGCCAAATCGTCGGTGGGGGATTTGCTGCTGGGTACGTACAGAGTCAGCAGATCTGAATCGGCTCAGCTATCAGTGCTGATAAACATCTACATTCTAAAACATTCAAGCATCATGAACATAACAGCGCAGTCAGTCAAAAGTCTAAGCAGACCTACTCATTAGAGGATTTCTCAACTAATAATAGTGAGGGAAATAATAGGGAGGACATCACAACTGTGAAATAATAGGGTCAGAGAAATGCCTGTGTACCCTGTTATGAATGATCTTTTTCTCAGGTTGCCTTCTAAAGAGCTGCCTAAACGAATAATACACAACCACTTCCATGCCAGTCATCATCCAACACAGTGATAGTTCATAGTCCGGATGGAAAATGGTACCATTTAATAAGATGTGTCCAAAGGTTTGACTACTAGTGTGATCCACCATCGACTGGCCTTTATAATTACATTTCACTATTTCCAAAACTAATCAGCTCAGGAGCTGATTACTAGACCCTCCATCAGCCAGATCTGTAATACCATGTAGAGCACAGGGCTTAAACAGGTGCCAAGGGTTCAGACCTTCCTAATCCCATCATGAGGTTTCTGCATCATCACTGTTAACAAACTGAACAAGTGCAGCTTTTACAGCTTTCCTGACTACATCTATTTGCAATTTTGTCTAAAAATCTGAACATGATTTCAGACACTATGGGTCCTTTAACTGATGACATTACAGCCTCGGCGCTATTAAATTACACAGTTTAAAGATCACACTCAATAGAGTAATAGCAAAGCAGCACACCAAAAGCCAATATTGCACAAGTGAGTCACAAATGATATACTGCACAGTCTTTCCTCAAGCCCAGCTGCAGCCCCAGTGGAAGGTGTGTGAACACACACACACACACACACACACACACACACACACAAACACACACAGAGTCGAGGTCGACCTATTCATCGCCCCACAGCGCAGCCCTTTGAAACACCTGCCTGCTCAGTGAAAGAGATGAAACCGATACCTCAACCAGAGGGCGGGCAGGCCGGAAGGACAGAGCAGGAGGGAGACAGAAAAACGAAAATGATGACAAATGCTAAACAGAGAGATGTTCTGAACTGAGCCAGGCTGCTTACAGAGGCCTTAAATCAATTTGACATGGAGGAACAAAAAAGGACTGAGCAATGCTAATCTATCTGCCTTAATCCTATTGCTCCGAGATCCTTTCAAATTCACATTCTGTGCCTAATACAAAAACAAATAAAACCTCCTTTCTTTCACTAATCAGCTTGTCCCTCAGCTCGCCCTTTTTCAAGCAGTCAAATCAGGATTTTCGGATGCATTATCTTAATCCACTGTTTTGCTCTTATAGAGTGGTATGATGTCGAATGGACCGACACTTCGATTTTCGGTCGTTCATGTCTCTGAAACGGCTAATTCACTGTTCATATCCCGGCCACTGCTTACAGGCAGCATATTGCTCTGAAAGGTCTACAAAACAACAGTCATTCCTACAAGCATAAAAAATCCTTAGAAATCCAGAACCCGGGGGAGAAATGCCTGGGCTTTTATATTTGATGCCATTTTCAGAAGCTAAGGCATGGAAAAGAAAAGGTTAAAGCAAGAACCAGGCAAATAGGGAAAGAAAAGAAAGGAAAGAACACCGGTTGTTTCTCAACCTTCTGCCTATACCCTTAAGACACCACTTTGAAAGCTTTCTCCGCCGATTCCTCGTCTGAAACTCAAATCACTCAGCAACAATACCTCTCTGAAAGCCACGAGGTAAAAAAAAGGGGAAAATCCATTATCGATCTTAGCTTGTTTTGGGATACAGGAGAAAAGAAACAAAGTAAACACCTATAACAGACAAAACCCTTCAGAGTTATGAGGTAAAACAGAACAAGAACCTTCTAATGACAACTTCCACTGCAACATCAGCACAGAGGACATACAGAGGTCAGAACACATGCTGCCTCTGACACTCCACTGAAGAGCCTGCCTTTCCAGCATTGGTTATGCTCCGAGATATGAACCCACAACCCCCGGGTCACCGGCACAAAACCCGACCTACCTCACCCCTAACACACCTTTCGGTATCACCCTCCAAACACTGAGCCACCACCAAGCTTTGCGTGTTTCTCTCATCACAAGTCAAGCAGGACAGAGCACGGGAAATCTGGCCACAGCAGCCATACTTATAGACAGACGACGCCATTCTTACCTTAGGCTGAGCACGACGAGGGAAGGCCACTTTGGGATCAATCTGTACAAGAAGGGAAAGCAAGAACGCTGAATTAACAAACTTTCAAAGAAAAGACTTTACAACATTTATAAGTCAAAACGATTGGAATTGTGTTAAAAAAGGCAAAATGACCTGTAAAACCCACACAGAAGGAACGTTGGAAAAATGACATCCTGACACCATTTTACTAAAGACATTCTCTTAATAACGTGACATTTCATTTCGATAAGATATTCTAAGAAGTCGCAAAGATAACGCCAGCCAAAGAGTACCAAAGTTACCTGAACGCCTGTGAACGATCTCAAGTTCAAACTTGCATCACTTTTTCAAAGGTAAAATCATCCATAATAACCAAACATAGACATAGACATGTCTAATCAGATATGTTTGCTCTTAAGTGTTAAGCTGAGGACACACTAGTCATGGGCCAATTAACACAATGCACGTCTTTGATAGGTGGGAGGCACCCGGAGTAAACCCAAGCAGACACAGGGTGTTGGTACTGGCTGTTGTTGTTTTATGGTCCAGTTGGTTGAAATATTTAGTTGGACAGCATGGCGGTCGGGGAGAGCGACCGATTTTGCCGATGGCAAATATGGCGAGTGGATCCAGCATGTTTAGCCCGGGCATCCGTGCGGTTTTACGCCTGCAGCAGAAGTCCGCCGTCTTGCCACAAGCTGTGTGGAGGCACTGGCCAGTCTACAGACCTACTCCTTCTGCAGGGGGCTGGGACTTTACACACCCCGTGGAATATCGAAAGACTAGGGAAGTGGACATGATAAACAGGGAGAAGGCGACGGAAAAAGTAGTATTTTTTTTTAATGGCCTTAACCATAGCTTTCTTTGCACTAATCTCAATTCATTACTTCGTACTTGCTCATATTGGACGTCTTTAAAAGGACCCACAGTCATAAACTTTAACAGAATGCATTAGTTACTTTGTAATAATTCCATAAGCACAGAGCATAACAGCAATTACCAGAACTATACATTTAAAATGCATTCTGAAAAGTCATTTTATCAGGTACCATCAGAAACTGTATGTTCTAGCTGTCTAGCTGTTGCACAGTAAAGAGCAAAGGCACAGGGAGCATCCCAAATCAGTTCCAATTCTGTTTCCTATAGCCTATTAGTGTTATGTGAGGAATCATGATTAGGGGACCATTTCAAACACAGACCATACGTGATAACCATGGAGCGCACGTGCACCTATTTTATCAGCCCCCGAAATGTGAATGCATAAGGAAGGCTGTGTTCACTGAAATTTCTATATGCTTTCACTTTGCTGATTAAACCGAACTGCGAATGGTTTTATGAAGCCAGCTATCTTGAACAAAGCTGGGTATATTAAGCGAGCTTGGCGGTATAGCCCTCAGGAAGTAAGATAATAAGATGGCCACAATCAAGCAAATGAAAATCCTCAGCTGTTTTTAACCTGAAAATGAAAACACCACCAGTGACATTTTCACATCACCCACCTCCTGCTTCACACACATTCTATCAAAGCTTGAACCCTACAGATTGATTTTGCCAGAATAAAGCACCATGTCCTCGGCTCACTTTCTCCATCAAACGTTTAAAAATCCTATTTATATTAGAGGTAATAATGCTCGAGGCCAGTCAGAGCTGAGAGTAACAAGGTGGGAAAAATATTTTCAAAATTGTGTGTGTGAGAGGGAGAGAGAAAGAGAAGATGTGAATGAAAATGATCATGTTGAGGGCTGTTCCACTTCCTCAGTCTTTTATTTACTCTCCCAGCACACACACACTTGCCATCAGGGGGATTTATATTACTGATTATTTAAAGTTAAGATAAGAGAGGGAGAGAGACTGGGTACTTACATTACACTGCTGCTAAAAAAATCTAAAGACATTTTCCAAATATATCGTTACAGTCTACTGAGTAAGCAATCAGAGTCGAGCTACAGAGGTTTGTGTGGATAATTCATCTCAAACATTACATCTGTGTATTAACTTGGTTGTTTTATTGAAATGCTTTATGTCATTTTGATTTCATGTCCAGCAGTGCATAGGTGTTCTAACAGACAGACAGACAGATAGATACACAGACCCAACTGTGTCGCTGCTCAATGCAAGTACGACCCAACACATCGCAGTAAGAGAAACCTAGAGAGATGCTGAGCCTCCATCTTGGTCCGTCTTACAGAAATGGTTACATGTCCAGAAGAAATTCCAAACAACAAGGAATTCTAACCATCTTACCACCTGATTAAATCCAATGACTTAATAAAGCTTACTCTCAGTCTTATCTGATAATGTTTCAAGTAAAAAAAAAGTCAATGAATTCATCCTAGTTAGTTTTATCCTAAAAAAACGATAAAAACATTTTAAGAACTGTCCAACTTAAAATAAAAATTTTTTTTGCAAGGCTGTTTACTGAAAGCGTTTGTAAAAATATGACTGACATCCATGTTAATAATGCATATAAACAAATGTCACTATTTGACATTAATTACCGGACAAAATGGGAGAATCCAAAATCCATGCAACAGGTGGGAAAAGATGAATAATCTTTAATCTGTATTTGTGTATGGGCGTCATAGATAAGTCTCATAACCTGCAGAAAATTACTGTAATACAGAACTCCATTTTATGAGGGGTGCTTATGGAATTGCAGAAAAAAAAAGTTATGTTTACACCTGGGTAGGGATAACCTCATATTTTGGAGTACTATAATGAGAAACACTGCTAAGTAAACAGGAGCAGTGTTTACAAGACGCACCACCGGGGAGCCATGGAGCCACCATGGTTCTCACGAGTGCAGCGCTGATGAAGAGTAGCAAGTGATTTGCAGTCATTCAGGAACGTCAGAAATAAAGAGAACCCTTCAGATTAACTAGGGTCCTTTCTGCAGTTTGTCACTCTTGTTAATTTCTCTGGTTTCCCCCCCGTTACCAGATCGCGCCGGGAGCCTTATCAATCTCACGTTTGAAATGAACGAAAAACCATTTCATGCACCGCTGTCACGCTCGACTTTAATATACGGCTCTTTAAGAAAGAACTTTCAGCCCATCTCATCCAAGCAGATGGTGGGAAAAGAGGGGGAAGAAAAAACATAAACAGATCGAAATTGTTCTCTTGCAGAAAATTACTTGGCCGTGTTCTGCAAGGCAAACGCTGTATGTCGAGGCGCATCTCGCACCATAGAGCTGAACGTTCGCCCGGAGGGGGGGATGGAGTGGTATCAGATTGGGATCATTATGGAGCCAAATGCCTGTGATGTGCTCCATATGAATGTCTGAAACACTTTGGAAGAAAGTAAGAAGACCCGGGTGCTCAGAGAGGCACTGAGCGCTTTAAAATCCTGATCAATTGTTTCCTTGCACATTTTGATTACTGATGATTCGAGATATTGCAAAATTCTGCATGCACAATATTATTATGGAGCGCTTGATTTATTGTCACGACCCTCTAGGGCTGAGTAATGCATCACGTTAGCATCGATATCACATTGCAAAAGCCTGGGATCGCCAATAGCGTTACACTGTTTACGTCTAGTCCGGAAAATGATTCACAGAACACATTTTTACAGCGAAGTGAAAATGATCATTATTTTTCATGCTAATTGATTCCCTCGCAAACCAGCCTAGTGAAAACAAACAGGGAGGGAAGGAGACGCAGCAGCAGAACGAGTCATCAAGGTACTCGTTCTTTGTTAGTGTTGGATTTTGGCAAAAGTTAACAATAAAACGCTGGACGGTTACTGTAATGTTTACATTCAAAATGCCGGTCCCTGTGCAGAAGTGGAAGAATGCATGTATAACATATACTGATACTACTCTATGCCCGCACAACATCCAGGTCACATACTGTGCGACTTCACAGACTGTTTCACAAGTGAAGCGTACCCGTGTTGGTGATGGTGAAGAGTGCTGTGTAATAGTGGCAAATGGGTATTATTGTGACTGGAATGGCAAAAGGACAATGCAGTTTGAGGCCAGCAAATCACTAGACCTCTATCAATTTCAAAAACTGCAGAATTATTTGTAGCACCAAAACAGAAACATGGCCGAACTACCAGTTTGTGGAACATTGGGCAGCCAAGGGAAGGCGTAAGGACGTCAGGGACGTTATGACACCTTTTCGGCCTGTGAACCAGTAAAGCTGCCTTTGAAGAGACAGATCTTTATATCATGCGTTTCCTAACAACGTCCAGATAAACAAGACTTTAAGAGAAATTAAAACAGTAAGCGTTACGTGGAGCGCTGCCCAATTACCCTGCTGTCTGCCAGAGCTCAGACGATATGAGAAATCTGTCTGGAGGATGGCCACAATTTTTTCTGCCATATTTCCCTTTGACAGAGTTATGATTGTTATCTCTGTAAATCAGGTCAATTTAGGAGATGAATTCCATAACACCTGGCTGTGGTAACCCTCCTCATAATGAATTCCATGTAATGATTCGTTTTAGCAATTGGCCCCAGGCACAACCGATTCAACCTCAATTACTGCACGCGAGCGGACGTATCCGAGCACTCGCACAACACCATCGCTTTGAATTGCAAAGCAGGTCGACTCTTTTGATGAGGCAGTTTTGTAAAAGCCCACACACACGCACACACACAGGCACAAAATCCCTTTTCAAACTTTTTCTTTACAACACATTGACGAATCCTGATCCTAATCTCTTCCTCAACGTGCTGAGTCAGAATATGACAAGCGCACAATGGAAAACTAACGCTGCCTCTCTGACGCTGACGTTGCGTGCCGTGTGCGAGATTAACTCAGCCATCAGTGCTGGCAATTTAAATACACATGAAAACTGGCTATGCATAGCTTTTTTAAAATAAATAAATAAACCACTCACACACACCATCTGTTCGAGTTCTGCCTTCATTCATCACGGCGTACGATAACTTCCAAAGATACGCGCCGCACGAGCCAATCAGAGCACGCTTCCTATTTCAGGTTGAGTGAATGGTGGCTCTGTGCACCTTGGCGAGGAGGAAAATGCCAACAATCTGTGTCCTTTCAGTGGACATATTTATGTAAATGCGGGGCTGATGGAAGAATTAGCTCGCATTCATATTGAATGGTGTGACCGGAAACTATCCGCTCCTTCAGTCCCGCCATAAAGAGAGAGAAATCAAGATATGCACAAAGCATCAGGCTGCACTAATTATTGATAATGAAACAAACCAATCCAGATGTTACTGTGAAAAGCATTTGATTAATCCCTCAAATCAGCAGTGGCGGAGGATGCAAGGCTTGTTTTCCCCTCCAAGGCTAACTCTCCAGCCTCAATCAATAACCAAGTGATATTAATGAGACAAAAATTGACCACGCAACATTGTCAGAGATTGAACTCGGTGTTTAACCGAGCCCGTATTTAACGCAATGTCACAACTAAAGCATCAGATTTTTAAACTGTTCTCCACCTGCACCACCAGACATGCTGATTAATCCTTATACAGTGACAGACTGCAATATGACGATACACCTAGGAACAGGCAAAACCCCGAATAATTCTAATTACAATAATTAACAAACAGATCCCTAATAACTAGGCTCTAACACGGATATCCACAGCTTAACAATCTTTTATTGTACCAAAACTATAATCCTATGTCAAAATGAAGGCTATTATTTAGACACATACTTTTCTCATCATAACATCTGCTACTTTTAGGCTATAATAAAGTTGCAGTGTGTAGCACAGGGATCATGTGATACAACACCTGCTGCTACCTGCTTATTATATCTGGAACAAGTGTTTCTAGAATATCTGAATGTAAAATCGTACTGAAGTGGAATTAAATGTTTAGAGAGCCAACACAATTCCAATAACACTGCACTGCGGGTTTAGATGAGGATATATTCTAAAAGAAACGCTTTAAGGTACGCTTTAACATCACAACAGAGCTCATCTGATTACTAGGAGTAAAGCCGACCGCTGCTCCGATGAAACCAAGCAAACTCATGATCCTGTTCACAGTACCCATTCTTTGAAGGTCTGAACAACGTGGCACGCAGCAGGGTGAGAGAATTAGCCTAAGTTTTGGGTTTTGGGTCATGCCATTTCCAAACAGCAAACGTACTAAACTGAAACGCAAATTCGATTTTTGGAAACAAAGGTTGCAAACAAATACACAGCCAAATGCTGTTACAAGTGTACAATGCTCTTAATATGCTAATAAACAGCAGTTTGCGAATCTGCGACTTTACGATGACAATCACACAAAACACATTTCTGAATCTTTTCACTTCATATCCTCCATCTCCCCGATCCCTCAGCACTGCAACAGTGCGTCCTGCAAAGCCCAGTGATGGAAGTGTCCCGTTCAGGGGCAATTCCAGAACAGGATCCACCACCCACCCAACCTCAGTACTACCACCTCTTCAATATAAGGCGGGTAGAATTCTGTTTTATATAAGGACAAATTTGTACAAAAACATACAAAAGTAACAAACCACTGAAGAGGACGTGGTTCAAATTACTAACAATTATTACTAGACATTTCCAGCTGTCTCTTTTAAGGCCCACCATCGGAAGGCACACCTCTCCGTTACAGCATTGTGATTATAATGCTATAAAAATTTTATATCCGGACTAATCGATGGTATATATGGGCTCATTCCCGCTCTATTGGTTTACAGGCTTTTCATGTTCTGTATCTCTCTGCTTGTTCACTGCAAGCCAAGAGATGCCTGGGCTGAAATAAAAAGCTTTACATCTTTAGAGTAAAGACCTCCCCATGAACGCCATTAGAGCTGTTCAATATGGACAAGACATCATACTGCTCTACGATACAATTGCATTATACCCGGTAGTCTATTAAAAAGCCATAATGCTCACGGGGAAAGACTAGCCTGCGATATTTGGTTGATCACAGCTCACAATATGTTTCACGGCTGCTTCCTACTGCAGCCTTCTCATTACCATATCAGCACTCCAAAAGCCAATAAGATTGTGATAATAATTCACAAATGACATATTCTACAGCGATGAATAAATTCATTACGAGAGCGTGTGATGAAACCGGTTGCAACAGGAAGGTGGCACCTCGTGGTAAATTAGTACAAGGTCAAATTAAGCCTGAATTCAGCACATAACACTGGAACACCTGCTCGGAGAGACACAATTAGCTTTAGGGGACGTTTGAGTCAGAGGCAGTTGCTCGGTGGCAACAGAGAACGGCAGAAAGTGAGTCATCAGTATTCTGACACTCGCATCCTCTGAAGTGAAACTGTACACCTCTGCGGGGGTAAACCTGCTCTCCGCAGCGACAGCCTGCTCGAGCAGTGACCGAGAGAGAGGAAGTAGAGCAGGAGAGTGTGCAGGTGCGCCGACGCCTTACATAACCCTTCTGCAGGAAAACATCACACAATGCAAAACCTTTGTCGAGCTTAAGCCCATTCCGCCTAATGCAGAACGCACATACCTATGAGCCTGTTACAAACACACACACACACACACACACACACACTGGTACAAGAGTCACCTCTGTCGAAAATCTTCCTTAGCATGACATTACTCATTTTTGAAGGCACTTATCTGAAATGATTGAGTAGGTTTTAGATTTACACTCCCAGCATTTAGCTGACGCCCCCATTCAGAGCGAATTACAACTGATACGATCTCACAAGGTTCAATCCAAGCAACCGAGGGTTGAGAACCTTTCAAAGGGCCAACACCGCGCCACCGTATGATAATGTACTTTTAAATACATTTCAACAGGGTTTCACATTATATTATCTGAAATATTTAAATATTTACAAAAATTCAAATGCAGGTTGTGACACCATGTTTTATCTCCACCTGCCCTGGCCCACCCTGAAGAACACAGGCCATAGTTGTGCTCTGGATGGGATGCCAATCTATTGCAGGGCCAGCACGAATCCATGACGCAGTGGCAGAAGATAATGATATAATGGGCTGTGGGAGGAAACCGGAGTACCCGGAGTAACCCCACGCAAAAACGAGAAGGACATGCAGACTCCACACAGAAAGGACCCATGACTGTCTCGCTGTGAGGCGACAGTGCTACCCACCGAGCCAATATTCTTTTATCTTTATGTATTTTTGCCATACACAGAGTGCTTGAATGCAATCCAAACAATAGTTTCAAGGTTAAGGGTCTTGCTTAATGACTACTCTCTGGCGGTTCTGTGATTTAAGCTCACAACCTTCCAATCATGAGAAACCTAAATTGTGAATTACAAATGCCTGTGTAGAAACAATGCACTACAGCGTTTCATCTGAAACCACCTACGCTACCTGCTGCAGAGACTCATCTTGCCGGGACACTCACTCAGACTACACACTTTTCAGATTAAAGGTCCTGTGTATATCTGGCTAGACAAGGACTCTTAAGAACTTAATCTTGCTGTCTGGTGTCATCCAGAAGTCGATGGGTTCCCCATATAAGCCTGGTTTCTTTCAAGGTTTCCTCATTATGACTCTCTGAGAGGTTTACCTTTGTATTGTCGCCTCTGGTTGAGTCGAGATTCACCTTTTTGTGAACTGCTTTGCAACGACGTATAAATATAACTGAACAGAACAAAAGCAAAGTCGGAACGGCGAGGGTGAGCCCAGCGTCTAGCAGCGTACGCTGCGTTTATTTTATCTTTGATTCCGGCCATTCAGCTTGGCGGCTCACACAAAGACCACATCCCACACAGGAAATCGCAACTCTCTGTTTGCCAGGGCGGATCAGGCCGGTCTCCACCTGCTTCTCATCTTCCTGGGCCGATCTGCTGTGCTCTGGTTTTCTCAGACCTTTACCAGCATGAACACTGAGCATTAAACCTAATTGGGCCACAGGTAAACCTCAAGGCCCAGATAGCAAACTCAGAAACTGCATGCGCAAACAAGTATCCCAGGCGCTCAAAAGCCTAATCCGGGATCGTGAGGATAAAGAGCGTGAAAAGGAGTAAGCTGAGTGTTTTTCATCAACAGCACTGTGTTTTGGATGAAGCAATTGAAAATGGCTCACGCTGTGCTGTACCAAAGTCCTGAAAATGTTTGTAAAACATGAGTCAGAGACATTCAGAACTTTTGTGGGTATATAACCTGTGCGTGATTAGAGGCAATACCACGAGGCTGTTAAATCCTCTAATCTGATTGGTCAGATATCGGTGACTAAATGAATGGAAACAAATTAAAAGAATAAAATGTGCATCTTTAATCATTTTCTCAATTTATCTTCATTTTCTTTTCCTGTTTACTTTATTCTTTTTATTTCTGCAACATATTAACTGCTGATTTCTACAACCATTCTAGTCTATGGTTAGTATATACACTAAATATTACTGTTATCTCACAGATCAGAAAGGAACTGTCTACACTGTCAAATCAAAGGAGTCCGGTGTGTCTAGTTTCACAGGTAAATAAGCACATCTTTCACACTCAAGGAACAGTCATGCAACGTTGGTCCGAGGGCAGCATGACTCCATTCGGCCAGCAGAAATGCTGAATGTTACAGTGACTTAACCCCAATTATTAGTAGCTTCAATTAATATCATTATCAGAAGCTATGACAGTTCTACAGCCATCTCAAAAATGCATGCTATGTTGTAAGCCTCGTAACGTAACTGAATTTGTATTGGAATAACATCGCTTATCGGAAAGAATTTGCAAAGAAAACAATTTGAATAGAACAAGTCAAGTCAAGTCAAGTCATATTTATTTATATAGCGCTTTTTACAATGGAGCCTTGTCTCAAAGCAACTTTACAAGTTTAGATTATCTCCGAATAACTACGTCCAATCCCAAATTGAGCAAGCCTAGGGCCACAGTGGCAAGGAAAAACTCCCTGAGTGTTATAGGAAGTAACCTTGGGAGGACCAAGACTCAAAAAGGGACCCAACCTCCTTGGGCGAACAAGAGCGGTTTTATTCGAACAGAAAAGAATCACTTATAGTTTACTTCTTTTATTAGCATCTATCAAGGACTCGTACAAATCAGCAATGGTAGCAAGTAGACATGGAAAGAATAATTCACTTCTTATTTCGAATTAGAGCCAAGTTTAAAAAGAAGGGCACATGTGGGATACAAACAAAGACACCGATCAGCGACGTGAGACTGAGACTTTAGACGCATGAGAGCTGGAGAGCCGTATCGAGTACAGGACGTACAGCAAGCCTTATCCGTTCCACTTCCCATACTGTGAGGCAAAACGCAAAGCAGACAGTTTTGCTTTTGCAATGCTCGAATCAAGCAGATCAGAAAACGAAACACAAACGGACCGCACTCAGACCACCTCCGGGGACGTGGAGTTTGGTTCGTCTGGAGTGTTTGGAGATGTCGGAGCTTGTTTGACGTGTTCACATAGGCAAAAAAAAAACATTATCAAGCGTTCTGAGACCACATGAAATGCTGAAACGTCAAACATTTCAAAGTGTGAAAACACCCTAAGAGACGCCGGATCCTAAAGTGGGAAAAGAAACCAGAGCAAACTCGAGCACGAAACCTGAACTATTCAAGCATCATCATGTGTACGTGTGAATAAAACCTGTGTTGTGCGATTGCTGCGAAGGGAAGCTGCTACTGCCACATTTTAGAGAGGCCAGGGCATCAGACAATGCTACCTAAAAGTTAGCTTTGTGCATCTACTTAGTCGGATGTTATATCCAGTCTGGGGAAGGCAAGATGCACTGTGAGCTGATATGGGCTCTGATCATTCTATACTAAAAGCCGCACAAAGGTCCATATGTAACAGTCTTGCAGTGAATCAATTAAATGCATAACACTTAATACATAACAACAGAGGCATTAGTCTTTACAAAGTACTGCTACTACATTCCCCAGACTGCACTGTGCCTTGTCCACAACACACCAAGATGGTAAAGCCCATGGACTTTCTCCCACAATGACGTCATATAGGGAATCTCAACAATCCTCATCATTTGGCTATTGTCCTATGGACTCAAAGATCTCAATCAGACATGCTGAGCCTGTGCAGGCAGTGAGACACTAAGTCCACGTCACATCAATAACAATCTAATTACACAAAAATGCACACTAGTCCTGTAAGACTGAGAGCATCGAGTCACGGTACTTTCACGCTACACGTCCAGGACGCTCGTTTGCGCTTACTGATGATGCACAGACTGTCGAAGCATTTCTGTCTTCGTTCTCACACACACACACACACACGTTCCGGCATAAGAGAAAGCTTCACAGAGTCTGAGTCTATTCTACCTGGAGCAGTGTTCAGTAAATCATGGTATCTGCTTACAACCTCTCTGAAAAAATGCCGACATTTAACGCCAAAACAGCACCTAGCGTTCAATTACTCGCTTAAAGAAGTTGCTAAATGTCAAAACGTCTATACCTAGGTGGCATAACATTAACGATATAACTATTTACCATCACACCCCTACCCTTCATAAATCAGCACTCAATTTATGATTGACTTTACGACACCTGGCATTTCAGTCCTTTTACATTTACAGCGAGGGTACATGAGGTTAATGAGTCCCGCCAAAAGCACTGCACTTGGACACCTTGGGCCCGGTAACATTTTTACATTTTTGATTTAAATGCAAGTTCGAAATAATCCGTGCTGACTTTGGATCTGATGAATACAGCCATAGGTGCTCTATTATCTGACAGTCAGCTTGCAGAAGTAATACATCTATCATAAAAAATCCTGCAATATGAAAGACTTTTGTTATAAACCATCCATTTTAACTAGAAAAGAGGTGGACAATTAATCTTCCCAATGAGCCACATGAGAAACAGAGTGTTGTGGGAGGGCTGAACCAACAGACAGAACTTCTGCTAAAATATAAATTTTATTGCTTCATAGAAAGCAGTAAATTATATGGTTTGGACTAGGTGCTACTGGTAGGAATACATGTTATGATAAGACTGAAAATGCAGGTCATATATAGCAGTAACACACTGATACACACCATCATTCTACTGCTTTTTAATTTATTTTTACCTTCACAAAACTGATTTTTTGCGGTTTTGTGGAACATCACATAACTGCTCCATTGCAGGAAGTATGAAGCTTGGTAAAAAGTCAGCTCAGATGTCCTTGCCCACTCTGCATCAGTCAAGTTCTTGTATTTCCTGCGTGTTTAGTCACGTTAGCGTAGGATTGTAATCCTTAAACACAGCGATCTGTACTCAAACTAAGTACGCGCCTTTCTTTTTGAGTTCAGTAAATAAATACTTACAAGTCCACGACTTGTTAAAAACTCTACATCCTGTATCAGTCTCTGTTTTTCAATGTGAGCTGACCTTCAAAATAAAAGCAATGCAGCGCTATTCCATGCTTATTTACATTTCATTTCTAACTTCTGATTGACCTCACGCGGCCAAACGGGCAGCCAAAGGGCGGGAGGTGGCCTGGGGGCTGTAAAATGCCTAGGTCTGACCTGGGAGCTTCATCCATATTGGTTTCTCATGAAAACTAAGTCAAAATCACATTACTAAATCGCCCTACTACTTCATACTTCATATTGCTTATGTTATGTTATAATATACTATATGTAATACACAACTGACAATAATAAACCGCTATATAACAACTAAAAATGAGCAAATATATCAATGTTGTGAGTTCAAAGGCGATATCCTACTTCTGTCCCACTGTGGAAAATGGACCTATACATGTGAAAATGATTGAGGGAAGCGTTATCGATATGATGTAACCGCTTCGGGGGAGGATCCATTTCAATCAAGGACACGGTACGTCCCTAAGCCCTTGAATAAATGCCTGCATCGGTTGTAGACACCGCCGCGGCGAGGCCAGATTCTCACTCAGCCGTTTGAAACGCTATGTTCTGACACCCAAGGTTGCTTTCTCACAAAACTATTCTGGTCACTACGAAAGAACCGGAATAGCACAATTGTACCTGTTAAAATTATAATACGAAGCCGGAGAATGGCAGAGGTCAGGCCTGCTAGCAAGTCTGTGTGCATTAAAGGAATACTTCGGTCAAAAACCAGATCAGATACATAGAGCACAAGTGGGAAAATGTCAACATTTAATGTTTCAACAATGTACTCAAGGCCGGTACAAACATCACAATGTGAAAAGCAATAAATAGCCAACGTACCGTCTTCGAGTCTAATTCGTGGTGCGGCTGAGCTAGGACTTTATCTACGCTGGCCGCGTCTGCAAACGTAACGAACCCGAAGCCTCTGTGGGGGACAAAAACAGGGACACGTTAGACATGTACCGGCGCAGGGACAAAGAATAACCACTGCATCATTGCATCACTGAATCATTTAGCCTGCTGAGCAGTATCCATGCTTCTGCCTTAAGGAATCAGAACTGGTGTGTTTCGCGTTTTGCACGTGCAGAAACAAGGACGGCGCGCAAACATGCACACAGACGCTAAGCTCTAAGGTTGCAAGTCAATGTCAGACTGCATTAGGCAGCAGCTTTCACCCAGCCGACTCTTTCCCCCCTTGTTCTGACTGCCAGTGCAACACGAGGCAGGTCAGGATGCTTTAAATATAGCAGCTATCAATGCTTGGCTCTGAGGGTGTGTGTTGCGAGTGCAGAAAGGAGGACAGCGCGCGCGCACGCACACACACACACACACACGCACACACACAGTCTACACTCTATGGTTGCTGTACGGTTCCCAAGTCAATGTCAGACTGCATTAGAGCAGCAGCTTTTGCACAGCCAGCTCTCCGACTGCCAGTGCAATGCAAGGCAGGAATCCAGGGTTGCCAGGTTGGACGCTATCCCAACTCATCGAGCTCTGGAGGGCAGGACTGGCACAGTTTGGTGATTTGACTAGTCAAACACGCCTCGGTTCACGACCAGGTGTGGCAGAGAAACTAAACTGTGCCACAGCACTATCGTTGCCGGAGCGCGAGCGTCCACCTCTAGTGTATGACCAATTTAATATCACGCAATCTGGAGCTCGTTCGTAGCACAAACCAGATTCCAGTTCTGGCAACCCATGCTGGACCAAAAAAGGCGTGTTTAGAGGAACGTACACTTATGTGGGTTACATGTGTAGGACGGAGAACAGACAGCATGCACACCCCATGCTTGCAAGACCACGTCAGACTGCATTTAGGCAGCAGGTTTTGCTCCGACCGCCAGTGCAACATGAAGCAAGCAGGACTCTGGGATACTTTATAAATAGAGCACTGTGTTGATGTGCATGTGACGCGCTCCTATATTTCTTACCCTTTCCCTCCCTATTAGTTCAGTACTATCAGATTTTCCTCTTGCTGACCAGTTCTCAATCTCCTGTAGCACCACCTTAACAGTTATGTAGTACAACACTGTCTAAAACATTCATTCCTTTGGATCAGGGTTCTAATGTTCTGGCCCACAACACTGTATGTGTACTTGGGTTAAAAGAAAGCGCATATATGGAACTACAAGCCCATTACACGCAAGCTCCCATGGAAAACTGGTAAAGTCAGACATTTTCGACAGCTCTCCTGTACCCTGCAACCCTCCTAGCAAGCGCTTGTTTAAAATGTGTAACACAAGAGTGATACGACGGTTTTAATGCGCCCTGAATAATTTGGTTGCGAACACCAAGGACTGAACGCAACAGGAGAGTTAAGCGAATTCCACCGCTTAGCAATCTGTATAAAACAGCGTGTTTCACTCAGCCATATTGCAGAGTCTCAAACCCATTTTTTTCTGTCATCACCGAGGCTGGGGCTTGACTGTAGATAAATGGATCGCTTCCCCAATTAATGCACATTATAGCCTTAATTCAACCCATAGCATTTTACGTTATACTCAACCAATCATTTGAACACTCCTTTAATCCAGAGAGCTAGGCCTAACTGGCAGCACAGAGCACAAGGCAAGAACGAACCCCTGACCTGGCACCAATCCATCGCACACGTTACAGGAGCCGGTTGACCTAATGCATGTCACCGGAGTGCAGGAGGAAAACCATGCACACATGAATAGAACATGCAACCGATTCACAGGCCGGGAACGGAACCAGGGATCTCCGAAGCTTAGAGGCAACAGTACTAAGTGCTGCGCTGCCCTACTTTACGTTATATACAGAACATAAAGGTCCGTGTTTGTACTGTGTAGCCTATCACTCACTATATAAATCAGAGCAACATGGTACGATGACATCTAAATACTTTTTATTGTAACAGTACAGTTTAAATACTTGTGACCACATTACAGATACTGATCAATAAACCAAATAGTTGGTTGCGTTACTCGGGCGTCTCGACGAAAAAATATATTATTCCCAAACCTTTCACAACACACTTTCCCTATATATCGTCTGTCTAGTGTCTGTTTAGGTCAGCAAATGAGGCTTTCTAAAGCTGTGAATCGTCGAGACGATCGCTTAGCAATGATAGCAACACCTGCTGGCCAGATCCTGCAACTGCCTTGAGAAAACCAAGGATGCGATGACGCAGGTTCTGTTTTCTTACATACAGCATGTACAGGACTACTGCCTGTTATCCTTGTCCTTTCTAGGTTGCACACATTAATAGGCTTTTTAGGGAGGAACAAAGTAATGACTAACAGGATTAGAAGTAATTAATAATCGCGAGTGGACTTGGTAACATGTCAAGAATTTTGCCCATTATTGTGTATCCATCTTGAAAGCCTACAGAAGAAAACGTGCAAACTGTCTCACTGATACTGAGCTCGGGCAGAGGTTTTCCGAACTACACTCCCTCCCGCATTTGACCGGGTCTTGTTCACGTCCTGAAGAAAATGTTTTGTACAGGTTTAAGCCCAAGAGCGTTCGTTAGAACCGTCCAGTCATGCAAAGACAGTATATTTACTGGAAGGAGCACCCATAACACTTAAGCTGGTCTGCATGAGATTTCGAACACTGGTCTGTGCATATCTTGAAAGGCACCATAAGATAAGATGTGTACACGGTCTCAGTGATGCTGAGCTTGTGCAGAGACAGTGTGATTTTTACAGGCTATAAAAGACCGTTTTTTAGAAGTCACGTCCATTCCACCTGATGTTCCTGTTACAAACATGTCAAAACAACTACTTTTACTGCTTGAATACGTCTTATTCGTGACATTTTCTGTAGGAATGGTTTTCCAAGGGCTTTAACCCAAGGGTGTTTGAAATGTTTAGCCACCCAGTGACACTCTACAAGGCTGACCGATTGCAATATTTGAAATACTGTCCTGCTTGCTTTACAAGGGTGGCGAACTAGCTGTGCAATCCGTATCACTGATGCCGAGCTCGTGCAGAGACAGTGTGCAAGACAACACCAGTTCAAATGTCAATTCAAAACATCATGCATTGGCGGCACAGTATGTTCCTTTACCTTGAGCGTTTGGTGGTGGGGTCTCGCATCACCATGCATTCTCTGATCTCCCCGAATTTGCTGAAATAGTCCCTAAGGCTGTCTGCAGACGAGCAAAGGAGAGCAGAGGGAAAAACAGGCAGCGGGTCAGTCAGTCATTTAGGCTTGCGTGCGCAAAAACGCGCCCCGCCGTGTGCGCGCAGGGGTCGAATAGAGGACTCGGCGCAAGCGGCGGGATAAAACTATTCTATCCAGTATACCAAACAACGCCAGCCTTACCTGGTGAGGTCTGCCAGCTCAGGCCACCAATGAACATTTTGCTGCAAGAACACACAAAAAAGACAGTAGAAGTGAGTCCAGATGTGAGATCGGCCATATTTTTGGACGCGTCTCGGTAACTAGTTATGATAAGGCGTTAAAAAGGAGCGCAAGTGCAGGTCGGCAGCAAAAATATCTTCAATTTGCAAAGAAAGGCATGAATCAGACAAAGCCGCTCGTATCCGTGCGGATTAACAACAGCAGGCTACTGAAACCCCGTCGAAGCGGCTCGAGCGGATCCGAAAAATATAAACAAAAAGCAAAAGGCAAAAAGTCCCAGACGCGCAGGCGAGCTTACCCCGGGTCATGCTGCGTGTCGTTCGGGCTTCCGGACGTGGCTTGGCTCCCGTCTCCATCCATAGCTCTGATCCAAAACTACAGGGCAGTAAAACTACGAGCCACACACACTCTCACACACACACACACAGACGGGAAGAGAGAGAGAGAGACCAGGCGAAAAGCGAAGCAGAGGAGGAATATTACCGAAGCGGGAAGGCAAAAGCGTCACACGTGGGGATCAGGCTCAGCCTCCGCTCCCTCCCTCCCTCTAACGGCAAGCATGGGGGGCGTGGTCCGTGAGCTTGACGTCTTTCAAGAGTCCGCCCCCTTTGGAAAATGAAAACAACAAACCACGCCCCCTGTCGGTCAAACTTCGACATGCCATCTTAAGCTCGAAGAGCAGCAGCTTTAAGACAGAGGCAGGATTAGATTTCGGATTTATCTGGATCTATTAATACACTGTACATAGCTTTGGGGTCCTCAACTCGGGTTTCTCTCGGTCGTGAGTTTGGCATGTTCTCTCCATGTGGGGTTTCTACAGGTACAAAGGCATGCCTGCACTACACTGCCCTCTTGATGACCGAGATCTGGTTTACACTTGGTGTTTTCCTGTCTTGTATCTGGTTTGTAAGATTTTAACCAGAAACATTTACACGTACAGTCGAATGCATCCCAATCAGATCCGATTGCTGTATCACACCAGGTATGTAAATCATCTCACAATGTTCGACAACCTACTCTGTGTTGCTTGCAGTTTTTTCATGCAAAAAATGGTTTACTGCATTAAATTGCATCTTCCATGATTGTTTGTCCGGCCATGCAGGTGTGGACGTCACGGAAGTCTTGGCCGGAGTTTTGGCAATCAGGTGCGTCTTGGAGAGACAGATGCAAGTTCATAAAACAAATAACACATTCGCAAGCTGTTTGCAGCCCTTTTCTCTTTGCATCGTGTGTATACACACAGTAGAAACAACATCAGAAGCTTTCATTTAAAATACTTGAAAGTTAAAGTTCCCGTTATGTCCACACTTATCCCGGTCAGGGTTCCAGAGGTCCGGGACGCTTCCGAGTTGGGACACCGGTCCATCACAGTGTCCCATAGCCACACTTTCCTGCAACCGGCCCTTACCTCCGAGTCACAGAAGCGAAAATTTGAAATAATAATGTAGAAGGAAAATATAATGCAAAAATCAATGCACAAAACCACATTATTTATCTCTGGTACTAATTAAGGCTTCTGTGGTGTCAAGTTTATACACCAAAACTTCAAATCAAGTGTTAGGAACAGGTTAATGGTTATTTTAAGTTGACACAACAAATAAGGGTTTACATTTTATATAATATGTTTCCCAAGCATTTGACGCCCTTGATGTGTATGTTTGCTTTGCTCAGGATGTTGTGCCAAAATGGCCCTGAAGAACCTAAACAGTACACAAAATGCTTAATAGAAGAACATTTGGGATTTAACCCTATTAAATACGTCAAGACAAAAATTAACGTACTATTACATTATGTGTACAATAACTGAGTGCTTTAAAGACTTGTTGACAATGAGGACAAAAAATACTTTGTATACTAATTTTATTGTTTGACCTGAATATAATTCATACAGAATCCTCTTATATAAACTATACTTTACAGTCTAAATGTTTAAAATGTTTATGGACCGTTTGCTATGCTATGAAAATTAGCACGTTACCACCCACCTCAATTTTAGCTTAATATTTGCTTTATATTCCGTATTTGTAAGCCAACAAGGCAATAAATTGCAATGCTTTAACAAAAGTTACAGGAATATCTAAAACTGTACTCAAAATACTTACTTGTTGTGCTCGCTCGCAGCTTAGCAGCCACGATAACACGTTAACAATTTAAAAACACAATCCCTAACGGTTTTAGGCCCCGTCCCAAACCGCAACTATCCTACTAAACAGACTGTCTAAATAGGACGCCAAGGACGTACAACATACTTGTCTAGTTAGTAAAGCTGTATGTAATTTAGGACGAAACCCGAAATTTCTAGAAAGATGCTTCTATTAAAGTAGCCACCACAGTACTCTTCTATCATAGCAATAACTATAGGTTAATTTACAAAGAGTAAATCCTTATAATGTTATAAGTTGTAATGTTACAGTAGAAAATGTTACAAAAAACGGTTTCTATAGGGAAAATGAATTAATCTGATGTGGTTTTGTGCTAATTTAATATTGCTAATATTGATGATGACAACATTTCCATCTTCTGGAGTATAATATATACAAAATCATAAGTAATACCTTCATTAATTCTCTCTCTGGGCTGTTAAAGAAAAAATATATAATAAGTGCACTTTGAAGAAGACAGAGAACATGAATAGTAATATTACTTAGACAGAACCTCTTTTTAGTGTAAGGTCAAAATCCTACAATGCTTTACATAGAAAATGTTAAACATTAACCAAGTACTCCTCATGAACCTCATTAATGATTTTAGTAAGTCAATGTGCTTTTGTGCCATAGAGAATACAAGTAATCTTTTTGGTGCAGTGACATGGCCGACTTTCACAAGTAATGAAAAAGATCATGTTGGGTTGAAATTGTTCAGTTGGACCCTGTCAGGCAGTCAGACCTCAAATATTTGTTTTTTGTATAAGATTTGCATACATTATAAGAGCAAAGGTTTATAAGAACCCTCTCAGATGGGACAGCAGGGCTCACTGTTGCAGATGATCCCCTGATGGCCTGTAATCCCTCTGTGGGATGCCTGACCCTGCCTAAAGGCATCACCAGGACTCAAGCCAGGACCACCGGGATGATGGGCCAGCAAATTGCTGCTGCATCACCCAAATACCAGGTTTGTGAGGATGTACAGGTAAATTCCTGTTTAATTTGAAGTGGGGCAACCAGAAAACATGTATATCCGTACAAGAGAACTTTATATGAAAGGACACGATACGTCTTTTTGTTTTTCTTTTATATTTTCTCAAATAACAACATGTACTGTAGACACTCCAAAGATTAGCTTGTACACTGTGTATTTTTTCACAATAAGCTTGTTCCACCTGACATTTTCCGAGTAGTGGTAAAATTGATTACCTCGAATAAAAGCATTACTGTGGCACCACAAGACAATCATTAGGATTTTTCTCATCTTCCTTCCTAGTAATGATTCCACATAAACAGACAGGCAGGACAGCTCTCTCTCCCTCTCTCAGAGTTTCGTTGGCAAGGAAAAGTGGATTTCTCGCCATCGCCGGTGAATGGGCCTGTTCAGCAGCCGTGGAGGACGCGAGCCTAGTTTTCCATCACATTGGCGCGCAAGTGAGAGCTCAATTAAACCAGGATGCTCGGTGGATTTTAAGTCATGCTACAGCGATTGCTGTTTATTTCCTCACTGCAGCCAGGGAGACGAGCGTGAGGGGGATTGCGAGGCTTCCTGCCAGAGAGAGAAACAGTGCATTCAAAATATACCTCCTAGATGTGCTCCCAACACACATGATTCATCTCAACAGCTCATTAACAAGTCCTTTAAGAGGGAGAAATGCATGTTTTACACCTCCATGAGCAGTCCAGAGAGTAAAAAGTGTCCCTATGGTGTCTTATACACGCCTAATATTTAATGTGCACTCAAAGAAAGCTAACATTAAGTCAGTGTAGCGTTGGTTAATCAATAAAGGTGCTTGGCAGTATCGAAAAGGGTGTGAGTCCAAATTCCGGGAGCCTAGATATACATTTTTATATAGTACTATGTTTTAGACAAATTACGTGTATAGTATGTGTATATTCTTACTCCCATAATATGCTGTGCACTCCTCGACATCGAAATTGCAACACCAATAAGGAAAAGTGATTGAATTATGGAAATCACAGGATCGATAGACATGTTAATGATATGCAAATGATAAAAAAAAATGGGAACCAAATATTAAAAACATCTCGATTTAACGAAGGCATCACACAATCATCCAACACCACTTGATTCCCGATTTTTTTGAGGTTTCATGTGGCTAAAAAACTTTGCTTTCAATCTGGTTTTATGCCCATCCCACATGCCACAGGTTGGAGCTAGGTGCATGAAAGTGTGATCATTTGCAGATCTTAGCGAAACCTTCTACTTCCTCAATTTGCATAGGCTTCCTTCTTGGTGTTGTGGCAAGTATTTAGTATATAATGTGATGGTAATGTGGGGGCATCCCTGGTCTGGCCCATCGCACAGCCTTTACAGAGCACCAAGTTGAAAGGCCCCCTGTAACCAATATGTACCAAAGAGCATCCAGTCACCCTGGCACGTGGCCCCCCTCTGGTGAGGTGATGATTCGGGATCTTAGGTCCGGGTAACATCGGGTCTCCGAGTTACCAAGACCACAGCGATGAACACGATGCTAGCCCCGAATGGGGTTTCCTCCCAAGCTCCTCAGCAGTGCCGCCACATTACAGCAAGGTCTTTATGATGTATCAATCTTGAATTTTCTGTTAATCAGAACATGAAAAAATACTGCACTAATTGTTGGAAATACATAAATGTTGAGAAATAATGCTCCAAATGACAAAGCTGTCGCTTAATGAACTACGCGACATTTCCAACATGAAGTATTTAAATAACAGTAGCTCATTTGCAAATCTAAAGCATAGTACTGGCATAGTATTAAGTATTATGCTTCTAGTGTTAAAATGAGAAGCAGACAAATATGGATTTGACCCATATACAGCTCTGTGTATTCACAGATTTCTGGATACGTGTTAATTCACACTGTTTATTCTGCCCACGTTGTTTATTTAAATCACTTGTATCCTTGCCTTTATTCCAAGCTGCTGTAACACATCAATTTCCTGCCAAGGATCAATACAGTGGTGTCTTATTAGCGTATTATCGTAGCTTATCTTTGTCAAGAAAGGAATAAAGCACTCCTGGGTATGCAGATAAAATGGAATAATCAAAAGGGGGTTGTGACGATGAAGCCTTTAGCACCACAGAGTTTTCTGATTATCGCCTTATTCCACATTCCGCCAGCTTGCCGATGATCAAGGTTTCTCTGTTAGAGTGACGTCGGACTGGCACCCTGTCTGGGGTTGTTTTTGCCTTGTGCCCTGTGCTGTCTGCTACAAATTAAGAAGATGAATGAATGAATGTAGTGTCATGTCATTACAAAGATTTTAGTTCAACATACATTACACCAAACCCTCCAGGCTCTTTTTATTGCGACATGGGGGCACCACAAGTAACACGAGGAGTGCTGAGACTTGGGAATGTCTGGCAAGAAGGAACACTTAAAACCACCAAAGAAGCCTGACTGGCACCTGACCCTTCCTAGTCATTACTGGGTGCCTGATTCTACCTGGCCATTAAGACAACTGCAAGACTCCTCACCCACACTAAACACAACTGAAACCGCACCCCGCCATAGGAGGGACATGAACCACGGTGGCTCGGTGTGATCTAGACCTGTGTCTTCCAGACACGGACTGCGAATATGCTTGGCAGTGTTGAAATTCTGTCGTTATATCCCAACTTGTAGAAGTTCAAGGTACTGACGTTGGAGTGGGAATTACAACATATAGCGTTGTTCAAATACATTTCCAGCACTAATCATGACATCTTGTCATCTAAACAGGAAACGTGAGAGAACCTCTCACCTAATGTAGCAAAAATCAAGCCTTTCCATTCTATTTGGGACAAACCACAGGCCTTTCAGTTCCTTATAACTTTCGGCCTCAGTTCTTACAGCTGTAACAGTCTCAAGTTTTATAGCTGAGGTTTAAAATCCTCCAAACAATACAGCCTGAATTCTTTGGTCTGGAAATGTCACTACCTGCATTCATTGACCCCATCTGACTCATCCAAGGTTAATCTGCTGTTCCCAAGCTGAAAGGCCAAGAGCGTCCGTGGCAATATTTAAAATGTAATAATGCTTGCCAAACATTGCATATCCATTCATTTGTAAATAATTCAAAGAACCCCTTTTAGCATCGCTGCCTTTTAAAGAAATCGTTTGTGTTTACGCATTTGTTCTTTTTCGAAATAGCCAAGGCAAGTTCTGCCTCAAGTAGTTGCTTCTTTAGGATTGTATAAATCAGCTTCAGTAACAGCTCTACGGGGCAGTGTGCCTGGGTTGTCTTGTGTAAGATTGAATCAACTTTAAGCCACAAAATCTTTATTACAAAGCACTTCTGTAAGTCACTCTGGATCAAGACTTGCTAAGTGCTGAAGTTTTTTGCAGTGTGTACCCCATATGCACCAAACACGCCCCCCAGTTCTGATGCCTTTGGAGATGTGAAGCACCAACACTACTTGTCGTACCACCATCTCAGCCATATATTTGTATAAATCCATAGACAGGCTGATTTGAACCCAGAATGAAGATTATTTGGCTAACGTACTGTAGGTATAGGAGATTAACCACATGAGTACCAGAATAGATTGGCCTCTTCAAGGATGCATCATCATTCTAAGGAGAACATCAGTTGACATCAGCATTCCAGCCAATCGTCACACATACCTGTATCAATTCAAACATGAGTGATGGCCAAGCAGAATCTCATGATGGGTGATTTCACCCTGATTTGCTGACTGGTTAAATGTTGATTTATATTAGCATTATGTACACTTATCAAGAGTAACCCTCAACTAAACAGCTAGAAGTTAAAAGCCTTGCAGAGTGGCAGTGCCAAGATTTGAACTCACAACCTTCTACTTATGAGGCCAAAACCCCTAACCACTACACTATACTTTTGCAAGGGTTTTCCGAAGTCTGAAGCAGCCACCTATTGTATTGTACTCTTCAGGAAGAGAGAGCTTCGCCAAATACAAAGAAACGAACTCTGACTGAAAATCACTGACCCCATAATTCCAGATCTGTAGGATAGAATTTTCTGTAACCTGATGTTTACCCCCACCAAAACTCACATTCATAGAGTTACTGCTCGGAGGCTGCAGACATCCACTTCACAAAGTGGGGAAAATTACAGTGGATAGATTATTGAGCTTATGACAGCATCTGAATGCAATGTTTATGCACTATTCTTATGTGAGGCTGTGCGAAGAGCCCCAAGTTTACAGCTTTTTTGAAGTGTGTCGCTCATCGCATGGTCACAAGCTGAGATTTTTCCATTAGTAAGGTAACAATATGTTCACTTCGTCTGTCGCTTTAGCGGCGCAATCAACTCATGCCTGGCCTTTAAAGAAATGACAAAAGCTATTCACGGTATAGTGCTGCTTGCTTTGCATTCGGATCATAGCTATCGTGTGCGCATTTTATGTTTTCGAGGTCGTTCCTTTGCTTTAATATTATTCCTTATTAAATATGTGACACGTCCAATATTCCATGACACCTTATTTAAGGGAGCGCTTGGTCGTGACATTAAAATAACATTCAAATATCAGGCAGTGTGACTGCCTATATGCAGGTCTTATTTGGTCACCCACCACTGCATAGACTCTCAGTCAAGCCTTCAGCCTGGCTGGGTGCTACGCAGTCTCAGTTGGTAGCGTCTGATAGAGGGAACTTGGATGGGGAATCATCTGACTGTGACAGCCACTGGAGGCACCGCCATTATGGCGGACGAACACAGTGAGTTGCAGGTTCATTCTCACTGAAGACGACCACTGTGTGCTCATCCAGCCTTAATTTGGTCCCATCCAATTCCCCAGTCACTCAGCATACCTCGCTGTGTACATAACCTGCACCTAGGGAGGAGTCCCGTAGGCCAGCGAGTGCCTTAGTACAACAAAACTGCTTCTTTTCTCCAGCAGGTGGTGCACTTCTATGACAAGAACTATGCTTGCTTGTAGGAACTGGACCTTCCATCATCAGGCCAATAAATTATTATTACATGATTATCATTACATTTATTGACTAGCCCATGCCTTTACAGGATTATTTAGTAGAAGACACAACCCTTGTGAAAGGCTCAATAAAAACTCTTTCCTAGGATTCACGGTAAATATGGCATCTGGTGAGTCTAAACAGCATGGCAGGACGCTTCATCATGTCTGACTGGAAGACAGAATCCCTCTTGCTAAAAACAAAGAGGAGCCGTTCTATTACCGCGTGGCAGGCGAACATTTCCGAAATGTGCCTCGCAGTCATAGAGGCATCTGTGTTTGATTAATGAACGGATTAGGTATTTAAGGGAGGGTTTAATTTTTAATGCCCTACATCTGCTACACGCCTCGAACAGATCAATAAGTGCTCGCACAAACCTACCAGCGGATTCCATGCAAATGCGCGCCGTCCCCGTCCTGCCCACGTCCGATAATGCTGAGACGAAGAACAGGCCCTAACAGGATGGATGGAACAACAAAGCAAAAGTGTCTGCGTGATGCTTTAATGTATTTTCTATTACAGGCCTCGTGAGGCGATGCGCCCGTCGCCTCCATTAAAGGGTCAAGCTGATACGCTCGCGCGTCCGGACGCTCGCCTGCCAGCGGCGAGACTCAAATTGGCCTCTTCTGATGTCAAAGTAGCTTGAGGAAGAGAAAGGCGGTAATGTGAGGATGTCTAAGCACAATGAAGAACTCAGTGTCAGAAAGCGTATACGTGTGGATCGTGTCGGAGAGGAGAGTGTAGGAGGACGCCGAGGACAACGTAATAGCACGGCTGTCACATGGGAGTAAATTTTAATCATCATTACATCCCTATAGACTCACGTATAGGCAGTCTTATGCAAAAGTTTGGCCATGAAACGGAACATAGCCTTCCTACAGGCTTTAAGTAGCAATTCCTAAAGGTGTTTTTATGAAGCATTTCACTAACATTAACAAACATCCGATCAACGACGTTCACTTTAATGACCGAGGTCTTAACAATTATAACAAGAAATAAAATGTTGTCTTTTAAATCCGGATGTAAACAGCGGCTCACCTCAACAGCACACTCTTGTGTAACATCTACTTAGGTCATCCAGTACTAGCATACGGGCATGAACCAAAATGAATCAGGCATGCTCGGGTGTGGCTCTACCTAACCCTGTTTGTAACTGCTACTGGCAACACAGTTTACCAAAATATCAGTGTCAAATAACCAAACTAATCCCACTAATCACAGAAAGATCTTTGTAGGATCAAAAATGATCTCTAGGACTATGAGAGGCAATATAGGAACTCCAAAGGAGCCGAAGAGCTGCAAAAGCATTGCTAGAACAGCATACAAAACTACATAAGTTTTTAAAAAATGCACAAAACACTGCAGGTGACAACAAAGTACAGTCACAGCATCAGGAGGCATAATTGCAGCAAGCTGAACAGGCTGCGGCGTGTAAGGGTGTAGCACAATATAGAGAGCGGCTTTCTGTAAACGGACTGCATGAGCAGATTCGTGGCATCACAAAAGACCCGGTGTGGTCTCGCAACAGCAGTAAAAGCTGACTTAATGATGACAAACGATGACTCTTACTCAGTGGCTTGCTGTTATGCAGTAAAGCCCCTTCGTAAAAAATGACAGATCTTATCTATTTAAAGGACTTTCAGCAAAACCACAAACCAAACCGAGCAGCATGACTCTATTTCAAACTCATTCACAGTACAGCAGCGGCAAAAGGTGCAAATGACTGCAGTATTTCAGCCTTTTCCAACCCAGTCTCTACTGAATCTGTAATGTACCATGCAGTATGTGACGTTACCATGGACAATCATTTAGACACAGCTCTCTATAATGAGAAAAAAACCCTTCCCAGTCAGATTGTATTACGGGAGCCTATCTATCTCTGGAGAACATAGATCCCAGGCGTGAGCATGTCCTGGAGAGGACCAGGCTGAATACCCAAGTGACCTCCACTACCTCTGACTTAGCCAATCGTGTCTGCATGTGATGCCTGACCAGGCTGGACTCACACCCAGGTCCCAACAGCAAAGAGCTAGAATATTAGACCCGAGGCCCCATACCATGCTGTGTGACTCAAGGTTGTGAGTTTGAATCCCAGGAATGTGGATACATGAAAAGAAACGACACTGCCAATGGGGTTGTAAGAAATCCAATGTTGGGCCCTTGAGCAAGGGCCCTTAACCCTTAACTGCACTGTGCTTTGGATCCAGCCTCACTCGGACAAAAGCACCTGCCAAAAAAATACATTTCCTAGTGTGGCCTAAGTAGCTTAGCATGAAGGGTCCGGTGAGAGTTCCTCTGCAGTTTGTCAGGCAGTGACATTGCCTTTTCTTACAGATAATGGGGATGACTAAGTGGGACTTCATTAATCAACGGTGCTCTTTGACGAGGCTCTTCATCGTCCTGCCTTCCGATTCGGCGATTTTCTTTTTATGCCGCATGCCATTAATTAAAGTCATCAAAGCCGGCAGCGAGCGCCCACGGCTCGCCTTATCAGGAGGGGCTTTTTTTTGCATACAGAGAGCCGCAGGTGATTCCTGGAAACAAAATGACATTTCATCTCCGCCTCTACGTTTTCGACTTTACCTGGGAGAGAATCCAAAGCAAACCTTACTTGAGATCCACTGATATTAGCTGATATTTGTTCATAGATCAATTGGCCTCAAAAGAGTCCCAGTGTGGGTACCTAGCCACTGCATTCAGTGCCAGTCCCAAGCTCCCAAAAAATGGAAGGACTGCAGCAGGCATGGCATCCAAAGTAAAACCTGTGTGATCCACCGTAGTAACCCCTAAGAAGCAGCCCTGAGAAAGAGAATGAATTATTAGTGATAACATATGCAGGCATCCGTCAGTGCACTTTTGTAATATTTTCCTCCAGAATCAAAACTGAGGCAGAAAATATGATAGGAGACGACATCAAATGTTAGCCATTTTTGTGCAAAAGCTTTACCTTGACTGACACCTAACGTTCAGACGTGGCTAGTGCACTTGAAAGCCTTTGACCGAACGAAGAACGATCAATACCGCCACAACAAATGTCTTTCTCATTGTAAAGGAGAAATAAAACGAATGAAAGCGCCGAATTATTGAAACCACACCCAATGGCGTGTTTAAAAGTTTAAAGTACAACAATAGAAACAAGCAAGGTCACGTCATTCCTCAACTAATGCTTGGTAACGTCCAGAGGTGGCAGAAGTACGCAAGTTGTTTGCTTAAGTAAAAGATGGCTTATATATTTTACAAAAGAAGAAGTATAAAAGTACCTGCTACTAAATGTACTTAAAGTAAAAATACTTATTTAAAAAGCCTTTTTAACTCTTTTTTTTTTAGACAGAATACCCTGTATTAAGGCCAAGAGGTACACATCTCTACTTGACTAAAATATAAAAGCCAAACCACATTTTACTTGAGATAAAAAAAAAAATCTAATTAGTAGCAAACAATAAGTAAACAACTTGAAAGCAACTCTGACTATACGTGTGACTCACCCGTAATTAGCTCCTTAGGGGATCCTTACTTGGTGCCGCCAGCTCCTTTCTGCGCATGCTCAAAAAGACGGTACCCTAATACGGATTTTCGTTTATTGGTTAAAATCAGAGGTGGTAGAAGCACGCAGATTCTTTAATTAAATAAAATTACTACTAATCTTGATTGAAACAACAAAAACTCAAAAGTAAAAGATGAATTATGACTTAAATACTTTACTCCATTTTTTGTACTTACTGATGTACATGTACTTAAAAAATAAACTGTATTGTAAGATTGCGATTGTATAAATTGATTTAAGCATCCCCGTGGTTATGGAAAAAAAAGACAGGTAGTGTGGGCCAACAGTTGTTTGGTATGTTCTCCCCATGTCTTCACATGGTACTTGGTGTGAGTGCAGTCAGATTGTGTGTGTTGCCCTGCAATGAATTGATGCTCAGCATTACAGGTCTCAATATACAGTAAAAGTTTGTGAACCCCTATATTTCTGTGCAAATATGACCTAAAACATCATCAGATTTTAACACAAGTCCTAAAAGTAGATAAAGAGAACCCAGTTAAACAAATGAGACAAAAATATTATACTTGGTCATTTATTTATTGAGGAAAATGATCCAATATTACATATTAGTGAGTGGCTTTCAGTATCTGGTGTGACCCCCCTGTGCAGCAATAACTGCAACTACATTTGTCACAGCTTCAAGGAATTTTAGCCCATTCCTCCGTACAGAACAGCTTCAGCTCTGGGATGTTGGTGGGTTTCCTCACATTAACTGCTCGCTTCAGGTCTTTCCACAACATTTCGATTGGATTAAGGTCAGGACTTTGACTTGGCCATTCTAAAACATGAACTTTATTCTTCTGTAACCATTCTTTGATAGAACGACTTGTGTGCTTAGGGTCGTTGTCTTGTTGCATGATCCACCTTCTCTTGAGATTCAGTTCATGGACAGATTGTCCCGACATTTTCCTTTAGAATTCTCTGAAATCATTCAGAATTCATTGTTCCATCAGTGATGACAAGCCGTCTTGCCCAGATGCAGCAAAACAGGCCCAAACCATGACACTGCCACCACCATGTTTCACAGACGGGATAAGGTTCTTATGCTGGAATGCAGTGTTTTCCTTTCTCCAAACATAAAGCTTTTTGTTTAAACTAAAAATGTTCTATTTTGGTCTCATCGTCCACAAAAACATTCTTCCAGTAGCCTTCTGGCTCGTTCACGTGATCTTTAGCAAACCGCAGACGAGCAGCAATGTTCTTTTTGGAGAGCAGTGGCTTTCTCCTTGCAACCCTGCCATGCACACCATTGTTGTTCAGTGTTCTTCTGATGGTGGACTCATGAACATTAACATTAGCCAATGTGAGAGAGGCCTTCAGTTCCTTAGAAGTTACCCTGGGGTCCTTTGTGACCTCGCCAATTATTGCACGCCTTGCTCTTGGAGTGATCTTTGTTGGTCGATCACTCCTGGGGAGGGTAACAACGATCTTGAATTTCCTCCATTTGTACACAATCTGTCTGACTGGATTAGTGGAGTCCAAACTCTTTAGAGATGGTTTTGTAACCTTTTCCATCATGATGAGCATCAACAAGTCTTTTTCTGAGGTCCTCAGAAATCCCCTTTGTTCGTGCCACGATACACTTACACAAACGTGTTGTGAAGAGCAGACTTTGATAGATCCCTGTTCTTTAAATAAAACAGCGTGCCCACTCACACCGGATTGGCATCCCATTGATAGAAATCACCTGCTAATCCTAGAGGTTCACATACTTTTGCCACTCACTAATATGTAATATTGGATCATTTTCCTCAGTAAATAAATGACCAAGTATAATATTTTTGTCTCATTTGTCTAACTGGGCTCTCTTCATCTACTTTTAGGATTTGTATGAAAATCTGATGATGTTTTAATTCATATTTATGCAGAAATTTAGAAAGTTCTAAAGGGTTCACAAACTATCAAGCACCACTGTATTTCTTATTTAGTTTTGGACCCGCACAGATCTGTATCACATGTCACAGGTCATGGCCAAGCGTTCTACAGGCTCCAAACTTGGTCCGATTAAGGTCTGGTCCCTATCTCTCTACCTGGCCCTTCATGGTCTCTCAGGCCTGGGGAACTTAACCCATATCCAACAGCACTCACCTCGCCAGTGACGGTGTATGAGCCAGAGCGGCTCAATTGGTGGAACTCCAATTGTGTCACTTAATGAGCAGTGTTCCTCAGGACTGGCACAAGAAAAACTCGAAAGAACATGAAAGCAATGTAAGAGCTTTGGTAATGACTCAAAAAACACACACACACACACACACACACACACACACACACACACACACACACAACACCTTTTCCGATTGATTGGACACTTTAATGGGGACAGAAAAGTTGTGAAAACACTTTAGGGAAGCTGAAATGACATTCACATGCTTGTCCGAAACGAAAACATTTATTTGCACCGCAACACCCAGCACGTTCCTCACACACAGCTGGATCCGAATCCGTAAAAGGTTGCCATGTCATGCCGGCGTGATGACATGAAAATCAAGACTTGGCAGTTTGTGTGCCATTAAGCCACGTGACTGAGAGAATACTGGCACAGCGTCTTCCCTTCAATCCATCCAGGCGGTAGCAGGGTGTGTGAGGACACACAATACAGTGAATTTCTTAGGAAATGATCCTCCTTAATGATATCAACATTATTTGGAGTAAGACGCACTCTCTATGACACACACTCCTTTAAAGCAGCACTTTGAGATTTCGGGACTTCTTCCACACTCAGCATCTGATCCGAATTCATGATGCAACTTAGTGTTGGGCAAAAATACCACCGTCTTTAACGTTAGCATCTTATTATACGTGATATGCGTCCTGCGTTCTGGGTGCCTGCGAGGGGAAACAAAAAACATAAGTGTAATACTATGGAAGGCCAAAAGGGCCATCGTTCAGATTCATTTTCACACCCGCTTAATCCAATCATGATTGCAGGGCGCAAACTCTAGGGTGGGCGCCAAAACATCGCAGGACCATTAAGCACGCACACACCATTTCCACTATAGCAGTGACCTAATGACCGAACACATGTCTTGGGGTCTGGATGCCATGCCCAAATGGGATGCCCGTTCATCACAGTTCCTTGTAACCGCACCATTTGTCCTTCATGTCGCAAGAGCAGCTCGAGGTTTGAACCCAGATTTTGGAAGTGCCAGTCCCAGAATCTGGTTCTTACCTTACAAGAAAGAGTTACAGTAGATTACAGTTGCTAATTATCTTGATGACAGCATTACACTGCCCACTGCTAGGCACAGATTTCTCACTGAGAAATTTTAAATTGGCATCCATTCATTTGGGGAAGATTTGTCCATCCAAGTGTCGATCTGATCTGTCGAGAGTCCTTTATAAGAGCAGCCGTCTGGTCTCGAGCACAAACATCTGCCAAATTATAGGACACTTCTCCGACGCCGGGCGCCGAATGGGGTCAAAATCAAAACCCAGAGACAACAGGCTAAGCTCACGAAGACCAACGGAGTCGTAAATGACGTCAGTGAAACACGTTAACAAGATCTACATGAAACCGATTAGGACTGAGTTAACAGCAAATACGTGAGACTCTAGTTTGTGGAAATAAATAGCTGGATATAAATAAAAGAAACTCGTCTAACAAATCCACTGAAAGGAAGGAGTAAGACATTTCAGTCGTTGCAAACGGTGCGGGCCTAACCGAGCACGATTCGGTGATTTAGTGTTTAATCACGAGATCTACAGCGATATTACGTAGCGCTGAGAAGAAACTAAATCATACGTCACACCCCGCATCGCTCGTCAAAGACAAGAAATCATGGCACTGATCGGTTCTGAAGCGAGTACTCCAAGAAAAGGCTGAAAAAAAATCAATCCTGATATTAAATCATAGAGAAGATTTTGTTCAGGCACCTGTATATCAGCTGAAACAGGACCACGAAAAGGAAACTTGCATATCTTGAGGAAGGTCACCAGACAGTTCTGGGGTCGAAATGTCATTGCACATCTTATAGGTAACACACACACGCACAAACAAACACACGTTCTCGGGCCAGCGCACAAACCAGCCTTCATGCGCAGTCTCGTTCATTTCTTACGGGTTAGCTCGACCAGCCATGTGCTGATAGACTACTGCTTTATAAACAGGGATGACTGGGTTAAGAATAATTCAGCGCTCATTACACATCGCTTCTTTGATGCTTGACCATGTGAAGGACCTGTAGCATCCCAAACTGTGCCCTATTGTACTGTATATTCTCTACAAAGCATATAGGCCCCCATTAAACTACCGAGAACAGAGAGGACTCGTACTTTTTGCTCACTACTGTGAGATTCCGTCGGGCAAAAGCACCAGCCCTCCACATGGAGGTCCTTATTCAAGAAGCTAATAAAATGAGGACTTTGCCTTCCAAAGGAATCATTCATGTCATCGTGACCCTCTTCAGCAGAGAAGTGGAACGAGAGAAGACATGACGGAAATACAGTGATTCAATTATAAACAGTAGTAAAGCCATTCTGTTTATGTTCATCCTGTCCACTAGGGTCAAAAAGGAGCGAGGAAAAATGGCAATTGCTGTGCAGCTTTCGGGTGCCCCATTAGGGGACGCTACAGGATCATCCATATTAGATCCAGCACAGGTTTTAGCCTGGCACTGGAAACGCCCCGTCCACTCTCATTGGACTGAGGTTTTTTCCATAACTGCACCACCTGACCTTCAACTTGCAGCCGGGATTTGAACCCAGTCCCTCAGACACTAGTACAAAGAAATATAACTTAAAATGTTCTTTAATAAAACCAGAGTTGAGAGAGCGTTTGATGGAACTAAACAGAAATAATGCTCCTTAAACGTAAATAAAGCAGCCATTCTTTTGCATTAGGGCTGGGCGATATGAATATTATATCGTGATCATTTCCACGATATGCGATATTTACCACGATACATGACAAAAGTCGTCACGATACGAAAATATCGTCATATCGCCCACCCCTAACACTTCCTTCCTCAGACACGCCCAACTGTGTCTGTGACCTGGCCAATCCGGAAGCACCACCCTACCCTGATCTCCTGCAGGGCTCATGATGACATCTCTTCACCATCGGCACTGAGATGTCGAAGACTTTCAGGCTACAAGCTCACAGCTTACAGCGTCAAGAGTAAAGGAGTAATGTTTTAAACCACTTTGAGTACATTTTTCCATTATTAGAAGAGCCAGATGAAAAGGGCAGTTCCTGAGGGACGAGGTTTCAATCCCAGGTAAGCCTGGGTGATGTGGTTATGGAGGCCACACCTGGATTGGACTGGCAGTGTAATTAGGGTGCAAGGCTATCGGCACATGTCTAGCCCCGAGCCTGAAACGAGACTGCTGAATAAATGTAGAATCTGTCTATTCGTAGAAAATATATGCAACTAAAATAAGTGCTAAAATAATCCATTTTATAGTCAGTATATTTAGTATATTATCTCATTTCATAAACGCTCTATCAACGAGAGAAAAATAATTCCACGTCACGCGATCGGAAGGCCCTTGGGCTTGCTTTTCTGACGTGGTTATTCAGACGACGATCCGCATGAACAGATCATCGTTCTAATGATCTCAAACAAACGTGCTCTACTCGTCCCGAAGCAAATGCATAGAGTATTCGGGTAGGACGAGCTACGTGTGGCTCGCCAGCATGCAAACGGCCCAATTGCCTCCCGCAGCCGTTTCAAAAGCAAACGAAACACGCGGCCACACGCGAAGGGGGGGGGACGATTCTAACAAAGAACAGGCTACACCAGTGGAGTAACGGAAAGAGAAACATGGGACGACACAGGAGCGTTACGTTAAAGAACAGCGATTCGGCTCCGTAATGGCTTGCTCGATTCTACCTGAGTAAAGAGTTTGTTAGTCTCAAAAGCACAGGAGCGGGCGGAGATCTCTAAACCATGGCGCTTACATAAAGTGCTGATGGACGCCACGTCTGAAACTAAAAAGGCAGAACTCAAGAAAGCAAACCAGCATCGATACCCGGGGCCCGATCTTTTGTCTATCTGCCTAGACGCTGATTGAAAGGTGAGCGCGGTAACGCGGCACAGTGTTCCCTTCACGTTCTGAAGAAGGGCCTTGCTTCTTTTTTTTTTGTCTTTTTTTCTCACAGTAGATGGCGAGGCTTTACCTAGAAGGCGCTGCCAGTCACAGCCTGTTCTCAGCTGCGTTAGCTCTCACGACTAAAAGGTGCAAAGAAGATCCAATTACAGCTCTACACAGTGAGAGTGAGAGAGAGAGAGAGAAAACACTGTCCAGATACAAGCAGCTGTTCATGCAGCTGATCTCAGGACTGCCGGGCGCCTGCTTCAAGTACGGTGTTGCTGCAAGGACCAAACACGCCTTTCTCTGGGAGTTAATAATACTGAGCTCTAAAGGACCACTTCTGCAAAAAAAATACACTCGGCTACACTTTCCCAGGTTAAGACTAGTCCATTTCCCTTCCAGGGTTCCAGCCGAGTATTCATCTGCCCCGATTAAATGAAAAAGCTTCAAACAAGCCTTGGAACCATGGAAGAAACGAACGCGGTTCCTCCATTCCGGTAGCCGTCCCTCGAAAGCTTTTGCTATAGTGTACGAGTCTGTGCAACGTCCAATGCCTCAGCAACAACAACAACAACAACAACAATCTCCATTCCACAGAGAAGAACCAAGCGATGCCATTCCATCCAGGATCAGATCTGACTGTAGCACCCAAGGCGGAGCCAGTGTCGTTCTGGCGCTCAGCACCTCAATGATCAGGTCCATCCATGGCCTCTGTGTAGTACAGCACCCTGTTCGGATCTACAGGGAACGAGAGACGTACATGTAACCAGAGACGCCCTATAGGTAACGTAGCAAACTCACGTGGACTCGATGGATAATAAACACCCACCTTGCTTCTGAAGAGTGAGAAGAAGCCCAAATTCTGCAAGACAGAGAAGGAAGCAACACGGCATTAACTTGTGATGCTTACGTCCAGTTCATATTCAGATATTCTGCCCATTCAAGCTCCCCAAATACTAAACCTGGTCCATAGCAGCACATATTTTCAATATCTATATTCTGTGTCACTGGATCAATGCAATCTGAAACAGGATCGTCACAGGACGTTACGTTCGGTGTAAAAAAATTACAGAAAACTTGGCAGATTGTGTGTCCCGAGCTTTGACTATGTATATGTTTTACATCTCTCCTAGCTATCTGGGCGCAGTAGGACCTGATAAGTATAAAACCCTGATAAGTATAAAAGTATTGTCTTTGAACAATAAGTCTGTTCTCAAATGGGGACCAAAAGCAAAATAAGTATCCGCTGTTTAATGTTAAAAATTATAACAGAACATAAAAATCTGTCTTAAACAGCCAATCAATGCTGTGAAGCCCTGGCGCATTTGCTATCATTTGCACTCGTTTAAATTTCCATTACAGTAGCATTATAGTTCCACTAGATGGCACAATACATGTCTAGAAATGAGGACAACAGATCCAAGTTGAGCAGAATAAAGTGCAACGTGGGTCAGGTGGTTAAAACAGCCAGCGGAATAGGCATCCACAAACTGAACCTTCACCTGAGAACTGGCACTGTTTTTAAGATGAAGGGGAAAACACTCATTTTTTGTCCAGAGTTTATAAGAATTATTTTCATGTTTTAACCCCACTTTTTCTGAGGTCAAGTCAGTTTGGGGCTCCGGCTCCGATCCCCGGGGGAACAGAGAGTGCTGGAGTAAGTGTACTCCATAAAAGGGAGCTGGGTAATGAACCTTCAGCCCTCCAAAGCATCCGCCAGTTGTGCCTGGAACAGATGCCCCAGCAGGGACTCAAATCCAGGTCCCTGTGGTGACGGCCTAGCCTATTCTACCCCAGCTCCACCCACTCTTTCCATAGTTTGTGCATGCACAAAAACAGTTGAGGCAAATAACTAAAACTTGTTACCTTTAGTGTGGTACAGGGCCGCCGCTCTGAGATCAGCCCACCCATGGCCATCTTGGGCTTTCCTATAATTCTGTGCCTTGGATGCACCAAACGACCTGTTACCCAGCGGCTCAGCAGCCAGTTCCTCACAGGAAAGCTCCAGGCTGGTGTTCTCTTTCTGGGTTTGTGGGCAGTCCTCACCGGCAGTGTGAGAAGTGGAACACGGATTCGAAGCCACATCAGTGCCACTAGTCCTTCTCTTCACAGCCTGAGGCTCTGGGAGCGAAACAGCAGACGTCGAACCCAGGCCTGGCTGGCCGACGAACGGAAGGCCCTCCCCCTGAAAGGTGACGTCCGAAATGTTTAATGTCGCACCCGTACGAGAACCGGCTGCCCCTTCCGAGCCTGCGCTGGGCTCGTTGATGAACGACAATCCCCACTGGTTCTGGAAGATGTCCCCGAGAGCTTTCTGATTTGTCTGAGCAGCAGAGGGAACAGGTTGCATATTTAAAGGTTTGTGCGGGTAAACAAAAAGACTCGATTTTCGTGGTTCGGGGGCCGACGAGGAGCAACTGCTGTTGTCCAGGACGGACGCTACATCCTCCTCATCCGGGTTCGAGACAGCAGAAGGGGCCGTGCTAGCAGCGGAGCTGAATGACGTTCCCACAGAGGGGCACCCGTTGGCCTCCGGAGGAAGACAGGTCTTCACAGCAGACATGGGAACTTGGGAGTGCTTCTGTGGCACCTGGGGCACCTCCCCACTGGCCTGTCCTGTGACTTTGTTCAGGTTCTCCTTCACTTTGCTTGCATAACTGATCTTGGGCACTATTCTGGCGCTACTGTTGTCCACCGGAAACACGGGAGGAGGCCTGAACAAAGTCCACGAGTCCTCTTTGGAGGTCGCGGAGGATATCGGCCTGGCTTTACCGACCCGGTCCTCGGTCTTTTTACTAACGGGTCCCGATGGCTTGCCGTCAGAGATTCTGCACGCCGCTTCGCCCGCAAGGGCCGCGTTCTGGCCGTCTGCTGGGTGCACCTCCGTTTTAAGGAAGGTCCTGGTGCAATCGGGGCGAGCAGATGCAGCTTTCCCACCAAGTTCTTGACTTGGGGTCTGTGTATCCAGTTTGGAGCAAGCCTTCGAAACCTTGTCTGGACCTTTCACGCTGCTGCGTTTTGCCCAACGCTTTTTAGGGGTAGTGTATCCGTTCTCAGATCCGCTCCCATCATCGGCAGCTTTGCCGGAGTAACCATTGGTAAAAAGCACAACGCCTCCGTTCGCGGACAGCTCGGACTCCTTCCCGCAACGCTGGAACTCGGGGGTTTGGCGGTTCCCATCCATCCTCCCAGTGACCCGTCGAGGCTTCTACCTCAAGTGCGCATTTAGTACATGCCCATCCCCAGCATTTTGAAAACGATCTGGAATGCTTGTTTGAGTCGTCTCCAGATCCGCCCGTCTCCACAGCCAAGATGAGGCTAGTCAGTTTACCACTGCCTGAGAGACAGGAGCATGACAAAAGGTTAGCGGGAATGATTAGCGCCCTGCTACGAGGCCATGTATCCTCTGACAGAACAGGGCCAAACCACACAGGCAGAGGTTTAACAGCAAAATATGGTGAAATTTTCCAAGGTCACCATGACTGAGCAAAATGCGACGGCATTCACTAAGACCTGATGAGTCACGCAGCAGGGAGTCACATCTAAACCAGAGCTGAGCTATATATACCAGAGCTTCCTGGAAAACCTTTTAGACCACTGTTCACAAATCAGCAACTATAAGTTACTGAGTATTTCACTGCAATTCAAACCGTGCACATTTGAAAACTTCCAGGATTAGGATTGTGTAACTTGTTACATGAACAATGACAAAGACGTTTGCAGCCGAGACACCTGAGAAACAGACAGCTACTATATTTGGAACATGCAATCTGTAGAGTCTAATATTTATATTTCAATCAGTCTCACCTTGCAGTACATTACGGGAACAACAGTTCTTTCTCTAATAACTCACATTACTAGACATGCAAACTCAACACTAGATCAGGATTGAACCGGGGATCTCTGAAGTGACCACACTGACCGCTTGAGCTGTCCCAAGCAGGTATGGAAAGCGAGTGACTGAATTTGTTAATGGTAAATGGGCCTGTGAAAAACAGGTCCAGGGTTCAAGCCCCATTACTGTCAACTGTTGCCTCCCCCAACAAAAAAGCACAGAGACCACATGCAATAATTCCAAACTGTAATATCTCTGTACGATAATCTATAAAGCGTCTGCACTACGTTTAAACTAGTGGGGTCTAATGAATGTTTTTAAGCAATAAAAAGCTAATATGGTTGGAGAAACGCAAACAAATGCAATCCAACTCGCTTCGTTGTGGTTTCTGTGAGGCCAATAATGATGAATTTCGCTTGCTCAGATGACAAGGGAAACAAGCAATTAATGCTTAATCAATTTTACAAATTGTCCTACAAGTTTATATACACGAAAAACACGTATAACTTAACTCTGTTTATGCAACGTTAACTAGCCGTATAGGCTGTCACTGGCTGGATTCCAATCTCCTCCCCACTGACGGCGAGTGCACTACATAGGGAATATAAGCTTTTTTTACTAAATGTATATGGAGTGAACGAAGACAGCCCGTATAACCTAATTTGGGAGTAAGCCAGACTTCAGTCAGATGGCACAGGCCCAATATGGAAGCCGACCGACTTCGCTGAGTCTGCAAAGAAGATCTGGGTGTTCGGAGAGTTCAAATGTTATTAAAATGTATGAACCGTCTGAAGGAGCACGTCACTGCGAAACTGCTGACTACCCCTTGCAAATTTGTTGGCTCTAAATAGGGGACTTTTGGCGTTTACATGGCGGACAGGAAAACAGCCACTGATCACGTCATGTTTTCTTTTCCACCCGTTTTCAGAATAACTCTGCGTCCTCCTCGGCTACGATTGGCTCGATGTAGTTCATCTTAGTACGCAATTGGCCAATAGAATAGCGAAACGCCTATGGGTTTGAAACGCTCCCCAATGAGTGCGCAGGAGGCGGGACTTACGCTATACGGGTGGTAGAAATGATTCAGAAAATTCCTGTGAAGCCGGTGTTGACGCTAATGTAGCCTATTGACACATTCCATTAAATATTCAATAAGCAACACAACTGTGACATTTAAACACAATACGGGGTTACATGTAGATTATAATACTGTATGATAACTAACGACTGAACACAGCTATCAAGAGTAGCAAGCGGTTAACGAATGAGGCTGCGTTCCAAACCGCACACTAAAAGCTAAACAGTGTACCTGAAATACCGACGACAGCGAAGCTATAGGTGCTATTTAGGCACACTATATAGTGAGATGGTATTCGGTTTGGTACGCAGCCAAAGCCCAAATTGTCGGGCAGTTCTAAGGCGGCTGTTACCTCTTTTCTCCGTCTGCGTTTCCTGCAGCTGGAACTCAGAGTTGAGAAGAACAGCATGGTTCAGGAGTTTCTATGGGATCGTGGTTGTGATTTTCTCCTCTCCATGGCGCTGATGCCGTGTGTTTGGGTTCCCGATCTGTGCACAGCCGTTCCTCCATTGAACTTGAGCTGGAGAGTGAAAGTTTGTGCCCTCCTGTGGTAAAGCTCCAGTACTGCGGTCACGCTCTCCACCCACAAGCCACAGTGACAGGCAGTGGGTGGACAAATGAGCTCCTAATGACGGTCCTCCTAACGTGAAGAGAGTCCAATCACACACAAAGACCATTTTGTCAGGTCCATCTACCACCAAGGTGATTTCTTTGGTGTGCAAGTTACTCACTGTGGCCCATCTTTGAAAGGAAAGGGACCAGCACAGGACCACTGCTGATAACATATTTGGTTCAAGCACCTATTGTAACAAAGCACTCCTAATTAGGAAGCTTCAAACTTGGAGTCCATTTACAGGCAATGTGATTTTTGGATATACTCTACACTTACTGACCAGCTCCTGCAACTCGGAGATAGGAGCCACCTGCTGGAAACAGCAGTTTCTGAGGACCTCGAAATTTGGGATGGGCTTGTAACTGTGCAGTGTTTGTTTATTCAGCACCTGTAATTCACTAAAGTTCATGGACCGGCCTGCTATAGCCTGCCATTCCACCCAGCGAGCACTGAGCCCAGCGGATTACAAAATAGACTCCGGACCCTCAAGCCCTACAATGTACATTTTAAGCGTTAAGGGCCTTGCTCAAGGGTCCAAAAGTGTCAGCTTTGGCAGAGTCAAAACTATAGCACTCGACTGATCAATAGTCCAGCACTTTAACTATTGTGCCACCTCTCACCTGTCACCTCACAGCTCCAGGGACCTTGGATTAGAGCCCCAGCCTGTGTGGAGTTTGCATGTTCTCTACTTGTCTGTATGGGTTTCCTCATACCTTCTTCCAAAGACATGCGTTAGGTCAAGCGGTGTCTCCCAATGCGTGTGCGTGCATGTGCCCTGCGATGGACTGGTACGCCATCCAAGATCGGTTCCACCTTGAGGCCCTGGCACCCCACGACTCGGAATTGGATTAAGCAGACGTTGAAAGTGAGAAAAGGAGTTGGCATCACAACCCGGGCAATTTGTGCCATATCTAGAATCTCAACATGCAAGACTTCAGCATCCCACTTTGAGTGTTAATGTGATGCCTCCTTGTGGGAAACTCGATTCTTTAGATAAAACTGACGAACACCACATGAAAGCAGCATCAAAATCAACCCCATCGAACTGCTGTGATCTGGCAGAGCTTTTCTATAATTCACCGCTAGATGGCACTTCATTGCTAAAAATCCTGCAATGCACGATACTGTTCTACCGAAAACGCACTGATGCTTTGCATTTTATATCACCTCACAGACCTTAAACTGTTGGGTTCGTGCATTTATTTTACTCATCATTATAAGTGCATTCTATAAGTAAGCACAGGCTGTACTGAAAAAGCGCTGGCGATAAGCCCACTAGGGAACATTTCATATTTTATTAGTTTGTTCTGGCTGAAAGCTACAAATTAGCAGGTTCATTGAGCCCCAGGGCCAGTTTGACACCTGCGCAGTATATCATCACACACAGCTTTTGAACCAAGAGGCAATATTTGGGATACGATCAAACGTTTTAGGTGACAAATCCAATTTCCACTTTCCAAACGCAGTCAATCAGCCAGGTCATGTTTAGTGCCCGATATGAGCTCCTTTGCTACCAGAAATCTTTCTCTTCTGGAGATCCATCTTAGTTTAGGGTGCAGTATAATTGTAAAAACGAACAGAACTACATCACATAGCTGTAAGATGCCCTAAGAAACTCAGTAATTGCTCAATTTTGCACTGGACAACAAAACGCAACCTTTACCTGAAGCAAAGTAACATCTTTTCATACTGGCCACACTAATGCTGGCTACTGGGGAAGTTGCATGTGTAGTGTTTTGCAGTACCATTCCTTAAACGGTATGGAACGAGGCTTTACATTCCTGTTACAGCCAAGAGCAAGTGCTGGACAAGTTATGACTCAGCAGGCATAAATCAGAGGACGCTGGGTATGTTGGATGTGTGCACCAAACTGGGAATGAGTTGTGTACTCCATAGAGCCAAAAGTTTGTGGATGCCCATGGGCATGAGATGGAGTTTGTTGCTTCACTTCTGAAAAGCTTTACACTAGATTCGACAGGGAAAATGAATGTCAAATAATCTCAAATCACTGTAATCAATCACTGTACACAACACAATCCAAGCAGTTGAAGGTTAAGGGCTTTGTTAGAGAACCCAACAGCAGCAGCAGTGCTAGGACTTGAACCCTCCACCTTTTGTCAGTAGTCCAGTATCTACCCTATTGATCTAACTACTATTATCTAGCATCTTTAGACCTACATGGTTCTTCAAAAAGATCCATGAGTGCGTTTGTGCTTGAAAACTTCAGTGAAAAGGTCCAGTGCCTTAAAACAATCATTGTACCTGATGATTCACAAAATGCTGCTCATACCATCATGTATACCGCCATATTTTGCACAAATTTGGGACCTCCCTTGGCTGACAAATGTAAATCCATCCATAGATCAGACTCAAACTCGTGTCACCACGGTGGTGCAATGGTGAATTGCCACTGCTCCCCATATTAGACCTTGTTTGACATTGCCATGACTTTTAAGATGTTGAACGGATGCAACGGCAGTTTAGGCACCAATTGTTTGGCATCTGGAACTGTTTAGGTGCCTCATGGTGCTTTGAAATCTCCCAAGCGCTAATTGTTGCCGATACATGCTGTTAATTTGGGAGTGACCCCTAGAGCTGTGAATCTGGTTGCAACTGGGATTTAGCAAAGCATGCAAAGCAAAACACCTCGTTTAATCCTGGAGAGGGTTGTGATGGAGGATATGGAGCCTCCTCAGGAATTCACTGGGCTCAGACCGAGGTACACCACACGGGGTTCAGTAAAAGCCCAATGTGATTTAGTCTCTTAAGTCATTGAGCCATTTCTGTTATTTTGTGCAACCCTCTAAGCCCCTTTACCTGAGTAACTTCACAGTTATCACTTACTACTTAAACCGAAGAATTCTTATTTTTATGTTGCTCAAAAAGAACGTGGCAGCGATGGATCAAGACGTTCTTGATCTCTACAGAACGAGCATCAATCCTCTGTTATTACCCTGATAATCCCCTATAAACGGCAGCAGCGCTGGTATTCAATCTGCCCCTCGGTGCAGTGATTAACAGTCAATATTTTAACAACCATTAAATAGCAGACTGTCAGCGTGCATGCGCAGCCCTTCAGGCCTGCCAGCTTGTAAATTTCACGTTTTATGGGCTGTTTACTCATAGCTGGCTGCTCGATGGTTCAGTGGGTGACGTTTTCGATCGGGGAAGAATTATTGCTCGTTCAGAAGATTTCTGTGATCGTCAGTCGCCAAGTGATATTTGCAGTGTGATTTATCAACACACCAATCTTCATAACTGGTATTAATATCTGTCTGGTCTGATCTGCTAGTTTGTGATATTTCTATGTACCTCCACTTGTGATTGGATACCCAATGGATGGATGGATGGCAGAAAATTCAAAGTCTATCACACAAGGGATGAACAGGTCCAAGATACACTTTCACCTTGACCAGGCCCTGGTCCGCTGCCTGACACCTGCCATCCCCACCCACCACCATGTTCAGGACAAGGAGGGATAAAGTGGGGGAAGAGGAGGCTCCGTCCTACATAATATATCTCTATGCTTTGATTAAGTAGCCAGTTTCTTTGTTTTATTTCTTGTCTCTCTTGTTCTCTCGTTTCCCTCTTACAATACTACTCCTTTGTTTGCGTGTATTCATAAAATACACATTTGCCGTACATTTCTATCTGTATCGCATTTTTAGAGCCTTAAGTATACTTAACAGACTTGCACTGAGCAGGACAAAGCTGATTTGACTCCATTTTTCCACTGAGTAAAATCATTCCATGGCTGAGAACTGAATGAGATCAGGACTTACATTTTATAGTGTTGTAGTAATTGGACTGAGTGTGTTTGCACATTCAGGTTTGACTCATTCCGTGTTGCTCATCACTCTCTCGCTCTCTGTGGGACCGGAGAGAGTGAGGGACATGTGTCTACTGAATCATTCTCTTAAACCAGTATGGGATGTGGCAGCACCGTGTACGTGCCGAGTGACATTATTAAAGTGCAGAGCCACTGAAACAAACAGTGCTGTGGCAAAATGTTAATCCGGTATGAAAGTCTCTTGCAGATACTTTCATCTGGCTGTCACATCCTGAAGCAAGAGCCAATTGGTTATGAAAACAAAATGACCCGAATGTTTTTGTCATAATGGAAAAAATACCAAGGGCAGCCCATCTTTGGCAGGAGGATATGTTTTATTGAGGTGTGAAAATTCCACTCGGAGTGCCGAAAACATACATTAACATACCTCTGAGAAGCAAGGTTAGTAACTGGACTCTACTTACTCATTACTCCAACTACCCCTTAGGAAATGCATATCTATAATGTCAGCCTCAGACCTCTAATAACACTCAGGTAACAACCGCTCATTATACAGGCCTCAGCTCAAGATTTACAAATCTCAGGAAAGTGTTGTTGGACAGGTTCCCCTCATCTCCAAAATGGTTATTCCTTCGAGGGTGTCACAAGCGGCTCAGTAAAGGGCTTGATTTATTCGTGGCGGCTGATAATTATTGGTGTCTTGTCATCCGTCAAAGGAACGGACTTGGACGGTCCAAGTTGCAGACTACTCCTTCTCTATGGGAGGCAATAAAATTTGACATGGGACACTTATAAATCATCAGGCCTTTGGGGGGGCGAGAGGGGGTGTTTGCTGCTTACTAGGGTTAGGTTAGCTCCACACACACACACACACACACACACACACACACACACACACACACACACACACACACACACACACACGTTTTATGTTATTACATGTCTTCCAAAAACTTAAAATGTTTATGGTTACATTGTTGGGGTGTTCCTTTAGAACTTTCCATTTGCAATAATACTGCAAAACATATAATAATTACACATACAACATTCACAAAGACATGAACTTGGAACCACTGCTCAGTGAAACAGAGACCAAAACTGGGAACCCCTGCCTGCTGGAACAATGACCTGAACTGGGAACCCCTTCTTAATGGAAGAGAGACATGAATCGGAAAACCCTGCCCAGTGGAACAGAGACCTGAACTGGGAACCCCTGTCTGGTAGAACTGTGACCTTAACTGGAAACCTCTTCTTGGTCGAAGAAAGACCTGAGCTTTGAACCCCCAACTGGTGGAACAGAGACATGAACAGGGAACCCTGGCCTGGTGGAACAGTTTGCCTTGTCCTTAAGTGAGGGACACGCGTCACGGTGGCTTAGTTGGCAGAGCACTGGATTCCAATGCTGAGCCTCCCTGGTTCATTTCTGACCTTTGATAACAGATAACAGAATGCTTCGTACCCAGTTAGGTGATCAGTAGGTATTTCACTCCATTCCAGAAACTGAAAGTGTGACGTTTGATGAGGACATAAAACAACGTCAAGACTCGAACCTGGGAGACTGTCACCCTACCACCCAAATGTAATTTCCTGTCTACACTGATGATGATCAGTTTTATTGCGTGCATCAAGAGGATAACATCTCAGTGCTGACCCATAATGGGGCTCGCTGCTAAGTAACAACAGCCTTAGTGAAATGACCTGAACCGTTCACATCGTTAGCGCTTTAACTGCTGGCGTCACTTAGCCGCAGCAGCCGCCGGTAAAGAAGAGGGAATGAAGAAAGCCATGTTGAGGCATGACCTGTCATTTGGTGTCAGGGCAATGGCCATGGCCTACCCTGGAGCTACCGACAGGCCTGGGTTATATATCTGATGGGAAAGTGCATCAGTACTTAGCTCAGGTGGTTGTATCTCACTGAGAGAACGTGGAGAAAAATAGCTCGTATTTAAAAGAAACAAAAAGGTCACAAACCATGATGTAAAATGCCAGGTTGCTCTAGCAAGGCACCATTACATGTTATAATTCTAAAATATTTTCCTTCTTTCCCCCTACCTTTGAAGTCCAGGTCCTTATCTGTGTTTGTCCGCAGGCGCTGTTGGGAGTTGATTTATGGTCGTCCTCACAAAGCCGCGCAAATTACACGGACGATCCGGACCTGCGCAGAGAGAGAGAGCAGCGATCGCCGCTCTGGAGACCACTAATTGTATCTGTGGACCAATCCAAATAACAGGTCCTAAGCGTTTTCTTCCCCCTCTCAAACCGTGAGAGGAAATACACAAAACACTGGTTATCTGAATAATGCACAATTTGTCAAGGTAAGCCATCGACAAATTTAGATGGACTTGTGTGGTGATTAATTATCATAAACAAAAAAAAGAGACTCGCAACTCATAAATCAGGGTTCATGAAAGCTAAGACAGACTACAAAGAAAAATAATACTATATTACTTAGTCAGTGATCGCATTACGTTCTGTGAAACAGGTTGTTGACCAGACGTTACCACAGTCAGATTGTCTTTTTATGCTACTGTAATGTAAATACAAAGGGTCTTTTCACAAGAAAGCTGCGTACAAGCGATGCGTAAACATGTCAGAGATACCAATAAAAACACGAGTGGAACGCTACCATCTACGCAGCATCCCTAATTCCAATGCATTTTCAATTTATGGAAAAACAATAATTATAAAAGATACACTAATGTACCATTACGACCCTGTGTAGGTCAAAGCTGTAATACTTAAGAGGATGGTCTGATGCAGCTGATATTTTTGTTTGACGGAAGCCAAAAATGCATCGAAACATCTGTGAAAAGATGAGTGAAAGTGAACCAGTTTATACAGGTATAGGGTAGGGAGAACATACAGGTAGTGGGGGGGACAAACAAAGGAGTACTACTTACAATAGGACAGGTGCATACACTTTACACTTAGTACAAATAAGTACAAAAGTCATCCACACAAACACGACGAACTTGCACAAAAAAGTCTCTAAACACATCGCCCGAGTCCCAGTCTAGTCTAAACGGGAGCTCCGGACAATCAAACACGTAACCAGTTAGGTAGTGAGCTTTGGAGTGAACGATGGACGACCCTTCTTTAACTCCCGCCTTTGCTCGAGTGAAAGAGGCATATTTTTATCTAGTATTATAACTTGTCATGTTTAAGACCTCAGCTGTTAAAGTGAACAGATAACGTTAAACAGTGCTTACCTCTTTAAATAAATAAACATAGAAATAAACAAATGAATCCCACTGCCTCTCAAGCTAAGCTTTGAACCCTGTGGGATTCCTGTAATACAAATTTTACGCCGGATTTGCCAAAACAAGGCTGTGATTTACTGAGCCGTGAGTGACATGAATGGAATGGAGTGGTGTGAAAAAGTGAATGAAAAGTGCATCACGAGTGATGTCATGTAGTCTTAAAATCTCTGGCACTCCGCCAAAGGACGGGGTTTGGTTCCCCGATGCACTGTATCATAAACATAAAACCCTGACTAAGGTCGTATGTAGTGTTTACCCATATGTATGCTGATTGTCCTCCGAGTGGCTCGGCCTTTCGCTGAGCCGCCATAAAACAAAGTGAAGACCTAGGCGTTTGGAGGAGGGTGTGTCTGAGGAGCGAACTGATACATTTGCCCCAAGGGCCCTCGTAAACAGAGTGCTCCATTCCTCCCAGGTGACTGTACCATGTGATTCCGAGCAAACGTGCCTTAAAAAGCGGCTGGACTTGTCGAGAGGAAGCACAGGTAATCACAAGGTGTCAGGAGGCGCCAGTCGAAAGTGGGCTGAACTACAGAGCTCCGAGACGGTCTGCAGACCCGAGACACACTTTGAGCATGGCGAGCCGCAGCAGCTTCACCGGCTCCGAGTTCTCAGAAGAGGAGCTGGAGCTGAGCCTGGAAGCTCAGGTAGATGATGACGACGACACCACGGAGCATGACTTCAGTCCCAGAAGCGAGGCAGAGAAAGGCAGGGCCAAGAGACGCTCGAGGCCAGTGCGCTCCAAGGCCCGCAGGATGGCAGCCAACGTGAGGGAGAGGAAGCGCATTCTGGATTACAACCAGGCCTTCAACGCGCTGCGTGTGGCCCTCCATCACGACCTGAACGGCAAGCGGCTCTCCAAGATCGCCACGCTGCAGCGAGCCATCAACCGCATCTCTGCGCTGTCCGTGTTCCTCAGCTCCAACAAAGCCTGCAACCACCACGAGTGCCACGGCCAAACCGTGCAAGGAAGCCATCTACAGCACCAAGGGCACATGCCCTGGGAGCAACCGCTGGCACACCAGATGCAGATGCAGCATGCGTACACGGACCATTTGAGACACGTCACGCCTTCATGCTCCCTTTCACCGCACTACTCTTGCTACTCGCCCGACATCCAGCTGTGTCCAACCAGCGGGTCCTGCCAAAGTCCAGCCAGCGATGGCGCCGCCAGTCCTCCTCGCTATGAGCGACTGGCTGACGAGTTGGGATACCAAGCTGGGGTTTGGGGAGCCTGTGCACAGGAAGGGTATGGAGATCCGAGTCAGACTGTCCCATTTTCTTGGCACATGAGCTATCTCCAGGAGCCGGGCTCTCAGCACTGCTACCCAATGTTCTGACACAATGCTTGAGACGAGGACACTCGGTACGTGCCATCTCTAAACCTGAGACCGAACAAACATCTTCTGTTGGGTCCGTGTGTGTCACTTATCACAGACTTGTAAATATTTGAATGTATTTAATGGTGAGTGTAAATGAATTCATTCTGACCCAGGCATGTCGTGTTCAAGTTACCAAAGCCGAAATGCCAACGCTTTTGCACTAACGAAACCGGTACGACAGTGAAAGTGTAAACACACTCAGGGTTACTGTACACACATTGGTCACTGCTTTTTAATAAAATCCTACAAAATGAACCATGTTCAGCGTCTTCAATGCAGATTTGTGATACCTGTGCGTAGTCTTATGTAAAGGTGTGTGGATTTTCCAAATGTAAAAAAAGACTTTTGCAGGAAATACGCATGCTTTAGAATTGAAGCAATTTGTTTTGCGTTCTTTAAACTGAGCAGAAATGTTACTTTTAACTTGCTTTGCAAAGGTTGTCAAACTTCTTCTTAGTTAGACGGAATTGTACGTTACACATGGCTTAAAAAATGATTGTCTTTTATACATTTACATTTACAGCATTTAGCAGACGCCCTTATCCAGAGCGACTTACAATTGATACAGCCTTACAATCCAAGCAATTGTGGGTTAAGGGTCTTGCTCAAGGACCCAACAGTGGCAGCTTGGCAGAGGTGAGATTTGAACCTTGGACCTTCTGGTCCATAGTCCAGTACTGTACCCGCTAGGCTACCACAGTCCTAGCTTTATACAAGCCTACATTTATTTATTTATAAAGAGCAGACAGATTGGAAAAAAGTCAAACTGATTGTAAAATTTGATCTAATTTTGACTCATTTCATATGTATTTTTAAAAGGGAAATAAGAAACGTTTATGAATTAACTTGTCCTTCTTTGTTTTCCTTTAAAGCTTTGCCACATACACTACTGAGCAAAAGTCTTAGGCCACCATTGGACTGTTTTAGCACAACCATATATAATCATGTCTCGGTCTCTATTAGAAGCCAACCAGAAAATACAGGACATTTGTATGTAGTATTAAAAAACTAAAAGAAAAAAGGAAAAGCAGCTTCTTTAGGCTACAGTGGCAAGCAGAAGAAGCTTGTTTTTGGAAGGGTAGCACCCAGGAAACCTCATTTTCACAAGGATAACAGGGTGAAAAGCTCAGAAAGATTTAATGGACATCAGTGGAAAAGAGGATTATGGAGTAACAAATCCAAGTTTGTTATTTTTTTCCTGGTCAAATCGCTGACAAAGTGTTATACGTGTTCACCATACCATTGCTAAACAACAAATCTAAAGGTGGCCTAAGACTTTTGCACACGCTGTTTAACCAGTGCATTCAATGCTTTACATAAGAGCAAGAAAAGAAGGTAACAAAAATAATCAATTAAATAAAATGTGAAGAACACTGACATAAGTGTCACGTTACACCAAAACTACAGGCACTAAATCTAGAGCATGTTCAGGATTAACGTGCTCTTGTTTTATTTAAAGGTTAATTAAATGCTTATGTAATCGACATCATTTATGCAAGCACACTTTTCACATACATCTTAATGCACAGCTCATACAAAAAAAAAGATGACAAACACTTGTTGAGTACCAAACCTAACAGCACTCCAAGTGTCAGACTGTACAGATTAGCAGGTATCTGATCTGATTAATGCCGTTGTTATGCCAAGGACCTGCGCAAACAGCTCAGACGAGCATAAATCAGTTTATCTGTGAAGAGTTTGACACCTCAGACCTTGCAAAAAAAAGAAAAAAAGGGAAAAGTCACTGACAAGGTGTGAAGTAAATGACATTTATGATGGAGCGTCAAACACCAGCAAAATCCCTTATCGTCTACATCATGCACATTTTGGTCCATCTTAATCTGAATCATAAAACAAAATAAAGAGAGAAAAACCGAGTCCAAGCATCAGTCAGCGCTTTGTTGAACGTGCTGGGACTTCCTCTGGCTGCATGTTAATGAAAGCAAGCACTGTTAATCTCAGACCATTAGCCCGGGCCACAGACAGATTTATGAACTCGCAGGAAGGAAACAGGAAGCACTGGAGGAGAAAATCCACCTCCTGTAGCCTACAGCCTGCCGAACCAGCCGAGGGAGCCCACCAGCTCTGCTGATGGATCTGGATCCAGTAAGACGTCACGGGAAGTCGCAGGACCTGAAGTGGAGGAACCGAGGAACAGAGCCGGAGGAGGAGCTGCTGCTTTCTCATCAGTGTTTTAGTCCGGAGGTTTCCATGAATCATGGAAGTCCCTGACTCAAAAGTGCTGAGTGACAAATGCAGGTGACGACACGTCTGCTCTTCCTGCATGCTGTGGCTGACAGCCAACACATTCACACAACACACACACACCAACACAAAGCTGCTTGCACAATACCACAAACAGTTTTTATTTTCAGCTGCTTTATTATATTTTGGACTCAAAAATATTCAGTAATCAGGAATAAAATTACTGATTGACCACTGATTTGTTTGTACGCTCATCAGGCAGGTTGTGGTCTTCAGGCAATCCAGATTCATCAGTCAGAGTGCCACATGGAGCGGCGTGCGATTTATAAAATTCCAGTCTTCTACTGAGCTCCAAACTGCCACTGGAAGCAACATCATCATAGAGGCACATTGTCTAGAGCCTCAGGAACTGGGTTTCTAGAGACTTGTTGATGTTGCTAGTTTCCACTTCACTATAAAAGCACTTACAATTGTTTCCATTGCTCCAGAGTCCAACAGTGGTGCTCCTTTGTGCCACAGATGAAGAGCTCCTAGGATGATGTTGCTTCCAGTGGCAGTTTGGAACCCAGTAGGACACTAGTTGTCCTGTACGGTGTTTCCACTTCATAATAATAACTACTACAATAGTTTCCATTACTCCACAGTTCCATATTGGTGTTCTGTACACCACTTTAGCTAACGGCTGGTCTTGTACATGGTTGGCGTTGCTTCGAGAGACAGTTTGGAACTCAGCAGGAGGTTTGTGGTTCTCTTTGTGAGATGTGTTGATATTGTTAGTTTCCATTTTACTATAAAAGCACTTACAATTGTTTCCATGTCTCCAGAGTCCAACAGTAGTGTGCTTTTGTTCCACACACAACTTATTGCTGGTTGATGGTACTCTCAGACTTGTAAGAAGGTGCTTGGCCATAGAAACCCAACAGTACCAGCACTGCATCTGCTCTTGCAGGGTAAAAACCTGAGAAACTGAGCTGTGTGGAATGTGCCATCCAATCACAAACCACACTGAAAGTCTCCATTCTCTACTGAGATCATGTGAAGGGGTGGCCACATACTTTTGGCTATGTAGCTTATTCTTATAGTTGAGCCTGCATTCATAATACTGTCTATAAACAACTGGTTTTGGGTCATCATCACCAGCTTACACATTTCCTATTATTTGTTAAACCAAAAACATTTGTTTACCGTTGTGATTTCGGGGGGTTTGTTGTGCAGTGTTCACTACCCTTGTGAACGTTTCATTCACAACTAAGCTCCAGTACAGCTCTGATGACGGATATACAGCGCCTGCTTACACTGTGCAGTTTACGAGAGCGTGACGGTTGTAATGCAGACTTTCTAATGCTGTGAGTCAGTGGTAACACATCAACCCCACGGCACACAACTCCGTCAGTCTGATCCGCCTCCATGACGTCGTCCGTCTCCGTTAGAGGGACACGAGCCAAGAAAAGGGCAGCATGGGAACCCAAACACTGACTCACTTCGCTTCCTGACCAAAAGATCCACAGGTAAGGTCTGAAATTAGATTTTTTTTTAAAAATCAGCCCACATGAAGAACCATGAGTCAAATATGAGGTATAGTTTTAAAGCTTGTACATCTCAACCATGGCTTTGCTTTATTTCATTAACATTATCTACTGTACACCTCACTTAATTTTGCCCATAATCTTGTGGGTTAATGCTGATATTTTTGGCCGTGGTGTGACCCTAAAGTCAATCCTTCCTCTTTTTAGTATCCACCAGGTGGTGACAGAACATCACATCGGCCAAAACACAATGTGTATGTAGTAGTACAGAACAGGAACAACTACAGCTTCTAGGTGGGCTTATTTCAGACACGATGCTGACTGTTTGAGAATTTTGAGAAGAAAATCATGTCTTTGTAATGTGGGGAGGAATCCCATGGAGACATGAAGAGAACGGACTCAAACCCAGATATCTGGAGCTGTGAGGTGGTCAGGGAGAAAAAATCTGGGAGATTATATCCATAAAATGAGAATTATTTGCAGCTATGCTACTCATTTCCTAATAAACCAAGCAACACCATTAAGTGACATTTATATCATGATTTTATGAAAGGATTAAAGGAAGTGTATGGACAGCTTCTCTCAAACTGGTTGAAGAATCTGTATGTCACAATCACACAGCTTTATGTACTTGTGCTGCAGAAATGCAGGAGCCACAATCAGCCAAAATAATTATAGGCCAGGACTATGGCAGCGTGGATTTGTTTGGAAACTACAGAGCTGTCTCATTTCAGACTGTTCTTTGAGGAGTGAGGGAGGTGGAGCCAAAAAAGTAGGCATGATAGAAATGACCTCAATCGCTAGACTGAACCCGTGATGCTACCACGCCTCCTGAAATCTTTCCTAATGCTTCCATTTAAACTTTTTCAATATAAACAGCAACTGCATGTGTACACATGACTGTAAGCTCTTTCATAGGACTCTGGTTCTCTGAAAGCAGCTGAAGTAGTTTGTCTCTTCTGACTTTAATTCAGTTAGAGTAATTCTCCTAGCCTGTGCTGGAAATCAATTCCTCTTTAGCTCAGACTCACAAACACAAAACCAGCGGTGTTATTTAATTCACTTGTGCAACGATCTGTGGCTTAACACCTCAATACCTTACAGTGAAATGTAAAGTGTACTCTGGCCCTCAATGTTTTTTCATCTCGACCCGAGGTTTAAGCCATTTGTAGAACAACAGTTTTTCCACTGGGGAAGAACTAAAACATTTGCTATCCATTAGGTTTCCATCTCATTTGTCAAAGCCAGGAATGTTACTATCTTTCTATCTTGTTCTACTAAAAGCAAAGCACACTGAGCAAACTCACAAGTACAATCAGGCCTTAATATGAAACATAATGGGAATTGGAAATCAATGTTCCTGTGGGTGTTTAGAAGATTTTCTTCAAGGAGTAAGACTTTGTATCTGCACTGATGTTTTTTGTGGTAGAACATGTAAAAATGTTAAAGAAGTTTATCTCCAAATAGTCCATTCCTCCATCCATCCATCCTTTGCTGGTTCCATGAGAAAGTCGAAATAATGGCTCGGACTCCGTTCTATAAGCGGTCGGCACTCTGTTCTCGCAGACCATTTAACCAAGCAATCTCTCAGGAAAATGCAATCCATTAAATCCAAAGCTAGGCAGAGAATGAGAATCAGAATAATTAAGCCAGGGTCGTGGAAAAAAAATAACTGGCTAAATTACACTGTTCATTTAACAAAGACCCAGGACGGTTTAATATTCTGGAGGGGTGCTCGGTGTTTGCATTTAGATAGCACCTCAGAGACGGACAATCTGTTCCAGAGTTCGTTGCAGGTTCTCGGTGAGAACCGAGCATCTCTGAATTGGACCAAACAGATCCATATGGCAGGGATTTAAGTCATCTCTGTGTCTGATGAATACTGAAACCAAGTGGAGTGCCAATGAGAGGATCAGAGTCCATCTGAAGACCTCACTGTGTCAGGAATTAATGGCACAATATCTGGATTTCTCTTGCTTCTGTATACACGTCCACCTTCAGCAGGATCCAGAAAAAGAAAGCGATTCAGCCTCGAGTATTGGTAAAAACGTAGCAGAAAATCATGGGCATCTTAATGGCTTGAGTAGGAATTATTTGTATCCATCCACGTGAATTTTCTCAATTCACAATTGTTTCTCTTTCCAGCGAAGGGTATAAAGAAGCCAACAAAGATGACAGAAGTATCTCGAGGATCCTCATTCTTCCGGTCATGATAATGATATAATAATAGAATAATACACAGCTTTCGGTGTCCTGCTGTAGCTCAGCCCATAATGACGCATTCATTAAAAGCAGCAGCACCGTATAGGAAGGTATACGAAGCCGATGCGCTAAAGCCTTGATCTTCTTCTCCTCCAGCACCGCGTTAATAAGCCGAGCAGAACGCATCAGTTCCTTCATTACTGCACACAGCTGACAGAGCCGGCCTGTTAATTAGAGCAGCAGGGCGAAATTTGAATTGGTAAGCCGAGACAGCATGACACCTTGAGCAACGATTAGCCTTAAACGCTAATTTCACTGGCTGTTAGTGAGAAAAATGGCTCCAATTACTTACGACAGGCCGCTGAGAAGACACAGTGCCCGTCTCCGCTAGTATCTCAGGCCGAGTATAAAAGCTGCATTTTTATGCTTTCCGGTACCGCGTGTCAGATTTTAAGACAGATTTGGCAATTAGGGATTTTCTAAATCAGATCATCTGATGAGATCTGAAGCCAGCTTTCCTTACAAATCACTTCGAGCTCGGGAATGATAACCGGTACCAATGGCCGTAATGAGGCGTATAAGGCAGAAGCCTCTAATTGGAAATGTGATTCTCAAGGTGGAAGACGCAACAAATTAAAGTGGCAAAACAGTCATCAGACACGCTGTCCGGACGAGAACTTTATTCAGCTAAACACAGCAGGATCTCAGGCGGCTGGGAGCGCAGCATGCCCTAAATCAGAGGCTAAAAGCCAATAAAGCCATCGGAGCAGCTTTTCACTGTGTCCTTTAAAGCTCGAGCTAAAGCAGACCACGGCCTGAGCTGCATGTGAATCACTCATTTCAAACGAATGAACTTAATACGAAATGCATTTTCTCTTTAGAATAAAAGCCACTCACGCTTTTGCTTGGGTCACGCCACATCAAAAGGGCAATGACGCCCTCCTCCGATTGACTGCCACGTTCCCAAACCTTACCAGCCGAGGACACGAGAATTGATTGCAAAATACTTAACTTATAAAGCTCTACATGGCCTGACCCCACATTATCTGAGTGAACTCAGAGTCTTACAACCCAGCTCGTCTACTTCGTTCTCAGGGTGCAGGACTTCTTTTAGTTCCTAGAATTTAAAAAAGACACAGCAGGTGGAAAGGCTTTCTCATACATGGCCCCCCAACTATGGAATAAACTTCCCACTTTCGTTCGAGACTCAGACACTCTCCAAAATTTAAGTCTAGGCTAAAGAAGCTAAAGACATACCTATTTGCGCAGGCTTTTGACTAGATTTAGACCAGGATGCATGGCTTGGGTCACTGGGGCTGGAGTAAGGAGTCATGTCTGGCCTGCCTGCCTTGTCCGCTAGCCGGGAGTGTCGGGTCTGGCTGAACTGGGCTTCGGTCCTCGTGATCTTGACTCATGCATCCTTACCTTAGACTAAGGGCAGAGCTGGGGGTTCATAGTCAAAGAGTCTTATGGTGATCAGAGACGTTGGGTTGCTGTCTTCTGCCTCCCGTGGGGTTGCCGATGTCTCATGTGATCCCTCTTGGCTGTGTTTCCTTCCAGTTCTCCTCTTTCTAGCTATGCTGCTATAGCTAATGCTGCCGGGGTCTCATGCTACACATGGCATCAGTGATTGTTAACAGACACTGTGCTCTTAATCAATAACTAATTACATTTTCTGTTTTCTCTCAGAGCTGTGTTCCGGTACCAGTTCCAGCCCCACACATGATGTTCATCTGCTGTAGCTCCACTCAAGCTGCTTCCGTCATTAGCTCCAGTCCCACCATACCCGATCCACCAGAGGGCAGTAACTCCCTCCCTTCTCTGGTCAAAGTGCTGCCAACGACTTTCCTGCTTAGACTCAGGATCCGAGAGTGACTCTGTGTATCGGACTAGTTAATGCCGATGTGCATATTTAACATTTTATTTGAACTATGATTCCACGACTTTAGTGTCATTCTTAGATTTATCATCGACGCCGCCCAAGGAGGTTGGGTCCCTTTTGAGTCTTGTTCCTCCCAAGGTTTCTTCCTCATAACATGGTTTTCCTTGCCACTGTCGCCCTAGGCTTGCTCAATTTGGGATTGGACGTAGACATTAGGAGAAATGTAAAGTTGCTTTGAGACAATGCTCCATTGTAAAAAGCGCTATATGAATAAATCTGACTTGACAAGAATCTACAGCAGCTGTTTACTGAACCAAATTACTCTGATACTCCCTCATTCTCTACATTAATACACGTGCACCCTTTCGTGTTACGTGAAACAGGATGTTGTCTTAAATGGACATAACAGTCAGATAATCTTTTATAAAACTTAAAACACTTCCTGAAAACGAAAAGAAGATTGTTGTTTGCTGCTATTTCAAGACTGTGATTCCCTTTTCTATCAGCAGGTGTCACAAGTGTTCACTCTGACTAGTTTTCTGTCATGCGGATGTGAATTAGATGTATAGAGACATTTTTATTTACATTTTTTTTGACATTTTTATTTTAAGTCCTTGGCTGCTGAAGTAAACAGACCCATATCTGCTTGGACTGTATCAGTTGAAGTCCTCCTGGATAAAAGCGCCTGATAAATGTCTAAATGTAAAATATGGCACAAAATAGACTCAACCAGAGCAGATCTACATATCAATCTCCGGGTGAGGGCACGGGGGTAAGTCGTGATGACTCTTGCGAGTTTTGTAACCTTTTCTGTAAAAGGAGCTGCGACGTCGGCGGCAACCTCGACAGAGAAAGATCTCAGCTTTATTTTTTGTAGCTCTCTTCCCACACTTGTATGACAACGCAAAGCGTAACGAGAGGAACTCTAATGAGCCCCAGCATCCTGCTCTACCTCTGGATGGCACGTTCGCTTATTAGAGAATGAAATGTCAGTCTGGTCGTGCAGCTTGCAGGTGTTGGCTGCCTTCTCCCGCTCCTCACGGTGACATTTTTTCCACCTGCGATCATAATCAGTGTCACTTTTGTTCACCAGGGTATGACAGGAACCTGGAATTTCTTCTTCTGCTCGAGAATGCACGGCACAACACGGTGCAGAACCTAGAAGATAAAGATTTACGCTGGTAGCCAGTATAGAGGCTTATCTGAAGATACAAGTATAACAGTATAACATTTCTGCAGTAATAATAATGTATAAAGGCAGCATGGCAGTGCAGTAGGCATCTTCAGGGTCACTTACAACTGGCAGCTTGATCGGGACAGCTAGGTGACCCTTCTACAGAAGAGGCTTGATCAGGAATGGTCTTTTTGGAAGGGTAGCAGCCAAGAATCCATGGGGTGAAGAGGTGCCAAAATAGACTGGAATACACACTGCCTGGCCAAAAAAGGTCACACACTAATATTTCGTCGGACCGTCTCAGCACACATTCGCTGTGGCATCGCTTCCACAAGCTTCTGCAATGTCACAACATTTATTTCTGTCCAGAGTTGCATTCATTTTCCCCCCAAAGGTCTTGTAATGATGATGGGAGATTCGTTCCTCTGTGCAAAGTCTTCTCCAGCACATCCCAAAGATCCTCAATGGGGTTCAGCTCTGGACTCCGTGGTGGCCGATCCATGTGTGATAATGATGGCTTATGCTCCTTATTATCCAATGGGGGGGGGGCTCTTTTCTTAACTATTTGCTTAGTTAAATCAAAGTGGTGACCTTTTTTTGTCCAGGCAGTGTAGATCTGTGGAAAAATCTGAGCTTGAAATTTTTGGGTCCAATCGTCGACAATATGTAAAATTGACAATATTCTAATGGTGGCCTAAGACTTTAGCACAGTACGGTATGTGTGTACACAGTATATAATACATAACTGGCGTATAACCTATAATATGATATTCCTTGGCACATCCTATATACACCGAGTGAGCTCTTCATGACTGGACTTCTGAGTGTCTGTTCTATATTCATGAGAATAACATCAGCTCAGATTACACCGAAGTATCTGTTTTCTGTCTTCCCTTCAGAGCAGCTTATAAAGACGCAGAATAATATTTAACCAAGGGACTCCGCTCTAAACAACAAAGCAATAAATCGACCTTAAACAAATCCTAACAGCATGAACTGCTCGGCTTTGTTCCCTTAATTGCATTTTCATAATGTGAAATTTCCTATTCATGCAATTATTAGACAAGCCATTTCCCTGAGCTTGTCAACACACAAACGAAGATGGCAGGACTCTTATCAGCCCCTTTGACTAATTAATGAAATTAAAAATTTTTTTTTATCATTTCTAATTTACCAAATGATCAGATCCTATTTATGCACATTGTTTACTGGTTAAACACAGCGATAATTTTAATTGCGTTTCTGTAATGGTGATATGAGAGTTTTCACTGAAAGTGATTGGTGAAGAGCCTTGGCATGTCTAGCCTCTTTTTGAGTCCCAGCACTCCTAAGAATGAGGGTAAAAAGTCTGTTTTTTACTCTGATAAGCTAAAAAAAAATGTTAAAACCACACAGTATACAGCAGCGCCCCCTTGCATCACAAATGGTATGATCCAAGTGACGGCTCTGTGGCTCACAGGCTCAGCATTAAAATTATTTCTTTCAGATTTGTTAGTGTCATTCCAGTCGCAGCAAGTCACAATGCTTCGCCTACCCAGAAAGTATGGAAATGATACACCAAAATGACCCAAAGCTCTCATCCTAGCGTCACCTCCGGTGTAGAGACATGACTGAGATATTTTCGGAAAGCTTAAATACTACCTTCACAAGTTCTGGAACAGCTGACTGGAACAAATCAAACAAAAGGGTTTGGCTTTCTTTCATGGGAACTTAGGAGAACACTGAAGCTTAACATAATGACGTCTGTTTTCTGATTCTTATTATCCTTTTTATTATTTTCTTATTATTAAAGTTATTAACCTACCTAACCTTGCATAGATCACCTTGCCAATAACATTAGCTGTCACATTGAGTCACAGTCACTTGGCTGCTGCCTTCTCGGTCAAAATTACAACAGAAAATATGTTGCGCTGTCATGTAAAAGACAGTTTCTCACTCCATATATGTATGTGTATGACAGAGAGCACAATGAAATGATTTTACCCATCTTAAATTGTTAAATAAAATAGTAAATCAATATGTTGTGCTCAGGGTTGATATGAAATAAATCACTACGTGAAACACTGCAGTAGCTTGGTTACTTAGTGAACACCTTTACACTACAGTATCCCATATAGCATTGCTAAGTACAATACATATGATGAAGCTTGGACAACATCCAGATCGCACAATGTGCAATTTCCCAGAACGCATACAGTCCACACACACAAACAGAGATGCTTATTTTAATACATAACTTATGCCTAATACTATATGCCTTGGCACGGCCTCTAAGCTGCTCATTCTCTGAAGGAGGAGGAAGACACCGGTGAAAAGGAACAAGAATAATAGCACCTGCCACAGGGACAGGAAATGTGCTCTGCACCCATTATAAGGCAGAGCAAAGAAATACAGCTTTAATATACTCACTGTCCACATAATCAAATTTTCTTTCATAAAAAAAAAGACTATTTATGACTGGGCTGGAGGAGGAATCATTTCCGACTGAGCAATGCGTGCGCTCGTCTGACACAGGCCACTGAGGATCCGAGGCTTAAGGCCTGGTGGACTGGACCATTGCTGTTTCAAAATGAGGAACTTGTAATGGTCACAGCTTGTACACAGGCGTGTTGTTCTACACGGATGAGAGATTGTGGTTGTAGTCAAAGCTGCATCCAAGAATAAAGAAATGGCATCCTGTATGGAAGCATCTGTTACTATATATTGTATATCAAACAAAAACGTGTTCACATTTTATCATGGGCACTTTAAATGATGGTCGTGGCTGCCCATCAATAAAAAAATAATCACTATTACATTTGCCATGTGTCAGTTAGGAAAAGCAAAACGATACCATGTGGCTTTCTGCTTTCCAAGACCGCAATTCTCTTTTCTGTCAGCAGGTGTCGCAAGGGTTCGCTCGCAGTAATTTCCTGTCATTCAAACGTGAATTAGATGCATATAAGACTTTTTTTTCCCTATTATAATTCTTGTAAAGACCTCGGATGTCAAAGCAAACGCACCTTCGCTGGCTGGACGGTTTCTCCAGTGATAGGCTCACACACTTTATTTGATCCAAGCTACAAGCTCGATTTGCTATTTCCTGTTCCATTTTCCCCTCTCTCTTTATTGTCATATGAAAATGTGTTAACGCCACCTCCAAGCTAGCTCAGGTTCTGCTTCCACCGCTTCACTTTCTCCAGTTAAACCTGGACCTGTTATTGATGGTTCTGCTCTCGGCATTTGTCTAAATGCTCCAAAGTGTCAGGGAGCGTTATTACAGGAGTACCCGTGCCCATTTCCTCGAGGTCCTAATGACCACGTTGTTCGCCCCGGACGGCTCTCTCCATCAGCCATGGATCACGGCCATCTCATCAGGTGAATTATTCCTGCCTTCCTGTCATAATATTGGATTTATGAGCTATGATCTAATCACAACCAGCGCAAGGTCTCCCGCTTCTCCTTTTCCCTGGCTAAAATTGGGCGAGGTGATGGATGGGCAAGGTAAAGGAAGGGAAAGTGGAGGGGAACAATCACAAGGGCAAAAATGGTTGCATAAATAAGGCATTGTTGGGTCGTCCTAATGCAGGACAGGGACGTCCAGGAGGCCAGGTTGCTCTGGGTTAAAAAGGCAAGGCTGAATTTTCCAGCTCCAACTGTCAAAGACGTCTTGCTCTCGGTCCTCACAGCGGCAAAGAGAAACGATGCAGATTTAGGAAGAACGTGCCAAATTTGCCGGTGCTTAGTAGTTAGACAACGTATTTGGTTACACTCGCACATTAGTACTCAATTTGCAACCTTATTAATTCAAGCGATCGAGCGGCCTGCAGCGTGAGCAGAATGATTGGAAATGCAAAAGCGTGACACTTTCGCGATCAAGAAAGGAAGGCTAGAGGGAAAAAAACAGCATCCCGTGGGCTGATGCATCTCCGCTTGTCAAATAGTAAGGACAGGAACGCGTGCCGCCCGAGCCGAAGGTGTGAAAACAAAGCGGCGGCGTCCTCTGGGGAGATCGATGCAGCCTGCTTTGTCACATCGCAGACAGTGTGGAAGTTGTGCAGATGAGGCAAGCTGGGGGAAAGGCGAGAGAGCCGAAGCGAACGGGAGACGCGCAGCAAAGGCGACGAGACAGAGGAGATCGAAAACGCCGTTCAGTTCCAGCTGAGATTCTCCAAAGCGCAAATAAGCCTGTAATTCATTCCCACTTCATTACCTCAACGTCCATGACTGACAAGAGCGCGGCCTTCTCTCTCGCTTTCAATCTCGCTGATGTACTGGAAGGCGTCGCGAGAGGCGCGGGACCGTCGTTTGCATACAGGCCTCGCACCCCTCCCGCCTCCCCCCGACCCGAATCGATGCTTCAATCACAAAATGAAATGCGTTGGAGCGCCGAGCAGTCCTTACACCCATTAATTATTGAACTAAGCACATTAAAGAGCCAGTGGGCCGAGCGAAAAAGATTACAATTTACCCAGCGCGACCATAAAGCATTCAGGAGCTCGCTCATTAAAGCAGCCACGCTCAAGTGTGATGCGTCCATGCCCACGCTCAGACACGCTCAGAGGCGAGGAGTGAATTAAGGCATGGAGTATTAAATGTTCTACTGTGGGTTTATACAAAAGTGGTGGAAAGGCCGACATTCAGGATTGGACACGTGTGGCGTGTGGATGATTTCATGGATCCTTAATGAAACCTGCAGCATTTTGGTGAGATTGTATTTCGTGTAATGAACTAGTAGAAATTAGTAGTACCTTCAGAGCTGCAAGACAGTCACATGAAGTAAAATTACTGTAGCTTGGTCTAAGATAAATGCTGCATCTGTCAGAAAGTAAATGCTTGAAATAACCTGAAAAATCTTATTTAATCTGCCAACATTAGTAAGAAATCATTTCATTAAAGTCTCTCGATGAATAATCTAAGTTAAAGTCGCCTGCATTCATTCATGATTTCCCCATGACGGGTATTATATTGTAGTGACATAATATTGCAAAAGCAATAATCATCTTTGCATTGGAACAAACACTTAAAAAGCACCTTGAATGACTTTAAAGTCTTAAAGGTCCCTACTGCCTGCCTCCTCCTCAGTTTGAATCTCAATTTGCAGTCCGTTTGATAAGCAGTCACTACGATAGCATTTTTAAACAGATTGAGTTTCGATTTGCAGGCGTCTAGCAGCAATATTTCAAGCCTCCAAATATTCAAATGCCTGGCAAAAACATGTCGGCGTATCCACCTTGGAAATGATTTCCACCAGGGGAGCGTGAACTCGATTTGCTGATTCTTATCTAATTCAACTGCAAAAACGTATTAGTTTCTCACGTCGGTGATGAACGGCGATGTAGGTGCAGGCAGCGTAGATGAAAACAGATTCAGTACAGCGGCAGGTTTAATAGTGTTTGCGCTGACACTTTTTCAACATCTGAAAGCTACGCAATCTAGAGCGAGATGCTGAATACTGCCATTATATCCAACAAGACAAAGCTGATAACACATTACCTTGTTCTCCTGAATGATTGAACTTGATTTAAGCTCATGTATTAACATCAGAGTGCCTACAGAAAACCATTGAAATATTTACCTTTTGCCACATTACACCTCAATAAGAAATGAAGTCGGGCACCACCAACACCTAGCCTTAATTGGGCCACCCCAATTAAGGATACTGATCAGAGAAACTTCCAAGAAACCAGGGACATGATGTACAGGTAAGCGCTGTGTAACGTCCATCCGATCAACGTCCGTACGCTTTGATGTCCGAGGTCTTGTATGTACACTCAGTGGTGCCACTTCAATGGACACTTATTCTGTAAACAGCATTTAACAGATGCACGTATCCAGAACGATTTACACCTGAGCTGAGGAGCTGAAGGTCTTGCTCAAGAGCCCATCAGTGGCGGATTGGTGGTGTCACGGTTTCAATCTTCCAGGTCCTAATTCTTAACCATTGAGTCACTATAGATAGGACAAGACGTACCTGTCCACAAACTTTCCGCCAAAGCTATTCTAATTTCCCTTTTCACATTTGTTGATTTCTTAAAATTCACTCGGGTCTCTACAACCTTCTCGCTGCAGCCGAGATCAAAAGAGCCTCGGCTAGATACATGTGGCGACACCGCCTTAAGACTATCTTTAGAGTCTCTTGAATGCCACGCTGCTATCCGCAGGGAGCCTGGTGTCTGCTGTTTCTCTTCTGAGAATGCAAAGAATGGAAAAGGCGAGGACTGCCGCCTGCCTCGCTGCAGGTGCTTTGGAGATTAATGAAAGACATTGCTCTCATGCATAAGTCATGTTGCGTGAGGAGTAAACACCGAAAGCAAACAGAGCTGGAGAGACAGAAATCTAAAGACAGGTGCCCGTCTCTGATCTTTCTCTCAGGTCAAGGCTGCTGAAGGAGCTCTGAGGGTATTCGCAAGAAAAAGTAACAACCAGCTCGGTTCCTGCAGGCTTCAATCAGCAGCTCTAGGCACAATGCCTCTCTCCCCGGAGCTCAGTCCTGGACTGTCTAGCTGGACGACGAAGTCTGACTGAGCTCTGGCGCTAGATCAATCAAACCTCCCTGATCCAATCAAGCCTCTCTCTCTCCCTCTCTCTCTCTGCCGCCTCCCAAAGCATCCAGGAATAATTGAGAGGTTTTGTTGTCAGGCCTGAGAGCTACAGAGCATCCTAATTAAGTGGTAAGAACTTTGCACTAAAAGACACTGTAGATGGTCAGCACCAGAATTCCTACTGAACTGTATGGAACAGGGTCTAATGATAAACATGGAGCTGTTAAGGAAAGGTCTGAAAAGATATGAGAATTACAACAACAGCATGTGTTGTACTTGTGTTGGTGCCACAGCACCAAGCGTCCAGAGGTGTGGTGTCTCCAGAAGACAAATGCAGCGCCTGCCTGGCCTAGTCCATCAGACACAGCTAGCGCCTCAAACCCAGAACACCTTGGTTTTGCAGATCCTGTTTTTTATCTAATACCCATTGATTTAACAACAGCACCCCTCACAGCCTCGTTATTGTATTCCATCTTCGTCACAGTCCTATGTGAAAATCCCCCGCCAAAAGTTGAACAACGAGAAGGTCACGGAAACAAGTTTTCAACGTTACAATACGCTCAGCGCCTCAGCAAACTCGCCCTCTGTCTCAACTTCAATTAAACTGCCACACGGTCTTGGAACAAAAGGCTTTAGAGTGGCCTTCCATAAAAAGCTGGAGCTCATGGCTGGTCGCTCTGTTCTCAGGGGTCACGGGGTGGAATGAAGCCAGCTGAGCTCATTACTATTCACTGGACCTCCATTCAGCATTTTCTTCCCTTTAATGAGCAAAGACAGCCTGGATAAAATGTATTTAGCATAATTAGGACTTCGAGGTGTGACAAGAGTATAGAAGGAGATAAGGAACGTTAAAACGGACTTTAATCATGAGCGAGAAAATCAGAAACACCTTACATTATTCTGTTTTAATCTTTAAAGTTTAAATACTAACCCTTAGGAGTGAAAGCTCCTGTTTTATCCTGGTCAGGGTCGAAGAGTTTGGTCCCTAGGCCAGAATTCGTCGGGCGCTGCTGTAAGTGCTCCCCGGATGGGATGCCAGTCTATTTCAGGGCCCAAGCACAGCCCAAGGTCTGAACCCAGGTCGTCGAGAACTGCTGTTTCCAGCTGTGAATGCGACACAATTATGAGTATCGTGCAACTATTTGCAATTAAATATGTAAAGCCTTTTTAAAGACCAACTATAAAATTACAGTTAGATTAACAGCATGCTAGAAGTTCTGTATAATAGTTCTATTTGTAATGTGGGCACCCCTGGTCTGCGCGTATATGAAAAATGGAGCTTTAAATAGTGAAAAAAACTGTCTTTTTGGTTTTCCGTATGACATAATGCTGTTAAGTCACTTCTAAAACCTCAGCTCGGTGTATGTGAGAGTCCATAAAGTTGTGTGGGATTGTATAGGCTTATATAAGATTAAATGAGAGATCACATTCAACTGCATGGGACTTTACAGGCTTAATAGGCGATTTTATGAAATTGCATGGGATTAGATGGGATTTTATAGGGGTACATTTGAGATTACATACGAGCGCTGCTTTCTAGTAAAGGCTTTAGTATTCTCTCTGATTAATTGTTCTCTTGTTGTAGAGGAATATGTTTCACACACATGGGATGGGGTCGAACCCTGGTCCCCAGAACCGTGAATCTGAGCAGCATCAACGCTACCTGCTGCACCACCGTCCAGCTCATGAAAGAGCAAAGGCAGAAAAACAGAAGTAAGCCAGAGATATTGTATCTAGATCACTTTAAATTATAACATCAATAGAATAAAATAACAATGACTTGGATTGCACCAGATATTTCACGTTTATTTATTTGTATTAATAATGTGTTATGTTAATTGTCAAGATCTAAGAAGCCAGGAGAGCACCAAAGCTGTAGATCAACCAAGAGCAATTAGGCAGCTGGCTATGGAAGGAGAAAAGGGTCAGAACAGAACTATGCATGACGAAGCGGGTCAAGAGCAGACGAACATGCATTGCTCATCTGTTCTTGACCCGCTTCGTCATGCATAGTTCCGTTCTGACCCTTTTCTCCTTCCACAGACAGCTGCCTAATTGCTCTTGGTTGATCTACAGCTTTGGTGCTCTCCTGGCTTCTTAGATCTATTCGTTGTGTTGCCGGTTGCTTGGCCTTGTATCTCCTGACCTCAATCTGTTCCTTGCCTCTTTGTTTTGTTATTTTTTGTTGTTTCTTACTCTGAGTATAAACTGTGCCTGCTCCTTGTCCGTTTGTAATGTAATCCTAGTATTATTAGAGCTTTAGCCTCCTATTGTTCTTTGTTCTATAAGCCACTTCTTTCCCTCCATGTTTAGCCTTTAGCCCTGTGCTCACCTGTCTCCTTTCCCACAACCATGTGTGACTACTCTACACATAATCCAACCACAGAGCCGACTACTCAGGGTTTTATAGTCTTTCTCACTTCCCCAGCATCGACACGCTCCTTTTCAACCTTAACAGATTACACGTATTTGTTAAACTGCTAAACGTTTAACAGCATGCATTAAAATGTGCAGAAGTACCTGAATACAGTCCGTGTTTGAAACATTCCTTAAAAAGGAAATGTTTGCAAAAGATATGGTTTGTGATGTGTAGGAGGAGCCTGGTTGTCTTCAATTTGCATACTGAGCACTGACTGGCTGGAAATGTGTGCTTTTGAAAGCGCTGGCGGTGAGCACAGTCACTCAGACAGAGACAGAGAAGCACACACACACACACACTCTCCAGAGTTACCGAGATAAAAGTCCCATCGATCCCCCGTTATCCGGATGTTTGAGGATCTACAGGTGATGTGAGCCTCGGGATGGAAGATCTGAGCTCTGGCAGAAATCTGCAATCACTGAGAGAAGAGGTTTGGACCTGTGAAGCACACAGCACACCAACTGGAGCAGACTGCAAGGTAAAAACACACTGAATGCATTGTGTGTGCAGAAAGCAAGACGGGGGAATACCAGCGCTCTGTGTGTGTGTGTGTGTGTGTGTGTGTCGCTGTTTAATACATATGGTGCTGAATTTGGGGTTTGCGTCCATAGTCCTATGATAATATATTTAGATATAACAAGTCTTTATATCTCTATAATTATATATCAGTGCTTATATCTACATCGCCACTAGTCTGTTCCTGAAATTGTTTGACCTGGCAACTTATTGCTTAATGAATCCCTTAATAATTTATAGTTTAATGTTGCATTAGGGGTTTATTTTTACCTCATATGAAAATAAACCCCAAATGGAATCAGCAATACTTCAATTCTTCAGTGCAAAATGAAAGGCTTCTGTTTTATACAGCTGTTCCATTTCTTTTTTTTTATTTTTTTAGACAAAACATTGAATCACTTGTAGTGTTTCTACAACCCAAAGGCTAATTCAACCCTGGACATGTTGATGGGGTGTAAAGGTTTGCTTTGCTGTTGCAGTCCATTATTAGACACAAAGACAACATTTTTGTTTTGTCCTAGATTCACAAACAATGGCACAGACACAGGCTTTTCAGACAATAACAACAACAATAATAATAATAATAATAATAATAATAACAACAACTCTCACTTCTGGTAGCGTGGACTCTGTTCTCCCCACCTCCCAAATAATACCCTGTGACTGGCACATTGTTTTTGGGGGTGTATGCACTTTTAATGCCCAGTGATCCTGTGCTAAGCTTCAAACCGACCACGATAAAGTGGTTACTAAAGATGAATAAATACAATGAACCTTCATTAATACATCACCTCTTATCTTGCGTCCAAATCTCAAAGCATGAAACAAACCACAGGAATGAAACGATGTACAGTCAGTACTAAACTAACTATACTGTAATAAACAAAGTTGTCATGTCTTATGATCTGGCTTCAGAGTGATGACTTAAGTGTTGAATTAACACATGCAAGCTTTATAGAAGCCAAAACAATTGGTGTTAATTAAGCGTTGTTTCAGGATTTGACAGGTTTAAGGATCCTTGCTGTGAAGCCACCATAAGACACAAAGCTAAGTGAATATATTCCTCGGTTCTAGTAGCTGATGTGTTGGTCGTCGGAGAAATGGGTAGGTCCAAAGACAAGAGCCAAATTGCAATGGAAAGCAAGGCAGGTAGGCTGCTCCCGGTCCGAATAGTGAGTACCTATGGACAGTGGTGCCATGATAAAACCATGAACTGATGACACTCAGGTCAAGTTTGGATGAAGTCCCACTAAATGGTTCTGGGAGTTCTAGTTAGAGATAAAGTATTTTGTAAGTGTATGATATTTGCAGTCTCTTGTGGCTGTTTGATCAGGATTAGAGAACTCGTGCTGTTAATCTATACTTTAATATTTTTAACCACACACAAGCCCAGCAGGTGAAACTTGTTCTTGGCTAAACCTCTTAAAGGGATTCGGATCTGGCATCAAATGAAATGCAATTCCAGTTAGTCGGAATGGCAGAGAGAGAGAGAGAGAGAGAGAGAGAGAGAGAGAGAGAGAGAGAGAGAGACGGGCCAAGAGAATTATAAACAGCACTGCATAGAGATTAAAAAGCATCTCTGGGCTGAAATCCAAGTGCTCTGTTTGCTGCAAAGTAGAGAAAATAAGCACATTAACTGTAATTCTTTCCTAAAGGAGATAATAGCAACCTTTTTTTTTAAAAATCAAAACAGTTCAGCAGTTGAGAAGTGATCCAGTCAGTGAATTGCTCCCCCTTTAGAGGCACTGCTCCGTTTTTGTTCGTTATGAGATCAAGGTGACTTTAGTGCGACGTGACGGGGCACCCCTATTCCGTGTCATGTGACTGCAGACCCAGCACACGACCACTCTTGGTCTATCCTGTGCAAACCTGGGGATTCAACCCCGTAACCTACAGCCCTCACCTCGCCTTGCGTCTGTCTTTTTTTGGGAAGCCCCAGTTCATAAGCAGCCAATTGTGAGGAGCGGGCTGTCGAATTGTGTAATCAGGTCTGATATGCAGAAGAGGGTGTGTTCATTTTATAGTTTTATGATTGGCTTCACTTGTTAGGCTTTGGATTAATATGAAGTAAATAAACGCAAATCATTGGTCAGCTTCACTGGACATACCGCTAATCCACAGAACTTAAGCCCAGATCATGCTGGAAGCTTAATATAGCTTAAATAAGAAACAAAAACACAACCCATAAAAGCCATAAGATAAGCCTTCGGGTCCTTTCTCTGAATTATATGGAGAAATCAACAATAGGAATGTACCATGAATATCCATGGGGGGTGTAACGACGCACTAAGTTCATGATTTGATTTTCTTATGATAAGAAATTAGGTAAAATATATTCCTTTTTTATTTCTGAAGTGTAAACAATGCAAAACAATGCATATTTTCTTGAATGCGTTTTTTAAACAAACAAACCTTTAGTCTCGTGAAAACAAAAGAAATTTCTAGAAACAAAAGGTGTACAATTGTAAATACATTCTCCTATTGTAGCTTCACCATATCCTAAATAATTGAGGGAAAACATTCCTTTTTTATTTCTGAAAAATATCTTCAAAATAGTGTCATTTTCATGTATAAAAAAAAAAAAAAAAAAAAAATCTTTAGCCTCCTGTAATTAGAAAGAGATTAAAACAATACCTTCAGTTGCATCTGACAAATACATCTTTTCTGCTGAACGTACCCCAGTAATCCTTAAATTCTTTTTCTCATCTGCTTCAGGTTCACTGAAGGCTTTCTGAGAATGAGGACCATCCCTAGACTGAGCATGAAACACAGACCACTCTAAAAAGTGGATTTGTTTTCACAGACAGCTCTCGTTCTTGAGCTGCAAGGATGGCTAAAACGTTCTACAGACTGCAGCGCTTTTTAAGGCAGGCCCAGCTGCTGCTCCTCTTCCTGGGCGTGGCTTATATCATGGCAGGCAGCGTGTTGCTGCTCCAGCGCTCCAACGTGCCTTGTTTCCAAAAAGGAACCAACACTCCCTCGTTGTTACCTTCCATGGAGCAACCCAGTGTTAGCAGGCACTATACGAGACCCGGATCCAGAATCATCCAGGATGTGGAGAGGAATCGGAATATGGCTGGAGCAGAACGAGAGGGTTTCAAGTCCTGGAACTTGAAGATGAGGCAACTGAGACGTCACTGGATCCAGGGGGAGAGAACCAAGCAGGAGAACGTGGCAGAACGGAACCAATCACACGGAGAAAGGAGACATAGAGGTAAAACCTGACTGAAAATACACTGTTAGAATAAATAAGAATCATCTAATCCTGATCCCACATTGCTTTCCTACAGGAACTTACATCGGGTGTTTCCTAAATGATGACAAACAGTACGCACTTGGAGGGACCGTGCTTTACGACTTCCGCAAAATGACCAGCTCCTTGTGCCAAGACACCTGTTCAGAGAGGTAACACTGGAAAAAAACCTCATGCAGACAGAGAAAGAAGCAGAGAAACAAAAACTGCACCAGTCCCTGTTTCTCACATTTACCAGACACCCTTAACCAGAACGACTTACAACTGCTACAGCTTTAGAATCCAAGCAATTGTGGGTTAACAGTGCCAACAGTGGCAGCTTGGTGGATCCAGGATTTGAGCGTCTCACAATCTTCCGATTAATAGCCCAAAGCCTTAACCATTAAGCCACCATTAAGTTAGTAAGCTAAACCGGGGTTGAGTTATCCCATTACAACGGAGGCAGTGTTAGAAAACAGGCACAGGTGGCGGAACACGGGCAGACGCTCATGGAGCTGGTGCCCTGACTCTGAAGGCCTTTTATCTGGAGGACAAAGCTCCACACATGGAAGAAGTGACAGCTGAACCGTCCATTAAACCGTCTCGAGCAGCAGAACATGGTCCACTTTCTACTCGGCACCAAAGATGAATTAGACATCCCAGAAATGGATAGTGCCAGCATCAGCCCTACCCAGACAGACCGTTATCCCCTCACCAGCAAAGAACCACACACTAGCGTCATGCTGTGCCAATGGTGCATAATTAATACCACCGAGACATAAAAGCACATAGTCTCACAGACGGGGGTAAAAACCACCAGGATCAAACAGAGACAGAAAAAACCGAGCTGCATGTCAAATGCCAAAATGTTCAATTCAGTGTGACCTGCTAACAGAATGGAGCTTCAGGGCATCAGTGTTCCAGGACAGATACACACAGAATGTACAGGACTGCTATTATGCAACTTCTTAAGGTCCACTTGGCTACTTAAGGATATGCAGCCTACATGGACCAAATGTTATTGGTAAGGATGCGACAGTGAAATTTCAGGCTACTGACGTTCATCAAGAGCCCTCTTGAGAAAGCAGCTGCCTCATTAATGGGCTTTAAAGGAATGGTTCAATAAAAAAAAAATAAAAAAAATCACATTTACACAATTTTCCCCTGGTCAATCATCAACGTTTGGCGTCTGACATTTGCTTCTGCAGTTTCTCCCGATGGAGACACAAGCAGTCTGTTAAACAGCGAGTCCAGTCAAATTTATTTATATAGCGCTCAGGGGTGTAACAATGCACTCTCATCACGAATTTGATTCTATTCATGATGCAGCATTCACAGTTCTCAGTTATCGAGTTTGTTTCATATAAGACATTCCTTTTTTTCTGAAGTCAAAACAATGCTTACATGGTACAACTTTTTCAACAAAAACCCCATTAGTCCCCTGCAATTAAAATAAACTACTAGAAGGTTTTAAATTGTAAACAAAATGTTCTATTTCTGAAGTGGGACAATTAAAAAATATAGCTGCAAGTAGCGATGTCCTGCAACTCAGAAGGTCGTGTAAAGAAAGAGCAGATACCCCCTGCTATCTGTACATCTAAATGTGCCCCTAAACCTAATAACTGGTTGGGCCGCCCTTAGCAGCAACAACTGCAACCAAGCATTTGCGATAACTTGCAATGAGTCTGTTATAGCATTGTGGAGGAATTTTGGCCACTCATCTTTGCAGAATTGTTGTA